>CAJQZJ010008773.1:1823636-1874459 GCA_907164525.1 Lophiomys imhausi | reverse complement strand
GGCCCAGTGGTTAAGAGCACAGGGTGCTCTTCCAGAGGACCTGGGTTCAGTTCCCAGCACCCACAGGGCAGCTCACAACTGTATGTAATCCCTAGATCTGACACCCTCACATAGACATAATGCAGCCAAAATACCAATGCACATAAGATAAAAATACATTTTTTTTTTAAGACCTAGGTGATTCTAGATTGTGTCAAGTTGAATGAAAATTTAAAAACCATCACAGGTACTTTTTGGGAATAGCTAGTTATATTATCAAAGAGAAGTATTTTGAAGGTAATGCTGCAGTATAACCGAACAGTTTGTAAGAATTAAGTAGTACAAGCCTGTAATCTCAGCACTCAGGAAACTGAGTCAGGAGGATTGCTGAGAGTTCAAAACCAGCCCGGACAACATAATGAAACACTTTATTTTTTCTTTTAAAAGAGTGTGACTCAGCCGGGCAGTGGTGGCGCACGCCTTTAATCCCAGCACTTGGGAGGCAGAGGCAGGCGGATCTTTGCGAGTTCGAGGCCAGCCTGGTCTACAAATTGAGTCCAGGACAGCCAGGGCTATACAGAGAAACCCTGTCTCGAAAAAAAAAAAAAAAGAGTGTGACTGGGTCTCCAACAGACTCAGGAACCAGATTTTGTGAGTCTGTTCATAGCACTGCCACTTTGTTAGGTTAGGTGACTTTAGAAAATAGTAAGAAACATCTGTAAAGATGAACATGACACTTCATTAAACAAAGACCTTGAGACCTTGATTAATACCGATACTTACCTACTTTTTTTTTTTTTCCCTCCAAGACAGAGTTTCTCTTTGTAGCCCTGGCAGTCCTGACACTCACTCTGTAGACCAGGCTGGCCTCATACTCACTGAGATCCACCTGCCTCTGCCTCCGAAGTGCTGGGAATAAAAGCACCGTGGTGTACTACCACGGCCAGGTCTATACCAGTACTTTTAATAATGTTGGGGACATGGTAATTTACTTTGATGATATTAGTAACAACATGAAAGTCAGGTAGATATGGGTTTAAATCTTGGTTCTTCTGTTACTTGGCAACCTTAGGGAAACTGTTTAATCTACTGAGGCTCAGTTTCTTTATCAACTTTTTTAAAGTGTAGATGTAGTATATTTGTATGGGTTAAATGAGAGTGCATGTAATATGCTAAATGAGTATTGTACATGGTATTTTAAAGTGTTATCTGTAAGTGCTGTTACTGTCTTAATGAACCCTGATAAATCAGTCACATGTTTGCCTTCCAATGTGGAGTGGTCCCTGAGCTTGCGGATAATTTTATTTTTCCTTTCTTTTTTTACATTTGTGTTTATTTAGAGAAAGTGTATTCATGTATGTGTATGCACACATGTGTTTGTCCTTTCTTGCACAGATACCAACAGCAGAAGTCAGTGCTCCTTACCTGTGTGTGTCCTAGGGGAGACATTGAGGCTTGGCAGCAAGCACCTTACCAGCTGAGCCATTTTTCTCACCTTAAAATCATGATTTTTGACAGATTGACTGATATTAAAGAAAAGGAGATTTGATCTGGTTTTATAATAATTTAGTCAACATAGTCGAAATACTTATGTGATTCATTTCTTAAAGATCTCAATTTGTGAAAATTTTAATCTTACATCAGCTTCTTTGTTTCTGTCTCAAATAGCTGTTCCACAGCCAGTTCCTTCAAGCAAAGGAAGAACTAAGAAAGTGCTAGAGTCAGTGTTTCGTATTCCACCTGAACTTGATATGTCTTTATTACTTGAGTTCATTGGGTGAGTGACCATCCCTCATTTGCTTATTTTTGACATTTCAAGGCAAGGTTTTACATTGCAGCCTAGACTGGCTGCAATGGGGCAGAGAAGAGAATCACAGAATGGGAAGAAGAAGCCAGGCGAGAGGAAGAGACAGGCCATGGGTTAGATAGAAGAATCATATCTCCATGTGGCCTGGAACATCGGGATAGCATGGAGAATAACATCCCAAGGGAACGTATGTATATATTGGGGGGGTTTATTTAGGAAATAGCATTAAAAGCTAGTTTACATGGACTAAGATTGCACAATCCAGGCTAAGGCTTGTTAAAATCCAGCAGGTATCTGTATGATCATTTATAATGGCAGTTTAAGGATTAACACTGCCGACCATTAACCATCATATAAACACTGATGATAATAATATAAGTACATTGCTTCTACATTCCCAATCATGTCATATGGCTCAGAACTGTAAGTAACTCAGTTTCAGAGAATCTGACACCATCTTGTTGCCTTCTCAGGCACCTGCAGGCATTTGGTGCACATGCATACACTCAGGACATATATGTTAAATCAGTAAGATTTATTTTTAGATTTACTTTATATAGGAATGTTTGCTTGCATGTATATGATGTACATGTACCATGTAAATGCCTGGAGCCCTAGGAAATCAGAGAAGGCTGTTGGATCCCTTATAACTGGAGTTATAAACAGTTGTGAGCTGCTATATGGATGCTGGGTCATCTGCAAGAGCAGCAAGCACTTGTAACTGCTGAACCATTACCAGTCCCAAATAATTCTTTTTCTTTAAAGAAAGAAAATTGCATTTTAGCTTTATTTTTTTATTTTTTTTGGTTTTTCGAGACAGGGTTTCTCTGAATATCTCTGGCTGTCCTGGACTCGCTTTGTAGACCAGGCTGGCCTCGAACTCACAAAGATCCGCCTGCCTCTGCCTCCCAAGTGCTGGGATTAAAGGCGTGCGCCACCACCGCCCGGCGTTGCATTTTAGCTTTAATGTAGTGAATTTTCTTGAGATAATTTCTTTATTTAGTCTAATTGCCTGGAATTCTTTTTTTTTTTCTTCTTTTCTGGTTTTTCAAGACAGGAGAGTGTATGTGTGTGTTTGTGGTTAGCTGACCTTAAATTCTAGGTCCTCATGCCTGAGGGCTTCACAAATATTGGGACCACAAGATTGTGCCATCAGGCCTCAGTAAACAAACAAGTTAAATCTAAACAATTATGAAATAATAAATTATGGACTATTTAATATTCAGAAAAATATTTAAAAATTAACAGTTATAATCTGGGACTTTCTTGGACCTATCAGTGGATGAATAAAGACAAGGAGACTTATTATTTATAAAAGCTTAGGCACTATAGCTGGACAGATTCTCAGCTATTATAACCCAGCTAATTCTGGCCAACATCCTACCACATGACCCTTTACCTCTCTCACTCGGTCCTGGCACCTGTTCCTTCTCTTGTCATGTTAGCGAGTCTTCCCAAATCTAATTCTTCTCAAAGAGACCCCTCTCTCAGCTGGGATGTCCTGCCTTTCCTCTCCTGTCTAGTTATTGGTAGTCAGCTCTTTATTAAGCCAATCAAAAGGTGAGGGAGGAAGAGTGTTTATAAAATATACTGGTGATAAGCCATAAGAATAACAGTACCAAAGTCAAAATTGTACTCAGCTATATGCAGGTACAGCAATCAATATTTGAATATACAGAGACAATCTGCACACAGTGTACAAAAGGATATCATTGGTTTCCTTATCTTTTTTTTTTTCTTCTTTCTTTTTTTTTTTTTTTGGTTTTTTGAGGAAGGATTTCTCTGTGTATCTCTGGCTGTTCTGGACTCGCTCTGTAGACCAGGCTGGCCTCGAACTCACAGAGATCCGCCTGCCTCTGCCTCCCAAGTGCTGGGATTAAAGGCGTGCGCCACCACCACCCGGCTCCTTATCTCATAGTAGCACACATGATCCCAACATGAAGGAAGATCATTGCTCTTGAAGTAAATAATTAAATTATTTACCAGTATTTAGATTATGGTTAATTGGGTCAGTGGGTGATAATCCTTAACCCACCATTATAAATGAGCACATAGACACCACATATATTTTAACAAACTTTGGCCTGGATTGTGTAATCTTAGCCCATCAAAGCTAGCTCTTAATTCTATTCCCCAAATATGACCCCATATATACATATGTCCCCTGGGCTGTTATTCTCCATGCTATGCCAATGTTCTAGGGCATGTGGAATGAGGTTCTTTCCTCAGACCCATGGCGTGCATCCTCCTCCCTTCTCTGGCTTCTTCTTTACCCAAGATTCTCTCTGGTCAATCACAGGTGTTGGCATTTTATTAAAGCCAATCAGAGACAATGATTAGAAAGCAAGGTAACACAGCATTACTTGATGTACAGCAAGCAGGTCACTGGGAGCAGGTTAATTAACATTTAAAATGCATAACATCACCTTATCATATTGCAATCAAGGGCTAGCCTGAGCTGTATAGCAAGACCCTTCTCTTTCCTCCTGCAGTTTTTCATGTGGTTACTGAAAGGTCAGAAGTTCTTGATCAGTTGCAAGGCAGGTCTCTCTCTCTCTTTTTTTTAAAATTTAAAATTAGACTGGGCATGGTGGCACTTGCCTTTAGTTCTAGGCTATTTGGGCTACACCGTGAGACCCTGTCTCATAAAATAAACCCCCCCCCCCCCCCCCCAGGAAATGAAGTGTGGAAAGTTTAAAACCCTGGATTAAACTGCCTTTGTTTTACCACTAGGTGGCAGAAGTGACAATTATATTTCTTCCCAAAGATTTAGTTAACCATGTTTTAAAAAAAATAAGGCCAGGCATAGGGTGTGTGCCTCTGATCTGATCCTAGCTCTTGAGAGATAGATACAGGCAGATCTCTGTGAGTTTGAGGCCAGCCTGATCTACATCTCAAGTTCCAGGACAGCCAGACTACTCAGAAACTCAGTTTTACCCTCCCTTCCCAAAAAAAAAAAAAAAAAACTGGGTGTGCTTTAAAATCGCAGCATTCAGGAGGTGGAGAAAGGAGAGTCAGAAATTCAGTCAGCCCTCAGCTACTTAATGTGTTCCAAGCAAGCCTGAAATATATGAGCTCTTGTCTCAAACATAATTTAAAAAAATGGAACCAGTGAAACAGCTCAGCAGGGAAAGGCCCTTGCTGCCCAGCTTGTCCACCTGAGTTAGATCCCAGGAACTCATGATGAGGAGAGAGCTGACTCCTGCAGGTTGTCTTCTAACCTCCACATGAGCAGCAGCATAAGCATCATTGGAAATAAATAGATGTGAAAAAAGTTTTCTATCAGGTCAAGGTGGCACATGCCTTTAGTATCAGCACTTGGGAGGCAGAGGCAGATGAATCTCTGAGTTTGAGACCAGCCTGGTCTACAGAGTGAATCCCAGGACAGCTAGGGCTACACAGAGAAAGAAACCCTGACTACAAAAAACAAAAAAAGAGTTCGAGGCCAGCCTGGTCTACAAAGTGAGTCCAGGACAGCCAAGGATACACAGAGAAACCCTGTCTCGAAAAAAACCAAAAAAAAAAAACAAAAAAAATTTTTTCAAGTTAAATGAATTGCTGCCTATGAAATGTTTATTTCGCTTTTCTTTTGTTTTATGATTAAGCATGTAATTTAAAGTATTAAGTTTGACTCTTTTATTTTTCAGTGCTAATGAAGACAGGGGACGTTTTAAGGTATTCTTTTTTTTTACATTATAAGAGGATGCTGTAGATAGAAATTCTGAATCAGATTAGCAACAAAGTAGAGATTATCTTCAATTAAAATATAAATGTTTGATAAGTAAGTTATTGAGTGATAAAACAGTAATGCCATCTTAGTATCTCAGGGTAAGACATTAAGTAGGGATTTATTAATGATCCAAATCAATGAAGTAAGGAAAATAAGTAATTTACAAACCAAATGCCTTGTTGATTGATAACATTATTTTATATTTTGGTTTTTGGAGACAGGTCTCATTTAGCCCAGACTGGCCTTGAACTTGTTATGTAGCCAAGGATGACTTTGAGCTCCTTAACCTCCTGCCTCTATCTTCCAAGTGCTAGGATTACAAACATGTACCACTAAGCCTGACTTTAATGTGGTCATTTAAAAAAAACATTCTAAGAGCCAGGTGTGGTATAAGTTTGTTTTCCTACCATTCTGGAGACTGCAGGAAGAGGATCAAAAATTCGAGGCCAGCCTGGGTGATTGTAAGACCTGTCTCAAAATAAATAAAAATCCAAACTGTCTTTTGTGTAGTTGGTGTTTAGAGTTTAACATGAATTTAAACTTTTATATTTAACATTTTTGGCTGAAGTTAACCTGCCTTAACTTGTCACTTCAAGCATTCACTGAGATTTGAGGTAAGAGTAAACTACTTTGTATCATACTTTGTCAGTTGTTGAGATATACAGAAAGCTAGTAACACCTACAAAAGTAAAATTTCTGTGATGTGTCTCTGTGATTCAGACTCTTAGTTTTACTAAGGAAAGGTTAGGGCTTTTTTGTTTGTTTGTAGCACCTATTTTAGAGTTTCAAGGGAGAGCCTGTGGCTATAGGAGTCCCAACACACAAGGTTCAGCTACCCATCCATTGTGACATTTGAAGAGATGAGTAGTTGGAGCTAGGGATATAGTTCCTCTTGATACAGTAATTACTTGCCTAGCATACATGAACCCCTGGGTTCATAAACTGAGTGTGGTGCATATCTATCTGTGATCCCAGCACTTGTGAGATACTTCTCAAGTTCAAGGCAACCTTGAATTACGCAAGGCCCTGTCTGGGGGAGAAAACAAAAACAAAAAACATGTGTGTGTGTGTGTATATATATATATATATATGTATATATATTGATGAAAAGCATTAAAAGGAGGTTTAATCAATATTTCCCATTAGGAAGAGCAACAGAGAACGAGGTTCCATGACTCAAGTCTGTCTTCAGGTCCCTGGCATTACTTTGCTGTGGTTGCTGTTGTTTTGTGTTTTTGAGACAGGCTCTCATTCTGTAGCCCAAGCTAACCTGGAACTCGTGTATCCCTGCCTGGCCTTGAATCCATGGCAGTCTGCCTGACTTAGTCCCTGAGTGCCAGTATTATATGTCTGGGTCACCATGTCTGTCAACTTTAGGTTTAAATAGAAGAATTGGGGCAGACGGCAATAAGTATATATAAGTGAGTTTTGGTCAAATTGTGGTCCGATGGATCTTATCTTAGTTCTGGCTCAAGGTGATCAGAGAAGTTCTTACTGTTTGAGGAGACAATTCAGTTCTCTTGAGAGGATTGTTTCTGGCTGAAGATATTCTTGAAACGGGGTGCTCTGTCTGAGGCTCTGCTGTACCTAGAGTCTATGGTGGACTGCTCTTTTATTGGGGACTGTCAGATGCCATTGAGTGGCTCAAAACTGCCTGCAACTCAAACCACCGGTGTCTAGATTTCTTCTCATTTAAAAATTTAAAAATATAAAAAGGACTGGAGATGGCTGAGTGGTTAAGAGCACTGTCTGCTTTTTCAGAGGACCTGAGTTCAAATCCCAGCAGCCACTTGGTAGCTCACAACCATCTATACTGGGATCTGATACCCTCTTCTGACATGCAAATGTACATGCAGACAGAGCACTCCTACATTAAATGAATAAATCTTTAAAAAAAGAAAAAATTTATTTATTTTTTTTTTGAGATAGGCATGTAGCTTAGACTGGTCTTAACTGGTGGCAGTTTTCCTGCCTCGGCCCGTAGAGCACTGTGATTGCAGGTGTCAGCTACCATGCTTTGCTTTTTTCGGGGGGAGGGGGTTAAGACGGTTTCTCTGTGTATCATGCCTTGCTTTTTTTTTTGTTTGTTTGTTTTCAAATGTTTTTTCACTATGTTAACCAGGTTGTCTTAGCTCCTAGACTTAGGTAAACTCCAGGCATGTACTACCTTAAATACTCAAGAGAGCCTCTTGTGTTGCCTTCTCCCAAGTAGTTCAAAGTACAAGCAGGCACTGCAATGCCTTTTTGTTTTGTCGTGTATATATATAGTATGATATATATTTGCAACAAGATGCCAACCCTATAACTCAGGCTGATCTTGAACTTAAAATCCTCCTGCCTCCACCTCTCAAGTGTTATGATTTCAGGCATGTACCATTGTACTGGACTTTTTTTTTTACATGAGCTTTTTAAGGAAACTAACAAGCCTTCCTATTAAAATTTTTGTTGGCATATATTTAAAAGATTTGCAAATTTTCTATTTTTATTTGGACTACAAAGTGACTCAAATTCATAGTATTTCTTTGAAGAGCTCACCGAATCATCTTTGCTTTAAAGTTTGTATATTTTATGTATGTATGCCTTTACATAATCTGAAAAGACTTATCTGTTTTGTAGCCATTGGAAAAGAAGTTTGTGCGTGTTTCAGGAGAAGCAACTATTGGACATGTAGAAAAATTTCTTAGAAGAAAAATGGGTCTTGATCCTGCTTGTCAGGTACAGTACATGTATGTAAAGGAAGGAGAGGTTGCAAGACGACCTTTGACATAAGAAGAAAGTATTGTCTCTAGAATCCTGAGGCTTTTTTGATGTTGTAGATACTGTGACTGTTGATGGAATGTTGATATATTGTGATTCCCACATCCCACCTCATTCACATCTGATTACCCTCTGTATGAGTCATGGTTCTGCAGAGGAACAAAGCTGACATAATGAGCATATGTACAATATATGTGTGTATATATATTCAAGAGAGATTTATTGGATGGTTTACAGGCTGCAGTCCAACAGTGGCTGTCTCCTGACACAAAGGTCAAAAATCTGGTGGTTGTTCAGTTCACGAGGCTGACTGGTCTTGAGTCTGCATACTAGCACCCAGCACACTAATGCTTGAGCAGCCAGATAGGTGAACTTGCCAGTGAGATAGGCTCCACCAGAAGCCGTATGCCTGGTTTAGGGTGACCTTCTGACTTCAAATGATCCTATTAAGAACATTCTTCACATGTATGCCCAGCTGCTTAGGTTTTAGTTGATTCCAGGTGGAGTGAAGTTGACAGCCAAGATTAGCCATCACACCCTTTATTTCTTGTTGCCATTAATGACCATTTCATGATTTCAGGATAAACTGGAGATGTGGGAAGTAATAATAGATTTCTAGGGCCTAAGTTCCTGCTCTTTTGCAATTGGTAATAGAACTAGAGATTACTTAGTTTCCACTTTCCATTAGAAGACATCCCTGCAAGTGTAACATGGAAACTCAAATACCTAGAAATTGAAACACTTAATATAGACCCTATTAGCTTTTTAAGGATTGAAAAATGCCTCCTTAGGAGCTGGAGAGATGGCTCAGCAATTAAGAGCATTGGCTGCTCTTCCAAAGGACCTACATTCAAATCCCAGCACCTACATGGCAGTTCACAGCTCTCTGTAATTGCTGGGTGCTGCACACCTTTAATCCCAGCACTCGGGAGGCAGAGGCAGGTGGATCTCTGTGAGTTCAGGACCAGCCTGGTCTACAGAGTAAGTTCCTACAGAGGACAGCCAGGTTTACACAGAGAAACCCTGTCTCTCAGAAAAAAAAGAAAAAGAAAAAAAAAAAAAGACTTTTTTGCAAGTCTGCTCACCTAAATTCAATCCGTGGAATCAACATAATGGTAGAAGGAGAGAACTTATTCTTCATTGTGGTCCTTTGACCTCCGCTCTCATTACACCACACAGGTTCTCACACAAACCTTGCACACATACAGTAATCCTGTTTTTTTTTTTTTTTTTTTTAGTTTTTCGAGACAGGGTTTCTCTGTGTATCTCTGGCTGTTCTGGACTCGCTTTGTGGACCAGGCTGGCCTCGAACTCACAGAGATCCGCCTGCCTCTGCCTCCCAAGTGCTGGGATTAAAGGCGTGCGCCACCACCGCCCGGCTAAATGGAATCTTTTTTTTGGTTTTTCGAGACAGGGTTTCTCTGTGTATTCTTGGCTGTCCTGGACTCACTTTGTAGACCAGGCTGGCCTCGAACTCACAAAGATCCGCCTGCCTCTGCCTGCCAAGTGCTGGGATTAAAGGCGTGCGCCACCACCGCAGTAATCCTGTTTTTAAAGGTGAGTTTCACTTTTCCCTTTGTTTTTAACAAAATCTCAATCATTCAATTTTACCAATAAAGACTCAGGGAGCCAGTTGGAAGCCTGCTAGCTCTAGAGGCAGAGAAAGCACCCAGATGAACCTTCCTCCTCAACTGATGGCCCAGAAGGAAAAGCCCCTTTTTCTTCTCAGGCTGTCTTAAAAACCCTTCAAACTGCCAGGCGTGGTGGCACACGCCTTTAATCCCAGCACTTGGGAGGCAGAGGCAGGAGGATCTCTGAGTTCAAGGCCAGCCTGGTCTACAAAGTGAGTTCCAGGACAGCCAGGGCTTGTTACACAGAGAAACCCTGTCTCAAAAAACAAAACAAACCCCTTCAAACTGAATGCTCCTTTCTGTGTGTCTCTCTCTCTGTCCTTCTGACTTCCTCTCACTCTCCATGTTTTTTTCTTATGTTCACTTCCTGTCAACTGATTATTTGCTCTGCCTCTTGACCTGTTGACTTTATTTCCTTCTGTTTACAATAAACAGAATGCTCTTGGATTAAAGGTTTGTGCCAGGGCTGAGCCACACCACAACTAGAAGCAGTTTTCCCAGTTCACAGTCTCAGGGTTCACAGTGTGATCAAAGACCCTGCAGCATTCCCTCATAACATTCAAGAGTTTTAGCATTTAGAAATGACTTAAAATTTGTTTTATCAAAAAAAAATTTGTTTTTTAATTTTGCCAGCTTTCTGTACTGTAAATATTTTTCCAGCTGTTAGTACATACCTTGTAATATTCATAACTTATCATTTTCCTGAAAATATTGAAATAATGGTAAAGATTATCAAATATATAGACCGACGTACTTGTGACTTTAAGCTTTCCAAATTCTAGACATGGTAAATAATAAACAATTAAGTTGTTTGTGTAATACTGGGCTTTATACTTGCTAGGTAATACCACTGAGCTCATCTCCAGCCTCCTTTTATGTTTTACGCTTATTTTTAACTTTTTAAAAAATATTTATTTTGCTGTGTGTGGTGGCACACGCCTTTAATCCCCCCCCCCCCCAGGCAGATCTCTGGGAGTTTAAGGCCATTCTGGTCTACAAAGTAAGTCCAGGACAAGTCAAGGACACACAGAGAAACCCTGTCTCGAAAAACTTAAAATAATAATAATAATAGTTTATTTTTATGTGAATTGGTATGAGGGTCAGATCCTCTGGAACTGGAGTTACAAAACTGGAGTTACCATGTGGGTGCTGGGAATTGAACCCGGGTCCTTTGGAAGAGCAGATAGTGTTCTTAACCAATGAGCCATATCTCCAGCCCTCTTTTTAACTTTTTTTTTACTTTCATATGAATGGGTGTTTTGCCTGCATATAGCTGCACACCATCTGTGCATTGTACCCAAGGAGACTGGAAGAAGGCATTTATCCTCTGTAACTGGAGGTACAGACAGTTGTGAGCTGCCATGTGGGTGCTGGGATTGAACCTGGATCCTCTGGAAGAGCAGCTAGTGCCCTTAACTTCTGAGCTGTCTCTACAGCCCCTTGTTTTTTTGTTTGTTTTGACAACAAGGAAAACAGGATTTCCTTGTGTATCCATGGCTGGCCTGGCCTATAATTCAGAGAGATCCACCTGCCTCTGCCTCATCCCAGGTGTAGGGATTAAAAGCATATACCACTATGGCTGGCTTGGTTTTTGTTTGTTAGTTAAGGTCTCAATATGTAGCTTGGGCTGGCCTTGAGTTTGTGGCAGTATTTATGCCTCAACTTCTTGTGTTTACAGGTTTACAGGTTTGTGCCATAATGTCTATCTCAGGCTTTTTCAAAGTTTTATTTTTCATTTATTTAAAATTTAGATATTTAAATTTTTTTGTGTGTATGAATGTTTTGCCCACATGTATATATGTGTACCATGTGTCTACATATTGCCTGTGGTGGTCAGTAGAGAGCATTGGCTCCCTTGAAACTGAAGTTAGGGATGGTTGTAAGTCATTGTGTGAATGCTGGGAATTAAACACCATGCTGACCAGGCATGGTGATGCACCCCTTCAATCTCAGCACTTGGGAGATAGAGACAGGCGGACCTCTTTAGTTCGAGGCCAGCCTGGTCTACATAGAGAAACCTTGTCTCAAAGAACCAAAAACAAACAAACAAAGAAAAAACTCTGCAAGAGCACCAAGTGCTCTTAACCATTGAGTTATCTTTCTAGCCCTCCAGACATTTATTTTAAAATAGGATCTTGGAAAATTGTCCAAGCTAGTTTCTAACTCTTGATCCTCTTGCTTAAGCCCTCAGATTAGGGATCAATGTCATACCAGGCCAGCCTCAAAAAATTTGTTGAGAATATTTTATCAGAAGAATTTGACAAGCAAACACATGGACCTGGATTCAGATCCTGAGTAAAAGCCAGGCCTGGGGGCACCTGTAGGCAGATTCCCAAGCTTACTGGCTGTCAAGTCTAATCAACCAGTGAGCTCCAGGTCCAGTGAAAATAAGTTCGAAAGCCACAGAGGACACCTGCCAGCAACTTTCTGGGCTCCTTTCAAAACACTAACTTTTAAAAAGTCTGCTATAAGCCGGGCGGTGGTGGCGCACGCCTTTAATCCCAGCACTTGGGAGGCAGAGGCAGGTGGATCTTTGCGAGTTTGAGGCCAGCCTGGTCTACAAAGCGAGTCCAGGACAGCCAGAGCTGTTAAACATAGAAACCCTGTCTCGAAAAACCAAAAAAAAAAAAAAGTCTGCTATAATAGCTAAGTATAATCTTGAAGTAATTTTGCTAATTTCCCCTTCACGGGTTTGAAGCAGGAACGTGGTCTGATAAGCCCTTGTTTCCCATAGGTAGATATCATCTGCGGTGATCACTTGCTGGAGCGGTACCAAACTCTACGGGAGATCCGGCGTGCAATAGGGGATGCAGCGATGCAGGTGGGTCTGTGTGGAACAGATAGACTATCGAGTGAGTGGTGAAAGCTCTGTTGGTAGAGCCAAAGAAAGGCTCAGGGATTACGAGTTCTGCCTGCTCCTGCAGAGGACCTTGGGCAACATATTAAGACCCTGTGTCAAACAAATCCAAAGATACATAAGCAAACACAAATCTTCAGATTAAGTAACTACCTAATTTATTATTCAGGAGTACCAGTGGGCACAGCTGAACTTGCTTTATACAAGCCATGTTTGCTCAATGTGGTGGCTCACACATATCATCACTTAGGAGGTGGAAGCAGGAGGATCAGGAGTTTAGGGCCATCCTTGGCTACATAGCTAGTTTGAGGCTTTCTGAGCTATTTGAGACACTATCTCAAAAAAACAAACAGAAAAGAACTCAAACCCACAGTCAGGACTTTAATACAGTCTCAAGAGATCTGACCAATTAATTCCCTTGAGATGCATTAATCGGTTTGTAGGGTTAGAGACCCTTGATGTCATTTGTAAGCCCTGTATCTTCAGCACTCTATGCTAGGAATTAGGCTTTCAGCATTTGCATCTGTGAAGAACAAACTATTGCTAAACTGGCATACAGTTAAAAGTTAAGACTATGATAGAGATATGACTAGAAAATATAAATTTAAGTGATGCTTACATATACATATTTATAGAAAATATAAGTAGATATCTAGATTACATTTAAATTACGAGCAGTTATTTTATAAAATATGTTCTTATATATGCACTGAAGTAATTTTGAGATCTCGAAACAGCTTGTAAGCTACACTTTGAGTTTTTTTTTTTGGTTTTTCGAGACAGGGTTTCTCTGTGTATCTCTGGCTTTCCTGGACTCGCTTTGTAGACCAGGCTGGCCTCGAACTCACAGAGATCCGCCTGCCTCTGCCTCCCAAGTGCTGGGATTTTAAAGGTGTGCGCCACCACCGCCCGGCGGCATTATGTTTTATCTGACCTATATTTTAAATGTTTAAGTTCCTGCAGATAGGCACCTGTCTTTTGGTTTACCCTTAATCTTTGTCATTCTTTACTATCTCACATGCCTGATATTTTTATGTTTTTTCCTGATCTTTGTGGTCATTTGAATTTGTAAATCCTTTTGTAGGATCCTGGTGTTTTTGCTAGAGTTGCCAGGAACAAAAGCTAGATTGCAGTGAGTTGAGTAGTGGATGAGAAATGAAGAAATAAAGCTATGATGTCTTGGTTACTTTTTTCTTTTTATATTATTATTATTACTTTTTTTTTGGTGTTTTTGAGACAGGTTCTCTCTATGTGGCCTTTGCTGTCCTGGGACTCACTATGTAGACTAGGCTGGCCTTAAACTCTCAAAGACCCACCATCTTCTGTTTCCTGAGAGCCTTAGTTAACTTTTCTATGATGTGATAAAACACCAGGACCAAATGCAACTTACAAAAGAAAGTTTAATTGGCTTATGGTGAAGCAAAGATTACAGTGGCAGGAATAGCTAAGAAGTCACATGTTGTACAGCAGGCAGAAGGTAGAGAGCACACTAGGAATGGCTTTTGTGCCAATAACCTTTTCTGTGTTACTTACAGCAAGTCCTTAGCACATTTCCCATGAGTTCTTTTTAGCTAATAATTAGAAAGTAGTAGTGCCTTCTGAGGGTGGGTTACTTACTCAGGCATCCTTAGTGAGAGCCCAACAGTAAGACCTGATACAAACCTGGGAGACAGAGCAGGCACAGTGGCTCACACCTGAAACTGTAGCTCTTGGAAAGATGAGTCAGTATCTGAATTCAGGCTAACCTGAGCTATATACATAGTCAGACCCTTAAACCTTGTCTGAAAACAAAATGGAGCCTGTTGGTGTACGCCTTTAACCCCAGCACTCAGAAAGCAGAGGCAGGAACTCTTGAGTTCCAGGTTAGCTAGGGCTTCATCGTGAGACACTGGAGAGAGAGAGAGAGAGAAAGCAGAGGGGCAGGGGGAGACTAGCTGTGGTAGTACACGTGCCTACAGTCTCAGCACTTGGGAGTAGAGACGGGAAGGTAAGAAGTTCAAGGTCATTCTCACTACATAGAGGGTTCCAGGCCTAACCTGCCTTTTTAGGTTGGAGGGGTTTGGGGTTTTTTGTTTTTTCTTTCTTAACTTCTTATGTGTATTAGAGAGAGATTGATTGTGTGTATGTGTACGCACAAGTGAGGAAGAGCATGCCTGTATGTGTTTATGTGCCCAGAAGAGTACAGGAGGGAAGAACATCACATTCCGTGAGCTGGAGTTAGCAGGTGCTTGTGAGCCACCATGTTCTAGGAACCCAACCTGGGTCCTCTGTTGGAGCAGTTAAGCACTTTTAATTGCAAAGCCATCTCTCCAGCCCCAAGAAACACACTCTCTCTCTCTCTCTTTTAAAGAGTACACACATTTCTATATTATTTATTTGTTTATTTATTATTGTTTATGTATACAGTGTTCTGTCTGCAGGTATGCCTGCAAGCCAGAAGAGGGCACCAAATTTCGTTATAGATGGTTGTGAGCCACCATGTGGTTGCTGGGAATTGACCTCTGGAAGAGCAGTCAGTGCTCTTAACCTCTGAGCCATCTCTCCAGCCCCCAAGAAACTCTCTTTAAAACAACACCTTACCTTTCAAAAATAAAAAATAAATGAACAAGTAAAAACATATTAAAACAACAACAGTAAAAACAAAACCCGTACAAAGACTTGGAGACAAAGCATCTGAAATATTTAGGTATGGTTAGTTGGCTAACAGCTGATGACAGTCTGCAAGGAGGGACCAAAATAGATAAAATGTATTTTCAGCAATGAGGTAAAAGTTAAGAAGTTTCATTACAAAAGTTAACTGCATATGTAGAATTAACATTTTATTTCTCTTTCTCTCTCTGTTTCAGAGACAGGGTTTCTCTGTACCCTTGGCTGTCCTGGAACTCTGTAGACCAGCCTGGCCTTGAACTCACAGAGATCCACTTGCCTCTGCCTCCCAAGTGCTGGAATTAAAGGTGTGTGCCTGACCTCTGTTTAGTTTTTTTGTTTTTTTTTTTTAAGATAGAATCTTCACTATGTAGTTCTGGCTATCCTGGGAATCTTTGTGTAGACTAGACTGGCCTTGTACTCACAGAATCTGCCTTCAGCCAGCCTCCCAAGTGCTGAGATCAAAGGTGTGTACCACCACTCCCATCCCAACATTTTATTTCTTAAACAGACCTGATAGGATTTATAGAAATTGAGTCTTTTTTGATAGACCCAGTATTTAGTCAGGCTGTTAAATAGTCTGTGGATAGCCGGGCGGTGGTGGCGCACGCCTTTAATCCCAGCACTTGGGAGGCAGAGGCAGGCTGTGAGTTCAAGGCCAGCCTGGTCTACAAAGTGAGTCCAGGACAGCCAAGGATACACAGAGAAACCCTGTCTCGTCTTTTCTTGGTTGTTTTTGATCATAAATGCATGCCCCTGGGTAACTATGATTGTAAGAGAGTCACAAATTGGCTCCTGACAGTCATCATATTAACCTATTTGGGATGGGCGTCCTCTAGTTGAGCTGCTCAGCTGGGGCAAAAGAATTGTTTCAGCCCAGAAATTCTTGACCAAACTGGGTAGCACAGTGAGAGACCCATCTCAAAATGGGACCAAGAATCTGGGCAGATGACTCAACAGTTAGGAGCATGTACTGACTGCTCTTGTAGAGAGGTTTGCTCAAAGCACCCAACTCAAAACTTCCTGCAACTCCAGCTGCACGGGATTTGATGCATCTTCTAAGTCTTAAGAAAAAAGGAGATGGGAGGCATGGGTGGTGTGGGCCTGTAATCTTAGCAGTTATGCAGAGTACAAAGGCCAGCCTGAGCCATATAGCAAGACTTTGTCTGAAAAAAAATAAGAGAGAGAAGGAACCAGGCGTGGTGGTGCATACCTTTAGTCCCAGCACTTGGGAGCCAGAGGCAGGCAGATCTCTGAGTTCCAGGCCAGCCTGGTCTACAGAGTGAGCCCAGGACAGCTGAGGCTACACACAAGAGAAACCTTGACTGGAAACAAAACAAACAAAAACAAAAAGAGAGAGTAAGAAAGGAGGGGGGATTAGGGGAGAAGGCTATGGGAGTGGGGGGGGACGACCGAGGTCAGGATAAAAAGAAAGGAAAAAAGATACATTGATAAGGACTTTTTGGTGATATCAGTAAATAAGTTATATTTATCTTATACTCTTTTTTACATGAAAGAATTTCTCATTACTGTTAGATTATGAAAAATAAGCCAGTTTTGGCTTGATCATATAATATTATATATAACTAGCTTTCAAAGAACTATAAAACAGTCCCTTTTTCTTTTTTTCAGGATGGTCTGCTTGTTCTCCATTATGGTCTTGTGGTTTCCCCTTTGAAAATAGCTTGAGCATGCAAGGGTGTGTAAAGAAGGAAGCGCAGTGAGGAGGCTTCTGCAGGGCTGCATTGCACCAAAGATTCTCATGAAACATGTAGCTTCTGTTCCCTTCATCAGAACCCTAGCATTGTGTGCACAACTTGAAACAATAGAATGTATCTGCTACACTAGAAACTATGTAAAAAACACTCAAAACTCAGGGGAAACTGAAAACACTGAATTTTTTAATTCCTTGTGATTCCAAATTAAGGAAGTTGTTGGTTGCTTCCCATCTTTGAGGTAGGTTGGTCTTTTGGCAGCTAGGAGTCTGCCCAGGCTGCATGAGTTGGGCAGTGTCCTTGCAGAACAGCTTTGCTGTGAATTACAAAGCCAGTCTGTTAAACCACACAGCTCACTCAGCACCAAAACTGCTGGCCGTTTCCACGCTCCTGTCCTGTTCTGAACTTGATACTACTAAAGCAATGTCACTCAGCTCTTCAACTGGAGAGGCTGTGTTCTGGTAGTGTGGCTCTTCCTAACATCCCTTAAATAAGAGGTGCTTCTTTGTGATGGGTTATTTGCATATTTCAGTGCCACTGGGACAGGTGTCACAAGGTCCCCTCAGTGTGGCCGTTGATAATGGCACTTGTAAGGGCACTGCTTCTAACAGTAGCAAAAAATTCAGGTGAATTACCAGAAGTTTACAGAATCCTTATTCTTTCCTCAGTCACTCAGCTTAACTGGTTCCATGTTTATTGTGTGTTTTCTTTTTTTTTTTTTTTTTGGTTTTTCGAGACAGGGTTTCTCTGTGTAACAGCCCTGGCTGTCCTGGACTTGCTTTGTAGACCAGGCTGGCCTCGAACTCACAGAGATCTGCCTGCCTCTGCCTCCCAAGTGCTGGGATTAAAGGCGTGCACCACCACGCCCGGCTCTATTGTGTGTTTTCTTGTCACTGGGTAAAGAATCGGTCTTTGAGAACCTTGCTTTCATAAAGATTTAATTTTAAACATTATTTTGCCTAAAATTAGCATCCTGATGCTTTCTAAAAGAAATATTTTCTAGACTCTTATTCCACAGCAAAATTTCCAAATCTGTATGAAACTTTAAAAATTGGACTTACATTAGCAACTTTTTGTAAAGAATTTATGAATTGTGCATCTCTTCTGACATTTAATAAAAATTTATTTTAGCCAATTTTGAAGTGTGCTGACATTTTTTCTTTATTTTCTTATTGTGTGTGTGTTTGCCATACTATTATGGGAAGAGAGCAAGAGAGTCATTTCTCCTTCTGCCATGTGGGTCCTTGGTTTCAAACTCAGATAGTCAGACTTGGTGGCGAGCCTGCTGAGCCATGACTGGATTTTAAAAAACAAAAGGCAGAGTATATCTGAATGAAAGTTCAACTGTCATAAACAGGTATTTAATCAGCATCTTTGCACTCAACTGATGCTGTGTTGTGCTAAGCTGCTGTTACTGACAATAGATAACTATAGAGTTCATTGCCACTTCAATTTCTCTTTCACTGATGACTTAACACCAGCATCTATTAGGGATTTCCAAGGCCATCCTCAGGTTCAGGGTGTCACTGGAAGGACTTGCAGGACTCAGAAAGCTTTTCTTAATAGAGTTATCAAGGCCAGAGGATGCAAATTTAAATTAGCAAGGGGTAGGCATATTTCTTGGAGTTGAAGAAAGCCAGGCATAAGTTTCTGGTTGTCCTGTTCCAGTTGTTATGCAGGGAGAAAGTTTAATTCTCAAATAGTGGTGTAATGACATTTTGCCAACAAGTTCACTGTAGTGTTCAGTTTTTGTTAGGAGTCAAGTAGGCACAGAGTGCATTTGTGATTTGGGTGATTAACTACGCATACCCCAGAACCTGCACTCAAGTAAGTTACATTGTTAACATAAACTTTATGATGTGGCCCCAAAGCTCAAGTGTTCACAGATAATCAAAGCCCGATGAATTAACTATTGTGTTTGTGGGCCAGAGAGAGATGGCTCAGTGGGTAATGTTGCCTGCTTATAAGCGTAATGACTTGAGTTTGATACTTGGAACCCATATAGTAGAAGGAGAAAGCAATTCCTACAAATAATCCTGATCTCCACGTCTGTTACGGCTTGCTCTCATATACACATTAAATAAAAAAATAGAAGTTCTGATTTGAGTATGGGGTTTACATCAGATATCACTCAGGTGGTTTCCTCGAGCTGTCCACTTTTTTTTAAGACAGTCTCTCAACTGGGACTCACTGATTTGTACAGGCTGGCTGGCCTGCAGACCTGAGGTCCTCCTTTCTCTGCCTACTGAGCACTCAATTACAAGTACATATGAAACTGAAACTTAGTTAACAAATATATTTATAAATAACTATAAATTGTTATGTTAAGCCAGTGGGAGGCCGGCAGGCCTGACTGGCCATAGTTGGAGGCCTGAAACCCATGGCCAGCCCTTTTCCCAAATATTAAATACACCAAGACCTTTTAATGTTTCAACACTTAGGCCTTAGCTGACCCTCAATTAACTGATCTAAGTTAAGCCAACCAGCTGTTGTCAGTTTGCCATGTGGCTTTGCTGCACCTTCAGGGCTCACTGAGCTCAAACCCAGATGTCCTGCTCCTGAGACCTGGCAGGAAGAGAGCTGCCTCTGTGTAAAACCCAGGGTTCCTTTCTTCATCCCAGGATGGTCCCGCCTTCCTATACTCTTTCTGCCCAGCTAATTGGCCATCAGTGACTTTTATTAGCCAACAGAGAGTGCTTCAGAAAGGGCAGGAATCAGATCTCTGAGCACTGAAATCAGCTTCTAAGAACCAATGTATAACACACATACTACCAAGTCTTTTTTTTTGTTTGTTTGTTTTTTTTTTTTTGGTTTTTCGAGATAGGGTTTCTCTGAATATCTCTGGCTGTCCTGGACTCACTTTGTAGACCAGGCTGGCCTCGAACTCACAAAGATCCGCCTGCCTCTGCCTCCCAAGTGCTGGGATTAAAGGCGTGCACCACCACCGCCCGGCTAAGTCTGGTTTTCATGTGGGTGCTAGGGATAGAACTTAGAACTTTGCTGACTCATCTCCCTAACCCTTGAGATCCTGATTTGAAGTAGAGATAGAAGCCAGGCAGGTGGTACATGCTTAAACCCAGGTGGCAGAGACAGAAGGAACTCTGAAGTCAAGGCCACCCTGGCCTTCATAGTGAGTTCCAGGACAGTCAGGACTACTCAGTCCCTATCTCAAAAAACAAGGCAAAACTCCCGGAAGTATTTGTGTGTTATGTCTCTGTGTGTATATATGTGTACTTTGTTGCATCCTTCAGAGCTGAAGTTATAAGCATTTGTCAGAAGTTTGGATTGTTATAAAAATGCTGGAACCCAAACTTTGTTGCTCAAGATTGCACAGTAAGCATTTTTAACCACTGAGCCATGTAACAGAAAAATTTTATTTAAAACACTTATATTTATTAGTACCAGTCCCTTCCAATCTTGGGGAATAACTATGTTGCATAGCCCAGTTATTTAACATTTGCTTAATGAAGGATGAATGCATATCATAAGATACAATAAACTCCCTGAATTACTTTAAATCCAACATGTCTATTGGATACTATGTTAATTCCTGACTGGCTTGACCTTCATTAGTACCAGGCCTATTTTGATAAATCACTGGAAAAGCTAATGGTGCTCTGTAGTATCAGGCAGCTCCTCTGGGGGCTCACTTGGCTCCACATTACCAGTGTTACCAACTTCTGTTGCCACAGGTGGTGGCTGTGCCAATCTGGACACAAAGGTGTGTGGGACAGGACGAGGTCACAATGTGCATTGCAACCCTGTCTGCTTCCCTGTTTCATCCTGTGACAAATTCCCAATTTCAATCACCAACTCTGACAGATTCTTCTTAAGCTCCTCAACCTGCATTTGCAAGCTTTCTAATTGCAAAGCCATGCCAAGGTTCATCTTTTTGATAAACCAATAAAGGAGAAAAAGGAAAACAACGTAACATATCCCTCCTGATTGAAACTAAGCTGCAATACTTGCCATTTTGTCGACAATCTTTGTCATACCTTCAAAACCTGCATTTTCCTCTAAAACTCAAGTTACCCATAATGCCTAACCAATGTTTGCAGCACCTGTAACAGAAAACTTTTATTTAAATCACTTATATTTATTAATACTTAACAAACATCTGTAAAACACCTACATCCTAAAACCTATAACTAAGAATACTTAACCAACCCTATTTTAATTTTCTTTCTTTTTTTTTTTTTAAGATTTATTTATTATGTATAGTGTTCTGTCTGCAGGTATATCTGCAGGCCAGAAGAGGGCACCAGATTTCATTATGGATGGTTGTGAGCCACCATGTGGTTGCTGGGAATTGAACTCATGACCTCTGGAAGAGCAGCCAGTGCTCTTAACCGCTGAGCCATCTCTCTAGCCCAAATGTGTAGCCCAGGCTGGCCTCGAACTCGTGATCCTCCTGCCTCTGCCTCCTTCAGCAAATCCTACCGGCGTGCGCCACCACAACCGGCTTAATTTTCTTAAAAGGATATTAATATTCTTAGCATAAGTCCATGCAGGATAACTTGATTTTAATAGTCTGGTTATGGCAGTTCCAGCAGGCAATTCTTTCAAAGTCTAGTGTCCGTTGGGCCTAATTTTGCCAGTTTGTATGGCCAGTTTGTTTCAACAGCTAGATTGTGATCAGTTTATGAGATCAGTCTATTTTAACTGCTAAACTTGAAGTCAGCTTCCTCCAGCAACTGAGACTCATTTCTGTAGTCTTCTCTGTCTGTGTATGCTTCACAGCCTAGTTCCTGACCACGGCCTCCAAACTCCGCCTGTCTTTTCTTCCAGCCCTATTAGGCTGACTTGCAGCAAAAGGTCTCTCTCTGGCTGACTTGAGGCAAAAGGTCTCTGTCTTGGACTCCCCCTCTCAGTTTATGACCATTGTGGCCTCAATGCTGACGAAAGGCATACCTTGTTGTATACTTCTCCAGCATACGTTGATTTCTCAGTCCAAGAGGGCAAAAGGAAGAAGAGATCGCCTTGTGAAGCTCTCTGGTTTACATACAGCATCATCTCTGATCCTTGGCGATCTCAAGGGCCCACAAAGTCTCTTCAGATGTCCAGTGATCCTGTGGCTTCTCGAAGCAACCAATGTCATCTGTGCCTTGTGCAGTTTCTTAGCCATGCCCCTTCAGCAAGGCATTTCATGTTTCTCACAGAACTAGGGACTCAACTGGGCTCTGTCCATCTCAGCCCAAGTTCAAGGGACATCAAGCTCTCCTTCATATGCTGCCAAGTGTTAGGTTGAAATGCACACTAATTTCACTAAACAAACCTAACTTCTACCACAGAGCCATCTCTCCAGCCCTTTTTGTTTTGAGACAGGGTTATACATCAGCCCAGGGTAGTGTAAGAAGGTTCTCACTGTTTACCTTTTGAACGTGGTAGTGTACAAATGAATGCGATTGTTGGCTTCTCTTCAAAACTAGACTAGGGAAATCTGAATTAATTTCCTACAGATATTTAATAGTTTTTTACAAATGAAATATTATATTGATCTCCTGAATGTCTTCCAAGCACTTAGATACATGGCAGTTCTCCTTCAGCTTTTTGAGAAGGCTCTCACTGTGCAGCCTAGGCTGCACAAACTCCCAGTCTTCCTAGAACTAAGATGACAGGTGTGTATTGAAATGTTCGGTGAGTTAGTTCCTTCCTTATGAATAAGGGGATCTATTATTAATCTTATGAGACTGATATAGAATCGTTTATTTTTTTTTCCTTCTTGCTTTACCTACATTTTTTCTAGACAGGGTTTCTCTGTGTAGCCCTGGCTGTCCTGGACTCACTTTGTAGACCAGGCTGGCCTTGAACTTACAAAGATCCACCTGCCTCTGCCTCCCAAGCGCTGGGATTAAAGGCGTGCGCCACCACCGCCGGGCTGCTTTACCTACATTTATCACTAAGCAGGAGAGGGGTGGAAGTACAGTGATTGACGTTTCAGGCTCTGAGGCTGAACCTCCTGTATTCTGCTTTCACTCTGATTTTAACCTTGACTTTTGTGGACTAGAGTGTCCCATGAACAGGTGCCAGGGGAGCGCTTTTCACTGAGCTAAAGAATGATTAGCCCAGCTGGGCGTTGGTGGCACACCCCTTTAATCTCAGCACTTGGGAGGCAGAGGCAGGCGGATCTCTGTGAGTTCAAGACCAGCCTGGTCTACAAAGTGAGTCCAGGACACCAAGGGCTACACAGAGAAACCCTGTCTCGGAAAAAACAACAACAACAACAACAACAAAAAGAATGATTAGCCCTGAAGGAGATTGTGGTGATTTAAATAGGTGTGGCCTCATACACTCATTGCTTGGGCCATGGGGTTGGCACTATTAAGAGGTGTGACCATATTGAAGTAGGTGTGGCCTTGTTGGAGGAAATGTGTCACTATGGGGGCCTGCTTTGAAATTATATATACTCAAGCTACACCCAGTGTGGTACATAATCTCCTCTACTGCCTGTGGATCAAAATGTAGGGTTAGGGCAAGGGTTAAAGCTGTCTGTGGATCATAACGTAAAACTCCAGCACCATGTCTGCCTGGATGCTGCCATGCTTCCCACCGTGATGATAATGGACTAAACCTCTGAAACTGTAAGCCAGCCCCAGTTAAATGCTTTCCTTCATAAGAGTTGCTGTGGTCATGGTGTCTCTTCATAGCAATGAAACCCTAAGACAGAGGTTGTTTGTTTATTTTGAGACAGGGTCTCTCTGTGTAGCCCTGCCTGGCCTGGAACTTACCGTGTAGACCAGGCTGGCCTGGAACTTACTGTGTAGACCAGGCTGGCCTGGAACAACAAAGAGATCCACCTACTGCTGCCTCCTGCATGCTGAGATTAAAGGCGTGCACAACTATGTCTGGCTGGGAATTTTTTTTTTTTTTTTTTTGGTTTTTCAAGACAGGGTTTCTCTGTATAACAGCTCTGGCTGTCCTAGACTTGCTTGGTAGACCAGGCTGGCCTCGAACTCACAGATTTCTGCCTGCCTCTGCCTCCCAAGTGCTGGGATTAAAGGCGTGCACCACCACCGCCCGGCCTGGTTGGGAATTCTTCATATCATGTATGAGTCCTTTTGTCAGGAAGTCAAAGAGAGGTGGTCTATCTTTTCATTAATTTACATAGTAGATGACTATTCATGAGGTAAATTTGTTTTATTTTGTACTGCTGGTTACTCAGCTTGTAATCCCAGTTACTTTGACATCTGAAGCAGAAAAATCACAAGACCCCTCGAGTTGAGGACCAGCCAGGCAAAGTATACCTAAACCTGACCTGGGGGCATAGTCCTATAATCCCAACATATGGCAGATAGGGCTAAGAAGAGTCTGAGTGTGAGGCTAACCTGGGCTAGATAGCAAGTGCCAGGCCAGTTTGGGCTATGAGGTCCTGTCTGGGAAAAGAAGGGGGAAAAGTCAGATGGAGGCTCTTTTTAAAAAGAAGGTGTATTTTGGGGTTGGAGAGATGGCTCAGTGGTTAAGAGCACTGACTGCTCTTCTAGAGGTCCTGAGTTCAATTCCCAGCAACCACATGGTGTTTCACAACCATCTGTAATGGGATCTGATTCCCTCTTGTGGTGTGCATGAAAACAGGGCACTCATATACATAAAATAAATATATATTTTAGAGTGTTTATTTTGTAATTGTGTATGCGTGTGTTGGTGTGAGGGTTTATGCATGTGAGTGCAGGTGCTCATAGAGGTCTGAAGAGGACATCAGATTCCCCAGGAGCTAAATAATTGTGCCCTTTTTTGTTTTGTTGTGGTTTTGGTGGGGTGTTGGGAACTGAATTTGTGTCCTGTACAAGAACAGCAAGTGCTTGTAACTGCTGAGCCATGTCTTCAACCCCCAGATGTACACTCTTAAACAAACGTACAACAATAAAACACTCCTTTGGTGGTTGTGGGGGGGTTTGTTCTGTGCAGTTACCAGCAACAGACTAGACCTGTTACAGATTATATTCTAAATTTCTAGCCTTTATTCCACGATCTGCGTTACACTCTGCTGGGCACTCTAAAACCCCTGAGAACCCATTAGAGAGCTGGAATGAAATATCACAAACAGAGGCCACCTGCTTCATCAAGGAAGAGAGTGACCATCTGGTAGCTACTGTGATGAATTGTGAGGATGACAGATGAGAAAGTCCTTCATGATCGATCTTCATTTTTTCCCTTTGTATCCAGAGCGATGAGAAATCACTGAGGTCCTACGGAAGCATAAATCTTCAAAAATCTGCAGCATGACTTCCTGTTTTAATACAATTCCACTGTGTGTGTATGTCTTTGTGTGCATTTTGTGAGAAAGGGTTTATAAATCTTAAGTGATCTCCATTTCAGCCTTGAGCCTTGTAAGATCTGAGCATAAAATGGGGGCACAATCAAATTATCCTCTCGGAGATCAATAGAGGAAGAGAAAAGCCCTTTGATCTGCATAGCAATCATTCTCTTTGTCTTCTAGGGGTGCAGCAGAGCATGGTAGCATAATAAAAACTGTCCTTTGTTCAGCTGGGTCCAGGAGCTCTTCCCCACCATTTAATGGCATATCCACATGAGGTATTTGAAAATTGCAATATGCATGATGATGACATCAATCTAATCAGCATATCAAATTGGAAAAATATTGCAAAGGTTCTTTGAAGAAAACACTTTATATATGTGCTGTTTTAACAGCTTAGGAAGTCCACCTGTCAGTTACTTTCATTTTAAGTGACTGCATTTGCTTTTAGGTGTAAAGGCTTATTTGATTAGAAGGAAAAAAGGTGTAATCTTGCATTTAGATGTTTTGCAGGACCTTGGAGATGTCTGATGATATTATAATGAAATGACAGTCAAAAGCAGTGTCAGGATCTCAGAAGGAAGCAACACTGCCCATTATATTTTCTTCTATTAGATCCAGATTGATTTCTGACTTTTTCTGTGGATAGCCATTGGATTTTAGAAAGACTGCCTTGAGAGAACTTTTTCCCAGCCTGGTAATGGCTGACTGGCTTGGCTGATCTCACATTCTCAGTCTGGTAACGGCTGGCTTCACTTTCTCAGCCTGACTTCCTTGGTAGACTTCACATTCTCTATGCAATGTCAGTATGTTCTGATAACATGCTTCTTTGAGCCCTTTAATGTAAATGCATTTTTACATGCCAAGTTCCTACTGAGTCCTCTGGGAACAGAAGGGGAGGATATCATATCATAGTTGATTGATTTTTAACTGTAATCAATAGAACAGTTTGCTCTGCCTTTGTGATTGTGTTGCTATGGAAACTGAATCAAACTTCTCTGTACTGAACATAACCTGTTTCCTAAACTTATAAAAACAACTGGATAATAAACGAGGTTGCTGTTGTTGCAAGATTTAACAGCAGTCCTCCCTATCCCATGCTTCATCTTCATTTATTCTTATCTCAGCCTTAATTTCCTTATTTCTTGATTTCTTTTTTTTAATGGATTTTTAAAAATTTGCCTATTTTTATTTTATGTACATTGGTGTTTTGCCTGCATGTGTAGAGGGGTCAGATCCCCTGGAACAGGAGTTACAGACAGTTGTGAACTGCCATATGGGTGCTGGAAATTGAACCCCAGTCCTCTGGAAGAGCAGTTTGTGCTCTTAACTGCTGAGCTATCTCTCCAGTCCCATTTCTTGATTTCTTTTTTTTTTTTGGTTTTTCGAGACAGGGTTTCTCTGAATATCTCTAGCTGTCCTGGACTCGCTTTGTAGACCAGGCTGGCCTCGAACTCACAAAGATCCGCCTGCCTCTGCCTCCCAAGTGCTGGGATTAAAGGCGTGCGCCACCACCGCCCGGCTCATTTCTTGATTTCTTAATTTGGCAAGCTCTGGGATTTTTCCTCTAGGTTTTACTTTAAAATCAATACTCTTATTGGATCTACTTTCTGTTATCCTGAGGGGATTAGTGCTTGTACTACACTTTATTGTACTGTCTTTATTTTTTTATTTTATTATTATTATTATTTTATTATTTTTTTAAGGTTTTTAAAGACAAGGTTTCTCTATGTATCCATGGCTGTCTTGGACTCACTTTGTAGACCAGGCTGACCTTGAACTCACAGAGATCCACCTGCCTCTGCCTCCTGAGTGCTAGGATTAAAGGCGAATGCCACCACGCCCAGCAATTACAGACAGCTGTGAACTGCCATGTGGGTGCTGGGATTTGAACCCTGGTCCTTTGGAAGAGCAGCCAGTGTTCTTCTTAACCGCTGAGCCATCTCTCCAGCCCCGAGACCCTGTCTTTAAAAACCAAAAGAGAGATATGGTTTGTTTACAGTGATGTGCACCTGCCTTTCCCCCCTAATTTCAAAGCATTTTCTCCAGGGGCTAGAGATATGGCTCAGAGGTTAAGAGCACTGTCTGCTCTTCCAAAGGTCCTGAATTCAATTCCCAGCAACCACTTGGTGGCTCACAACCATCCATAATATGATCTGATGCCCTCTTCTGGCATGCAGGGGTACATGCAGATAGAGCTCTCATATATGTTAAATAAATAAAAATGTTAAAAAAAAATACCGTAAACCATTAAAAAAAAAAAAGCATTTCCTCCAAAATGAAATGCTGTATTCACTGATCAGCCACTCTCCATTGTTCCTTCTCACCCTGGAAACTACCATCCACTGTCTTCCATTTGATCTCCCTTCTATCCTTCCTCTTCCTTCTTTCTACCCTTCCTTTCTTTTTGAGGTTCAAACTCAGAACCTTAAATATAATTGTGCTCACTTTTAATCCCAGTACCCTGGATCTCTTTGAGTTCCAGGACAGCCTGGTCTACAGAGCAAGTTCCAAGACAGCCAGGAGTACACAGAGAAACCTTGTCTTCAAAAAACAAAACAAAACCAACCTACAAACCAACAAACAAAAAATCTTTGTTATAGTCCAGTCTCGGTGGAGGTCATCAAATGTTACAGTCCAATCTCTGTGGAACCTCCAAATGTTATATAGTACAATAACAGCCGCACAAACCACTCAGCCACCGATCTCAGTCAGATATTGATGGTTTATTGAATGCAAACCCCAAAACTGGTCATAGCCACCATGACCAGGGTCACAGAGGTCTCAGAGCCTAGCTGTGACATCAGTCTGCTTCCAAGGCAGGCTTTTTATAAGAAAAACTAAACCCAGGTAACAACCAGGTGACCAGGTCTAGGAAACAACTGCATCCAAGTAACAACCAGGTAGGAACCAAGGGGATGGCAGCAGTGCATCATTTTGAGTAGCTAGACAAAGCATTTCTTTTTTTTTTTTTTTTGGTTTTTCGAGACAGGGTTTCTCTGTGTAGCCCTGGCTGTCCTAGACTCAATTTGTAGACCAGGCTGGCCTCGAACTCGCAAAGATCCGCCTGCCTCTGCCTCCCAAGTGCTGGGATTAAAGGCGTGCGCCACCACTGCCCGGCTGACAAAGCATTTCTAACTGACCTTAAATTGATTGGTCCCAAGTGGAGCTGTAGTTGGGGACTCTTCAGAGTGTCAAGGTAACAAAGTAACAAAGTATGAGTAATTTCATCTAACTAAAAAGGAGACTGAAGACAAAAATAGCTGCAGTTATGCTAAGAGCTAAAGCAGGTCTCAACAACTCAGATTTGTAAATTTTCAGCAAGTGCTCTTCCACTGAGCTACATCCGATCCAGTGTGTTTTTTTTTTAAATACATTTTAAAAACTTTTTCACATTTGCTTTTTAAGCCAAGAGCAGTTCTAGCCTTCTCCTTGAGCTCACAGGTAAAATTTAGAACTTTTATCACTGTGACTATTTGTGACTAATTAACCCTGGAGCTAATTTGGACTGTAGCTTCCTGATAATTGCTTAACTCTTTTTTTTTTAAACATTTATTTATTTATTTATTATGTATACAGTATTTGCTCTACGTAAATGCCCGGGCACAAGATCTCAAAGTAGCTGGTTGTGAGCCACCACGTGGTTGCTGGGAATTGAACTCAGGACCTTTGGAAGAACAGCCAGTGCTGTTAACCTCTGAGCCATCTCTCCAGCCTGATAACTGCTTAACTCTTATATTCCTCTTTGGTCAGTGCAGTTCAGTGAATTTTTTTTTTCCAAGACAGGGTTTCTCTGTGTATCTCTGGCTGTCCTGGACTCACTTTGTAGACTAGGCTAGCCTTGAGCACACAGAGATCCGCCTGCCTCTGCCTTCCAAATGCTGGGATTAAAGGCATGCACCACCACATCTGGCAATTACAGATAACTGTGAACTTCCAGGTGGGTGCTGGGATTTGAACTTGGGTCCTTTGGAAGAGCAGCCAGTGCTCTTAACTGTTGAACCATCTCTCCAGCCCCAGTTCAGTGGATTTTAAGCAGTTTGGATTTATTTATTTTTTATTTTATTTATTTATTTATAGGTTTTTCGAGACAGGGTTTCTCTGTGTATCCTGGCTGTCCTGGACTCACTCTGTAGACCAGGCTGGCCTTGAACTCACAGAGATCCGCCTGCCTCTGCCTCCCGAGTGCTGGGACTAAAGGCGTGCGCCACCACGCCCAGCTAATTTATTGTTCCTTGAAGTCTTATCTCCTGTGAAGCTCTCCGTCCAGGCCCTTGGATGAAAAGCTATGTCCCTTTTGCAAAGCTGTAAGGAGTCCTTTTAGTCCCCCCTTTCCTAGGAAAGTAGTATCCACTGCTGTCTAATATTTTAGTAGGAAAATAAGTAACCCATGGTTGAATGGGTCCAGAACCTATGCTGGATTATAAATATGTATCACCCATGCCTAGACCTGTTTTTTTTGTTTTGGTTTTTTGTTGTTGTTGTTGAGATGGGGGTCTCATGTAGCCTTGGCTAGCCTCAGACTTACTATATAGCTATAGTGGTTTGAATAAGAATGACCCCATAGGCTCATAGATTTGAATGCTTGGTCAACAGGGAGTGGCACTATTAGAAAGGATTAGGAGGTGTGGCCTTATTGAAGGAAGTGTGTCACTGGGAATGGGCTTTGAAATTTCAAAAGTCCATGCCAAGCCAAGAGACTCTCTCTTGGCCATTGGATCAGAATGTATCTCTCTGTAATGCTTCCCATCATGATAATAATGGACTAAACTTCTGGAACTGTAAGTAAGCCCTCAATTAAACACTTTCTTTTATGAGGGTTGCCTTGGTCATGGTGTCTTTTCACAGCAATAGAATACCAACTGAGACAGTAGCCAAGGATGGTGTTGAACTCTTGATCCTCCTGCCTCTCTACCTCTCAGCTGTTGGAACTACAGGCATGTGCCAGCACACTGGACCCAGAGACCAAGGTTGAGCTCCACTGCCTCGTTGCAATGCAGGAAGGCAGAAGCTGAGGAAGCCTACACATGTGGCAGATTGCCTATGGGACTTGGTGCCACTGAGGGGGGTCTGCCCAGGCAAAGCTTCTGTGATACCTGGTGAGGAGAAGGAAGAGGATATTTGGAAAGATTTCTCCTCTCCATGGTTGTGCTGTTATAGCCTCCTAAGCTCTGGTGTTGTAGGCTTGAACCACCATGCTAACTCAGAGGCAAGCCTTATAGAGTCAGATAGGAAGACCTAAATCCTAGCTCAGTCACTGATATCCCAAGTTTGGATCCCAAATATCCATGTTAAAAAAAAAAAAAAAGTTGCTGGGCAGTGGTGGCGCACGCCTTTAATCCCAGCACTTGGGAGGCAGAGGCAGGCGGATCTTTGTGAGTTCGAGGCCAGCCTGGTCTACAAAGTGAGTCCAGGACAGCCAAGGATACACAGAGAAACCCTGTCTCGAAAAACCAAAAAAAAAAAAGAAAAAAAACCAAAAAAAAAACAGGTTTGGTGGCATTTATCTGTAACCCCAATGCTAGGTAGGGCAGTGACAGCAGTACTGTGGCAGCTGGCTGGCTGGCTCTGGCCTCTATACATGCATGGATGGGCACACATACATACTGAATACATCTTAGGATGTAAAGGACCTCAGTCTAAGAAATCTGGAAGTCATCATCACCCTGGGGCTCACTGCTCACTTTGCCAGCAGGCTTTCCCACCACCATTTGAACTTATATTTTTTTTTACCCAGTTATCAGTGGGTTGCTATCTCTTGTTCTTCTCTTTGTTGCTTATGGTTTTGAATGTTGTCCATGTTACCCCTTGTTCTGATTTAATTATTTATCAGACCCATAGATCCTCCTTTTTTTCTTGTTTTTGAGACAGGATTTCATGTATTACAGGCTGGCTTTGAACTTGCTTTGTAGCTGAGGGTTATTTTGAGCTTTTGGATCCCCCTGTCTTTACCTCTCAAGTGCTGGAATTACCAGCATGTACTACCACTCCTAGGCTGCATGATTTACCATAATGCCTCATGCATTCTAGGCAAACATGCTACTAGCTGAACCACATCTCTATTTTATGCAAGATGATTTTTTTCTTGGTGTGTTTGCATGTCCATGCACATAGGTACATGTGTGTAGGAGCCAAAGGGCAACATTAGGTGTTGTTCATCAATATCCACCTTTTTGTTTGAGGCAGCATCTCTCACTGACTTGGAGCTCACTAGTTAGGATGGCTAGCTAATGGGCCCCAGGGATCCACCAGACTCAGCCCCCCAAGTCCCAGGGTTACAAGGGTAGATTACTTAGTCTAGGCAATTTAAAAAATGGTTATGCTGGGCTTGTTGGTGCATGCTTTTAGTCCCAGCACTGAGGAGGCATAGGCAGGTGGATCTCTGTGAGTTCAAGGCCAGCCTGGTCTACAGAGTGAGTTCCAGGATAGCTAGGGCTACACAAAGAAGCCCTGTCTCAAAAAACAAACAAACAAAAAGTTACAATACCCTGGAACCATTTACCTTCTCAATCATTCATATCATTCAAGGCCTCCTCCCCATGAAACAGGGTTTCTCTGTAAATCCCTGGCTGTCCTGGTGGAGCTCACTCTATAGACCAGCCTGGCCTCAAACTTAGAGATGTGCCTGCCTCTGCCTCCTGAGTGCAAGATTAAAGGTGTGCACCATCAGTGCCCAGCTTCTTATATAGGGATTCTGGGATCAAACTCTGGTCCTCATGCTTGGAAGGCAAATTCTTTGATAAACCAAGCTATCTCCTAGCCTCTTTCCTTGTTTTTCAGACAGGGTTATCAGTATGTGGCCTAGGCTGACCTCAAATATACAACTCTCATACCTTACCTCAGCCTCCTGAGTGCTAGGATTACAGGCATTTACCACTGTGCTAAACTTGTAAGATTCAGGTAATGTCCTTTCACTCCGGGTTTTGATTAGTGGCAACTCATCAAAAACAGAAGAAAAGTAATAGTCAGGGCCAGGCAACCTGTCAAACAAAATGGCAGTCTCCTCAGGGAACAATTATAAACCACAGTACACAAGCCATATTGGTAAGATTAGTGATTTTTAATTTCTTACATTACTAATGTCTTACAGTAAGTGTGGGGGTCAAGAGGGGATGGGTCAGGAAAAGGAAAGTGTCTCTTCAGTTCCTTGAATTATTGAAGCACGTGCTAGAATGAGTTCAGCAGAAGCATCATGTCCTTATCAGCAGAGAACTTGTGATGAAGTGGGTGGGGACGGGGTACACAGTTCTATAGCTCTGGTGAAACTGAGCAGACAGGGCAAATCCTGTGGCAAACTTGGCACATGAGGCAGGCAGGACATGTGGATGCCACAGCTGGGGGCACGAAGAGCTGACATTTCAGCCTGCCTCCTGAACGTTTCTGCCTTTTCTTAGGGGGAGGGGCATCCACCAACTGAAGCAATGTAACACTGTTGGGGAAAGACTCTGAGAAAAGATTTTTTTTCCTTTTTTTAAAAAAACATTTGCTGGTGGTGTTGATTGACCAGAAGTGTTTATTTTTTTCACTTTTGGGCAGTAGCATTGTATCTGGTGATAAAATGTCTTATACACAGCTCTCTTAAAAGGCAAGGCCTCTTGAGGACCTAGACTAATGGGAAGGGGACTATGTAGATTCTGAGGCAAGGGTATGGAAAAGTTGACTCTACACCACTACACGGAAAGGAAACCAACACAGACGACGCCTTGGTCTCCCCACTCAGAGACATACTCACATCCTTTACTTATGCTACTAAGTCTAAGGTTAGCTTAACCGCAGCGTAGTATAACTACCACCGCACTTCTAAGGGTAAAATGAAAAGCTCTATCATTTAATGTAGTTTTTTTCTCCCTCTCTAATTAAGTGGATTTGGACAAGCTGAAAGCCTAAAATCTAGAGATCCTTTTTATTTTTTTGGAAAACTCTTAAAATTTATCACTGCTATCATCATTAATCCTTTTCTTTTTTTTAAGCTATAGATATCAGAGGACATGAAAGGGGCAGGGGGAAGCTATTATACGGCACAGAAATGGTCAACATGCATCTAATTTTACCCAACAGAGCAAAGAGAGCTAAAGGGAGTAAGTTCTACATATGTTTAGAAGGGAATACTACACTAGCCTTTTCCCTCCTCTTGGGTAGAAGAAAAGGAAATATGGAATTGAGGAGAGTGGAAGAAATGCGCCCACGAGAGAAATGCCTATCGGCTGTGACTCGCTCTACCAGAGTGGGTGGGGTAATGGTGTCTGGACCACTTGTTTGTCCTCGGCGGTGATTTCATGTTTTTAGGCATCTACAGTAAGATTCTATGGCTGGGTACTGGCAGGGTGTGGGGGATGACTTGGGCTTTAATTTCAGCTCACAGCCGTGGTGACTAGATTTAGCACCTTCGTTTGAACTTCCTCAACACCTGAGTCACCTGTCACTATGAAGCCTGAGCTGTAGGTGAGAAAGCCGTGCTCTTAGAGAGCTCCTCTGACGGCTCCAGGACTGTGGTTTGCTTCCATCGACGGCCGCTTACCTACTGGAGAAGAGTAAGGATTCGGTACTGAGTATGACACGGAAGCCTTGAGGACATTCTGTGGCGGTGTTAGGTGTGGTTAAGGAGTAAGCTGTGAATAAGCCAAGTGCATTCCCTCTTAGGCATTAACGTTTTTTAAGCAATGGAATTATATTTTTTGGCCTGAAATGGTACTTTCTTCTATATTTGACTTCTCAGTTTTCTTCGTAGATATCACCGTTTCCTCCAAAGTTTCTTCAAAACTTTCCCCTATTTTAGATGTTTTCTTAGAGGCTTCCTTGGAAGCCCCTTCCTCTTCCTCCTCCTCCTCCTTCTTCAGTGACAGCCCAGTGGAAGAGACTTTGGAGGTTGTAGAACTAAGGATTCTGGGAGGGAATAAATAACTGGGGTTGGGAAGAGGATTCAGCCCAGAGATGCTTAATCCACCAGTGCTAAACCGTGTCTCTTCGCCTTCCAGCAGTTTCCTGGAAATTCAATAGAGAAAAGCTCTCAGGAATCAGGTTACTAGCTTTGTTTAAAGAACTTAACTCAGCCCTATTTCATTTCAGAGACTCCAAAGAACACTGAAATTTCTTCATGAGACAGACCAGTAATACTGCAATGCGTTGGGGACTACTATACACACGTAGGAACCCCCCGTTGGGGATTACTATACACACGTAGGAACCCCCATCTCAGTACTCTTTAAAGTATTGTCAAAGGAAGCCTATCCCGTTCACAAGCCGATACCCTGCACAGCATTCAACCCCCCCTTGGCCACATTACACACCCTTTTTGGCAATTAGAATCTACAAAGCTCTGGAGAGAAGTAATTTCCCTAATTAACACCTTAACTGTAAAGGGTAAGGAAGTGAGAAGTCCACAGAGGAGCGAGAAACTAGCCACCTGGTTCAGCCCACACTTGAGATTTGTGCCTTTTCCATGTATGGAGGCATGAAGGGAATGGAACAAGAGTAACAGAAGTCATTAAATGACAACACTTCAGGCACCAGTGTCCACTCAGTCTAGAATAAGCAGCTCCACGTCATAGAGGCTCCCTCACCTTGTTGCTCATAACTCTAATAGGGCTTTTGTTTTAATTAGTTAGTTTTCTAAATTAAAAAAAATTTTATTTATTTATTTTACATGTATGAGAGCTCAATCTGCATGTACTCCTACATGCCGGGAGAGGGCATCAGATTCCAGTATAGATGGTTGTGAGCCACCATGTGGGTGCTGGGAATTAAACTCCAGACCTCTGGAAGAGCAGACAGTGCATGCTCTTAACCGCTGAGCCATCTCTCCAGCCCAGTTTAAAAAAAAATTTTTTTTTTTTTTGAGACAGGGTCTCTCTGTGTAATAGCCCTGGCTGTCCTGGACTTGCTTTTTAGACCAGGCTGGCCTCAAACTCACAGAGATCCACCTGCCCCTGCCTCACGAGTGCTGGGATTAAAGGTATGCACCACCACGCCCCGCTCAGTTTTTAAATTTTTTAATTAATTAATAAATTTATTTACTTTACATCCCGACTGCAGTTTCCCCCTCCCTCCTATTCTCCCAGTCCTTCCCCTCCACCTCCCCTCCCCCCATCCACTTCTCCACTCCTGTTCAGAAAAGGGCAGGTCTCCCATGGATATCAACCGGCCTTGGCATATCAAATTGCAGTAAGACTAGGTGCATCTTCTCCCACAGACTCACCTACATGACTGTGAGGAAGTTACAGTCTGTGGCGGACCTGACCCTGACTGACACACAGTGGTCATACAGAAAACTGCACTCTAGTTACTTTTTTTTTTTTTGTTTTTCGAGACAGGGTTTCTCTGTGTAGCCCTGGCTGTCCTGGACTCAATTTGTAGGCCAGGCTGGCCTCGAACTCGCAAAGATCCGCCTGCCTCTGCCTCCCAAGTGCTGGGATTAAAGGCGTGCACCACCACTCCCCGGCTTTTTTTTTTTTTTTTTTAAGGTAAATAAATGTTCACTTCAACTGTGCCTTAAACAGGAATCTAAGAGAAAACCTCGGCTTGGATCACTTTATGTTTAACTCTTATTTTTATTTTTTAAAGACTCATTTTTATCATTTTTAACTGTGTACATATATGTGTGTGGGTTTGCAAGGGAGGCAGATGCCTGAGGAGACCAAAGGCATGAGACTCCCCTGGAGCGAGTTCTAGGCAGTTGTGAGCCCCTGACACAGTGCTGAGAATCAAACTCAGGTCCTTTGTAAGAGCAGGATGTGCTCCTAACCACCAAGCCATCTCTCTGTCTCCAACCCCTATTTTTAAATTCAGTCTGACAGACTTTCAGTTTTACCTCTAGAAGCCTGCATTACCTTTAAGGCCCAGCAGAGGTATGCAGAATGCTCTGGGACTAGCAAGGTGAAGCTAGGATATATTCAATTAGAGGGACTGAGGGTCAGCTCATCTGGACTGGATAGTGGCCCTTTCTCCATCCTCCCTTACTGGTCAGAAACAGGTCACACAGGGGGCATTGCCCCCAGGTGACCATGTGGTTTGCCAGGGTAAACATGCCCTCTGTGTACCTGTAAGCCGCTATCTCAATGTCAAGGGCCATTTTGACATTGAGCAAGTCCTGGTACTCCCGAAGGTGGCGGGCCATCTCACTCTTCGTGTTCCTCAGGTCATTCTCCAGCTGCCCAATGCTGTCCTGGAAAGTAAGAATCCAAGACATTTAGACCAAAGCAGCAGAAATTCATTGACGTTTCCACAAGGCAGGGATCTCACCCCTGACTACACACTCAAACCAAGTAAGGAGCTGATAGAATACTTACATAGCCATCTGCGTCCAGCCTACATTGTTTTTGCTCTGGGGTAGAGACTCAGCATTTGCATTTTCCTCTTAAACATCCTTGGGGAGCTAGGTGTGGTGGCACACCTTTAATCCCAGTACTCTGGAGGCAGAGGCAGGTGGATCTCTGTGAGTTCGAGGCCAGTCTGGCAGAGTGAGTTCCAGGACAGCCAGGGCTACACAGAGAAACCCTGTCTCGAAAAGCCAAAAAAAAAAAAAAAAAAGAAAAGATCCTTGGGAAGTTTAGATGAATACTAACAGTTGGGAACTTCTACTAAGGGACACCTGGTTTCATGGACCCTCCCTTCTTTGATTTTAAAAACTACTTTTAATTATGTATATGTGTGTACGTATGAGTGCAGGGTCTCTCCAAGTCCACAAGAGGATGTCTGATCCCTTCGAGCTAGGGTTACAGATGGTTGTGAGCTGCCATGTGAATGCTAGGAATCAAACTTGGGTTCTCTGGAAGGACAGTTAGTGCTCTGAACCACTGAGGCATCTTTCTGAACTTTATTTTTTATTTTTTATTTTTTTTTTGAGACAGGGTTTCTCTGTGTAGACAACATTTGTAGACCAGGTTGACCTCGAACTTGCAGAGAGCTGCCTGCCTCTACCTCCTAAGTGCTGGGATTAAAGGAGTGGACCACTACTGCCCGGCTCATCTCTCCAAATTAAAAAAAATACTTATTTACCATCTCTTCCTTGCTTATTTTGTTTGTTTGTTTTTGAGACACCATTTCACTCTGTAGCCCTGAATGGCCTAGAACTCAGTATGCAGATAGACCAGGCTGGCCTTCAGCTCATGGAGATCGGCCTGCCTCTGCCTCCCAAGTGCTGGGATTAAAGGTATGAGCCACCATTCTAATGTTTCAAAGCCTGTTAAGAGATAATGAGTTCTAAATAAATTAGTAGAACAGCATGACACATAGGAAGGACCCAATAAATATAAACAGCTTTTATTACTGTGAATAACATATGTGATTCTACCATTTTGATAGTAGGGATAAATAATGATCCATCTCTATAATTCTTTTTTTTTTGGTTTTTAGAGAAAGGATTTCTCTGTGTAGTCCTGGCTGTCCTGGACTCACTTTGTAGACCAGGCTGGCCTCAAACTCACAAAGATCCACCTGCCTCTGCCTCCCAAGTGCTGGGATTAAAGGCATGTGCCACCATGCCCGGCTATCTCTTTAATTCTTTAGGTCAAAATGAATATCACATTACACATTATTAGTGTATAGTGAAAACTTTAAAAAGATTTGGTTTTAAATTATGTATAGGTGGGAGCTGGAGAGATGGCTCCGGAGTTAAGAGCACTGGCTGCTTTCCCAGAGGACCCTGGATTCAATTCCCAGTACCCACATGGCAGCTCACAGCTGTTCATAACCTGAGTTCCAGGGCACCCAATACTCTTACTCAGATATACATGCAGACAAAACACCAATGCACATAAAATAAAAATAAAGAATATAAAACATTTAAAGATTGCAGGGCATGGTGGCACATGCCTTTAATCCCAGCACTTGGGAGGCAGAGGCAAATGGATCTCTGTGAATTCAAGGTCAGCCTGTCTCCAAAGTGAGTCCAGGACAGCCAGGGCTGTTACACAGAGAAACCCTGTCAGGAAAAACCAACCCCCCCACCCCCCAAAAAACCCCATAAAAAATATGTGTAGGTGCTGGGTATTTGTGTGTATGTACATATATATGCTTGTGTGAATATATGTAACTATAGCATTAAGAGACGTTCTGGAGCTGGAATTACAGGCAGTGGGAGTCACCTGAGATAGGCCCTACAGAAGAGGAGCACATACTCTCAACCACTGAGCCATCTCCCCAGCCCTATATAAAATAACATTTTAGTGTTGGATAGCACCAGATTTTTTTTAAATGAGTTTTGATTATTTTTTACATTTATTTATTTATTTATGTGTGTGGGCAAGTATGTGTCACAAGAAGATATGTAGAAGCCAGAGGACAACTTGTAGGAGTTGGGTCTGGGGATGAGTGTGGAGTCTGTCCTTTCCTTCTACCACGTAGGGTCTGGGTACCAACTCAGGTTGTTAGGGCTGGTGGCAAGTGCCTTTACCCGCTGAGCTATCTTTCAAACATTCCTCAAAATGGCAATTTTGAAGAAAGCCACTTTAAAGTGGCAAATACCACTTATTATTAGGACATTAAACATAATACAATCTTTCTCAGGAATCAAGGCTCATGAAAATGATGTTACTTTTCTATAATTTCATGAGTGCCATCTTCTAGATATATTTGGGGTGTTTATTTCCATCCTAAATATTTCTATCCAAAGAGCAGTGTTTATCTTCACGTTCCAGTTTATTGCTTTTCTTTGTCCTGAAAGGCGCGGCCTGATGGGTGCCAGGCATTCCAGACCATGCCTCACTCCAGTGGTCTCCCACCTATGGCCTTGAAACCAAAATAAGGAATCATTTCTTCTTAGAATTATGTTAAGAATGGTTATGCTGTGGGGATCATTGGGGTCAGCTTCCCCATATGTGGGTTAGGGAGGGGTAGATGTTTTGTCTCAGCAGGTTAACTGGATCGTTTATTAGAAACTACTTTTATTTCGCAGCTGTTTTCGGAAGAAGCTGCTACAGGGAGCTGAGTTCTAGATGGGTCAGAGCTTCTTGTATGTTATACATTTCACATGGCTGCTTTCTGGATCAGAGTTGACAAAAAGTGTAACCCAGCTCCTTCTAGAAGGAGCTGACTGAACTGCTCACCAAGCTCTAGTCTCTTTGTTTGTACACTCCTCCCTGCCCTGGGCTATCTTGCTGCCCTTCACAAGGCCTGCCAAAGATGGCCTCCACCGGGAAATGTGAGCAGAGCACCGCAGCCTGTCCCCTCCCCCAACCATGCGGCTGCTGCTGGCTTAGCCTGGAGAACAGGAGAGAGGAGGCACTCCCTGCTCCAGCTGGGGTCTCTCCTGCAGCAGCTAAGCATCTGGCCCAGGGCTAGAAGGAGGAGGGTTGGAAAGAAGACAGACACATCTGTGCTAGCATTTGTAATGAAGAAAAGGAAAGACAGTACACCCATTTCCTTACTTTGGGGGTGAAGGGGGGACTACAGCCAGGCAAGCAGAAGTGCAGGCCATACAAAACTACTGCTATGCATCATCAGCTGGACAGGGAGAAAGGATTTTAATGTATGACCAACAGGAACCACGTGTCCTTGTTCTCACTATCTTTGCTTTATCCTTGTCTTCTATCACCCTCTAAAATCACACTTTACTAGAAAATGTGGTTTAGGTCAATGCACTCCACAATCAGTCTGAGAACAAATGGTATAGCACTTCCATTGAAAATGCACATTCCTAACAGGTGTGGTGGGGCATGCCTACAGAGCAGACTTAAAGGGCTAAGGCGGGGCACTGTAAATTCAATCCCAGCTCAGGCTACATAGGGAAACTGTCTCACACAATGGAAATCAAAAGCATATTCCTGGCCCTACCTAAAAAATACTGAATCCATTTCTTCAGGAGTGGTCTGAAAATCTCTTCTGACCCCTGGTCTTGGGGTGCCATGGAGTTTAGATCACTGGTTTAAATTTATCCCTGTAAAGAAGCTATTGTAGTGGTCCAGGTGACAGTACAGGGTGAGATGGGGGATGGGAATCAGATGGAACAGCTTAAAGAAAAAAGCAAATGAGTTTTTTCCCTCCCTTGAACCCTAATTTCAGAAATGGATCTATCAAACTATAGATTTATATATAGCCATTTCCATCTCCCGTGTCCCAAGGGCCATACCCTTCCTGCTATTTAATTAGGCTGGGCTCCAATCTCATATTGGAGAAGAGGGCTGTCTTGGCTTCCCTCCCTGGAGATCATTAACCGGCAGTGATCTTGACAGTTCAGCAAGGTCTTTCAAGGGAAGCTCTGGTTTTCTAAGACAGTCCACAGCACAGGTCTGAAAGACAATTCCCTTCCAGATTGTCTCTCCACAGCTCTGGTATCGACTGAGATTCTAATGGTAGTGCCCCAGCCATGTAGGGACCAGAGAGTGTCCTCTGTCAGAAGTGAAAGAAACGCCTTGTTCATCCATGCACAGTGGCTGCCTTTGGTCTTCACCAGCCTAGGTCTTCCTATTGTGCTCTTACTGTGTTACCTTGAATCACTCTTTGTCCTTGTCAAAGTATATCAAGTGTTCTGTCTTCAAATAGGCTATCAGCTCTCTAGGGCAGGGAAAATTACTTTAATGGGCACTTGCTGTTGTCTTTGAGAGGACTGAATGCTAGTAAAGGAAAATGGGCCCAAGATAAGTCTCTGAACCAGAAGAAAAGAACACCTCCCATTACTACTACAGTGAAAGGAGAGGCTAGGAAAAAGGGGGAGAAGACAATGGTTTCACAGGGAGGAGGCTTTCCACCTCAACCAGCACCAAGATTGTTGGGAAATGACAGCGGCAGCAGGCCTTAGTGTCTGCCTGTCTAACTGTGAACCCCACCCTAGCATTGGTCCCAGTGGGTAGGAAGCAGCTTTGTGTTGTCTGGCCTCCTCCTCCACTCCCTCAGCAGGTCCACTCAGGCTCCCAAGGCTAACCCTGAAGGGGACAGTGCTGCAGAGCCTGCAGTTTCTCTTGCCTTTTGTTTCCTGCAGATCAAGTCTGGATGACCTTACTATTTCCTAACACAGAAAGCCTGTATTTTAGAGCAAATAAGCCAGAGCATGCAGGACGAGGAGAGCAAAAGGAGGGCGTGGCAAAGCCCAGTTCAGCTGACAGTTTGGGGGTAAGTTACCCTTTCTGTAGAAGTACTGGACTAGTCCTCTAGAAGACTACCTAATTCAACATTTGAGGCTTCTGGAAGAAATCTTTTTTTTTTTTTTTTTAAGTGTGATTAATTCAGACCATCCAGGGCCCAGGACACATACTGAAAAGTTTAACTTACAGATTTTGTAGCAAAACAGAAATATTTATTTGAATAGAACTGTAGTATCAGACTAACCAAACAGATATTTCAAACAAGCCCTTTCCCTTTACGAAAGGAAGCCATTCATAATGGACAGTAAATACCTGAATATCAATAATTCTTTGGCTTCTGACTAAAATGGTACTTTTGAAATATGCCATTTCTTGGCTCTAATTTTAATTGAAGTTTCCCAAACACATTAATTTCATCAACTGTAAAATTTAATCCTAGGTAGAATAAATTTGAAGTTTCTGAGTTACTGAGATTCTACTCAAAAGAGTTATTGTTCTTTGTACTTAAACCATGTAATTTTGTGTTTTTTCTACATTTTTCATTCATCCTGTATTTTGTCTCTGTGTCCTTTGTAGTCACAAGCCCAGAATGTTCAATGTAGTGAAACTGAGGACACAGTGGCCTTTGTTGGAAAGAAAGAGCCAATCATTACCTTCATAGAGTTTACAGGGCAGGGGAAGATGGGGAAAAAAATGTCGCCTGCAATAAAGACACTATCTCTGTATTTTCCACGTGCACATAAGTTGAAAAAAAATGTTAAAGTAATGGGAATTTTCAAATGAGGCCTCACAACTGTGAAGCAGATTAAAAGGGTTTTGTTAAGAGCAAAGCCATCCATGGAGGCAAAAATTGATGTTATCTACAAGATGAACTTTGACTTCATGTAGTCAAGACTGATTGTGTTATAGCTTAAATAATAATAATAAGAAGCAGTTAATTGCCTTGAAGCCTTGATTTCCTAACTGGGACAGTTTGGAAACATAATGAAGCAGGAGACATTTCTGGGGTGGGAGGAACAAGATATCAGCACCACGGACAGCGCCCCAGCCTTTCTCAAGCTGAACTAGCTCAAAAGCTTGCTTAGGAACTGTCTGTAGATGGACAAAAGAACCGCGGACCGACGCTTGTGTATACGTGCGTGTGCGTGTGGTTCTTTTTTTTGAGGGGGGCTGCAAGGGTGGGGCAAAGCAATTGTCACTACCTTAATTTTGCCAGATTCCACTCTGTTTTAGAGCAAAACTCAAGAAAATGAGCCCAGTAAAGCAGACTGTACTCTACAAATATCAATTCTAAGGCTCAGGAAAGGCTTTTCAAAACCAGTTAAACAAACCAGATACTTAAGGACCGGACCACGCAGATGCCATGACCTGCCCCGCTCTGGGCTCACTTTGGGTCGTAGTTGTTCTGTGAGTCTGTTTGTATTCTTGGTAACAGGAAGGCACGGCTAGATGTCTCTGAATTCCTAAAAAGATTAAAGTCTCCTTTGTTAGAAGAGTTCAGACAAGAGACTGGAGGTGGGTTTGTAGCTCGGTGTCACAGCATATGTGTGAAGACTTTACTCCCCCACCCCCAAAACAGAGCGCGGAGACATCAAGGGGTTGAAGAGCTTTCAGGCACACACAGTTCCCATCTGAAGCTGCATGCGTGAGACTTCGTGATTTTTTTTTTTGTTTGTTTGTTTGGCAACGCCTCTGGTCAACACTCTACTCTCTCCCCCGTTTCCCTCCCCTGGTTTCCTAGGACCCCAGTTTACAGGACGCACAACTATGAGCGCAAAAGGACAGGGCATCCTTTCCCGCGCAGCATCCCAGCCCTTACTTACCTGGTAGCCGGCCACCTCAGCGCTGTGCCGCTCCTCCAGTTCCAAGATCTGCCTCTCCAGGGACTCGTTGGCCCCGCGCAGGCCCTCTATCTCAATGGTGCGTGCCTGGAGCTGGCGCCGGTACTCGTGGATCTCCTCCCGGCTGGCTCGGATGGCTTCGGTGCTGCGCGCCGCCTGCTCGTTCAGGTTGGCAAACTTGGACTTGTACCACTCCTCAGCTGACTGCAGGTTCTTCGCGGCCAGGGACTCGTACTGGGCGCGGATCTCCCTCAGCGCCGAACTCAGGTCTGGCTTGGCCACCGTCACGTCCACCTCGGCGGCGGCCTGCGAAGACGCCTGCAGCGTGGCCAGGAGCTCGGCCACCTCCTCGTCGTGCACCTGGCGCACGAAGGCCAGCTCGTCCAGCAGGGACTCCACCTTCTTCTCCAGATCCAGGCGGGCCAGAGTGGCGCCGTCCACGTCGCGCTGCTGCGCCTTCAGGGCGCGCTCGGCGCCTTCGCGCCCGCGGCTCTCCTCCTCGCAGCGCGCCCGCAACCGCTGCACCTCCTCGGCCAGCCCGTCGCGTTCCAGCAGGGCCTGCGCGCGCGCCGAGCTCGCCTCCTCCAGCTGCGCGCGCAGCTCGCGCAGCTCGCGCTGGAAGAGCTCGCCGACGCGCGACGGCTCGGCGTGGCGCTGGCGCAGCGCGGCCAGCTCGGCCTCGAGCGCGCGGTTCTGCGTCTCCAGCTGGTGCACCTTCTCGATGAAGACCGCGAAGCGGTCGTTGAGGCCCTGCAGCTGCTCCTTCTCGTTGGTGCGGATGATCTTGTACTCGTTGGTGCGCGCCGCCGCTTGGCTCAGGTCCAGCCCGTCGGAGGCCGGCAGGCGGCGGTAGGCCAGGCCCAGGCCGAGGGACGAGGCCGCCGAGCAGGCAGCCGCGGAGGCCACGTTGCTGCGGGACAGCGACTGCGAGCGGAAGCTGCCTGAGCCGGCGGGCCCGGAGAGGCGCGCGGTGAGGCGCGAGCCGTCCCCGAACACCTTGCGGTAGGAGGAGGAGGAGCACAGGTAGTGCTCGGATCCGAAGCTCATGGTGCCGGGGTCGGGGCCGGGCGCGCGGCTGCGGCAGGACCTGTCGAGATCGCGAAGGTGCGGCAGGGCTGGGCGCGGCGGGGCGGTGTGCGGGGGTTTTTAAGGCGCGGTGCTGGGGCGACGCTCTAGGGGCGGAGCTCCATCTCCAGATCTAGCGGGGAGAGGCACGGGGGCCTGGGGGGTGGGGAAGCGCAGTGCCACCGCAGCTGCGCGCCACCGACCTGGGCCGTCTGCGTGCGTGCCCCTCCCTGCCCGTAGCTCCTGCGCCCGGAGAATCTGCCTTGGGAATGACCGGAGGGGAGGGAGTGCCCAAACAGCATGGGCCCCCCAGCCGAGAGCACTCAGCTCTTTGGTGGCTTCAGGGCCTGTCCTTCCTTCTGCTTTTATCCTCCCCCAGTGGAGAGTAGGTTTTCTGAAAGGTGTCCTCTTTTGCCATCCGCATTGCAGAGTTCCCAAGGGTGAGGCCCTGGTACCCGCCCCTGGGAGAGCGGGCACCCTCTCCCTCGCTTTTATGTCCTGCTTAGGGGGTCTCCTGATCCTCAGCCGGGGTAGGGGGGGGAAGTGGGTCCGCTTCGGAGAGCATCCCTCGGCTCCGCAGCCTCCGGAGATGGGAGGATTCATGGAGACCTTGAGATGCTCAGGGACACCGGTGAAGAACAAGAGCCTGAGTTACCGAGAGGGAAAGAGGCCAGGCTTGGAGAAGGACAAAGAATTAGCAGGGGTCATCTCTAGTCCTCCCAACGATTGCGCATTCGGAGGACCGCAGGCTGGTAGAAAGGAGGCTACAGGCTTTGGCTTAAAACAAACAAAAAAGCCCAAGCCACCACCACCAACAAAATACATTAGGTTTTTTTTTTTTTTTTTTTTTTTTTTTTTGGTTTTTCGAGACAGGGTTTCTCTGTGTATCCTTGGCTGTCCTGGACTCGCTTTGTAGACCAGGCTGGCCTCGAACTCACAAAGATCCGCCTGCCTCTGCCTCCCGAGTGCTGGGATTAAAGGCGTGCGCTACATTAGGTTTTAAAACGTTTCGAGAATAGGTTTTTAGCCAGGAGGTTTCGTCTAAAAAGAAACTGGATTGCTTTTGACTTTTTAATGCCCTGCCCCCCCACCCTTGAAAATAGGAGTTGGGATGACTTCAGTGGGGGAAGTGAGGTGCCCTTTGTTTAACCTAGCTGTTCCCCACAGTACACTTCCAGAGTCTCAGTTTTTACCTCATTATTACATCTGTCGGGTCCTGTGTGCATTGAGATTCCATTCTGAATTAGGCAGGAGAACCATTTTCTGTGGAGATTCATCTTGGAACCAAAGATTCACTTCCAGGAGTGATGCTGAAGAACACCGCTGACAGAACTGGCTGTCCTCACCACACAGCGAGGACAAAGAGTGGGAGCCTGAAAGATGGATGATAGCTTGTCTGGATTTACCTTCTAGCTTGTTCCACCACTGGGAATTGGGAAGGCTTTTGCTTTGTAGTTCAGAATTCTAAACTTACATTTGTTTGTTTTATATATGTGTGTGTGTGTGTGTGTGTGTGTATACTTTTAAATTTTATTGTTAGTTTATGTGGATTGGTATTTTGCCTGCATGTGTATGTCTCTGTGAGGGTGTCAGATACTGGAGTTACAGACAATTGTGAGCTGACATGTGGGTGCTGGGATTTGAACCCGGGTCCTCTGGAAGAGCCGTCAGTGCTCTTAACCACTGAGCCATCTCTCCAGCCCTTGTTTGCTTTGAGGGTTCTCACTCTGCTCCCTCAGCAGCTTAGGTTGGTGTGGTACTTGCTCCACAGTCCAAGTTGGCCTTGAGCTTCTGACAGTCCTCCTGCCTCCTCTGCCTCCCAGATGAGCACTTACCAGTGTGGCCCAGCACAACTGCCTTGTATTACCTTTTTTGATCTTGGAGTTCTAGAACAAGGGGTTTTTTTGTTTTTGTTCGGTTTTTGGTTTTTCCAGACAGGGTTTCTCTGTGTAACGTGCCTCTGCCTCTGCCTCCCAAGTGGATTAAAGGCGTGCACCACTGTGCTTAGCTTCTAGTTTTGTTTCACTTTATGGGAGGGGTGTGTTCCTTGGAGAGGACTCTAAAAGTAAGAGAAAAAAATGTATGAGACTCTGGAGCATATGTCCTGGCTTTGTGCCATAGCTGCCCTGTTACCTTCTCACTTACCAAAGACCTGAGCTAAAAACAATTCTGAGGTCTTTGGGCCCCCCAAAACTGAAGGAAGTGAATGCTGGGAGAGCTGTAACCCTAGGGGAGAATTGCTGCTTGTCAGTCATTGTGCCAGCACTTGAGTGTAGTTTTCCTTCCTCTGGCTGTTTTTCAGGACGGCTGTCATTCCTGTCTTATTCTTAAGACACTGGGACTAGGAACAGCACATTTGCCCAAGGCCACCAATAATCAAAGGCATACATCTTTCCTCAACACATAATTCATTTTAGTTAGATGAGACTCTTGTCACTTTTACAGCCAGAATAGGTCTAAGTGGCCTTCAGAGAATCTTGGCCAGTAGCAAATGATCAGGTTTATAATTCGAAGAACACTGGGCTGAGCGGTGATGGGTTTGAATCGTGACCCTCCCTTACTTATTGTGCTAAGAGTGACAGCACCTACCTCTCCTGGTGGTGGAAGGCTGACTTGGTGCATGTGGTTGTGCCATGTACTCGGGATTTCCTTGTCATCAGTGTTTTCTTTAATATGTATGAGCATTCATGTGCAACACTTATGTTCCTGGTACCATTGGAGGCCAGAAGAGGGTGTCAGATTCTCCAGATCTGGAGTTATAAGACAGTGGAGAGCCACATTGTGGGTGCTGGAATCGAACCTGGGTCCTTTGGGAGAGCAGCCAGTGTTCTTGACCACTGAGCTATCTCTCCTGCCTTATCCTCATTTTTTTTTCCAGATGGGATTCTGCTTCACATCCACAACAAACAGCATATGTAGGGTTTGAAGACTGCAGAGAACTGTGAAGCACAGCGTGCACAGGCTTCTAGGCTGCTCCTTGGGAGAGAGCATGGCCAGCCTGACTGTGGTGCCAGCCTGCCGTACACAACTGCAGAAAGTGGAAACGTGGCTAGAGCTTCCTTTGCACTTGCGTTCCATTCTCACTTCAGTCATGATTCCTGAGACTACTAGCATCATCTGGTGCTCTGGTTGGAATTCTACCTTTCTCTTCCTTTCCGTCCTTCAACAAACGCCGTACCCAAAACCACAGATGGATACATAATGGGTGCATTATGGAGGAAGAAAGGTGAAGCAAAAGGCTTCAAACCCAGCAAATGGGCAATGCTCTTGAGAAGTTTAGGGTGGGCTACATTTTGCATTTTCTCAACTGCTTGCCTAAACTTTCTCCCTGTATCTTCTGCTTCCTTTTCTGGGCATCCCACTCTAGCCCAAGGGTTTGGCTTTAATAATTTTAATAAGGGTCTGTCCTATGGGGGAGTTGTCTTGGCTGCACCTCCATTGCTCCTTCCAGCTGGCCAGATTTCCTGAGGGAGTACCCTGGCTGTGCCAGAACTGTGTCTTCCTCTTCCTGACGGGTCAGTCACCCTCACTCTTCCACAGTCTCTGCAGCATTTGGCAGGCTGACTACTCCCCTTGGCTTCAATTCTCAGTCTCCTGTTCTTCCTCAAGAGCTCTGTTTTTTACATGGTAGGTCTTCCTGAGTCAGACAGACCTTTGGTAAAGTTGCTTTGCTGAGAGATCTAAATTTGTATCATGGTTCTTCCTAGCCACACAACCTTGAATATATTACTACCATTTGCTAAACTTTAGTTTGTTCATCTAGAAAACTGTCCGTGTGAGTCATCTCCGAGCCTGGCTGATATTTAGAATTGCCTAGAAACTTAATGTCAGCTCCTCAGGCTTCACTTCTCAAGAGATTACTGAGTGATTTAGTTGGGATTATCTCAAGGCCTGCAGTGTGACTATTCAATAAACATTGAGATCAGAAGTATCACCTTCAACTCATCCATTCAGCAAGCGGTCACTGAGTGTTTGCCAGGCACCGGAGCGGGGAGGGGCATGGGGGAGGATGTAACCGAAGCCCTAGCCTGTGATGAGTTCTGACTCTACTTGTGTTCCAGTGGCCTTTGGGTACCTAGTGCCTCATGGCTGTGCCCTGCTTACCCGGCACATACCTCCATCCTCAGCTGTTCTGGAGGCTGAGGCAGAGGAGTTGCTTGGGTTTAGGAGTCAGAGCTAGCCTCTGTGACATAGTGAGATCCTTTTAAAAATATAAACAAGCAGAACACTATGATCCCAAGCATAGGAGGCTAAGACTGGAGGATTCTGAGTTCAAGGTGAGCCTGGGTTATATGGCAGGTTCAAGGCCAGCCTGGACAATGTAGCACAACTTTGTCTCAGGCAACCATAAATGAATAAATAAACAGATAAGTGAATAAATGATTTCTCTCTGGAGTCACCTTCCCCACGTTTTCTTTTCTTTTTGTTTTTTTGAGACAGGGTTTCTCTGTACAACAGTACTCACTGTCCTGGACTCTCTTTGTAGACCAGGCTGGCCTTGAACTCATAGAGCTCCAAGTGTTGGGATTAAAGGCATGCACCACTATGCCTGGCTACCCTCCCTACTTTTTGATCTTGACTTTTATGCCATCTCTGTTCCTCAGTTATATGATTCTCTCTTCCTGAAATTTCTTCCCATGCTTATACTATCAACTATTGCAATAATTTCTTTTTTGAGATAGACTCTCTCTATGTAGCTCTGGCTGTCCTAGAACTCATACAGATCTGCCTGCCTCTGCCTCCCAAGTGCTGGGATTAAAGGCATGTGCCACCATACACAGCTGAAATACATTTTTTGTGAAATATTTTTTAATGTTAAGATTACATCTACAAAGCCTTTTATTATTCTTGCACAGAAAGCAAAAAATGTTATAATCTAAGTGTGACTGGTAGTCATGGATGGTTGACTCATCAATCAAGCTATCCATGGTACAGCAAGAGTCTTAGATGAAACTCTACTTTTTCCTTTTATCTTTCTTTTGGGGCAGGGTTTTGAAACAGGGCTTTTCTGTGTAACAAGCCCTGGCTGTCCTGGACTCACTCTGTAGACCAGGCTGGCCTCAAAACTCACAGAGATCCACCTGCCTCTGCCTCCCTTGTGCTGGGATTAAAGGCATGAGCCACCAAGCATACCCTGTAACTCTACTTTTTTTTTTTTGGTTTTCTGAGACAGGGTTTCTCTGTGTAACAGCTCTGGCTGTCCTGGACTCGCTTTGTAGACCAGGCTGGCCTCGAACTCACAGAGATCTGCCTGCCTCTGCCTCCCAAGTGCTGGGATTAAAGGCGTGCGCCACCACCGCCCGGCGAAACTCTACTTTTTAAAAATAACTTTTTGAGACAGGATCTCCCATAGTCTAGGCTGGCTGCAAATGTATTGTATCATGTTTGGAATGACCTTGAACTTCTGATCCTCCTACTTCCTCACAGGTGCTGGAGTTACATGTGTGCACCACCACCTCAGTTTATGCAGTGCTGGGGAGCCCAGAGCCTCAGGCATGCTAAGCCAACATCCTGCTGACTCAGCCACACCCCCGACCCCTTTATATTAATTTCAAACAACATAAACGTAATGGGTTTCATTATGCCGTTTTCCCCACCCCACACTTATTCTTTGAGCTAATGTGTTGCTCTGCAGCACCAGCTGGCCTTGAACTCTTAGTGTTCCTCCTGCTGGGATTAAAGGTCTTTACCACCATCCTCAGCCACATCCAGCTTTTAGCATGGTTCCAGGGGTTGAAACTGGGCTTTCTGACTTGTGAGGCTAGCCACTTTACCTGCTAAGCCATCTCCAGGCCTTTCATTAGGGTTTTTTAATACGTATTTGTCATTATACTTTGTTCTTATCCATCCAACTATTGCCCTCCTTAAGGCCCAGATGTTCCTTCCTCCATGAAGCCTTCCTTGGTACAATGTAAGATGCTTCATGCCACCTATGAACTCTTCTCCTCTTCCTATTCCTCCTGCATCTGTACAGCCTGCCTTTGCAGCACTAACATGACTCATGATTACATATCATGTGCTGTGATTATTCTAATATGAACTAAAGACTCCTTATGCCCCCTCTACATCTCTACCCCTCTCTCAGCATGTATCAACTATTAAAGACTGTGTAATGAAAAAAAAAAGTACAACCGCTTGTGAAAATCTTTGGCCTGACACCAAGAATGAGATCCAGAAAGGAAGAAAAAAAATCAATAAATTTGACTTCATCAAATTAAAAGCCTTTTGCTCTCTATAAAATGCTGTGTTAGAAAATTGAAAAGACAAGCCAGAGACTGGGAGAAAATATTTACAAGTTACTGGAAGGAATTTGTGTCTAGGATATATAAAGAACTCAAACATAGCAGTAAGAAAACATGTTCCAAATACAAAGTAGAAAAATGTCCTGAACAGATATTGTTATCAAAGGAATATTCAAGGGCAAATGGGAACATGGAAATAGGCTCACCATCACCAACTTTTAGGGAAATGCAGAGTGAAGCAAGGGTGATGTCACATTGAAGCAAGGGTGATGTCACATTGAAG
>CAJQZJ010008773.1:1748398-1814474 GCA_907164525.1 Lophiomys imhausi | reverse complement strand
GGCATGTTTCTCTAAGACTGAACATCTGCCTACTGAGTTCTGGATAGGCATGTTTCTCTAAGACTGAACATCTATTTCCAGCTCTCCTGCCAAGTCTGCAGTAACAGGAAGACATGTAGAGCATAGGGTACACTGAGGTATTAGCAAGTCAAATTCAAACACACACATGTGCACTTGTACACGCAAGTACACACCTGTATTCACATGTGCATACACAATCTTAGTATAAAAGTCACCACTTTGTCCAACAAATATAAAAAAATTCACCACCTCTTAAGTTCTAAACTGACCCATAAAGAAATAGAAAATCTAAATATATCTATACTAAGGAATGAGTTCATCAATAACCAAGGAATTTCCAGAAAAGAAGTATCAGGAACATATTATTTATTGGTGAGTTCTATAAATGCTTAAAGGAAAAGCAACAGTGTTTTAACACTATTGGAAAGAAAACAGAAGAGTACAGAACATGTTATCACTCATTATATGAGTCCAATATTCAGTATAATGAGTCAAAGATATCTCCAAAAGAAAACTACAGACTGATACTCTTTCTGCATACAGATACAAAATCTTCAATACTAGCAGCTAAATCGGTCTGCCTACTAAGAGAATTTTATGTAGTGACCAGATTTTTTTTTTTTTTTTGGTTTTTTGAGACAGGATTTCTCTTTGTGTATTCCTGGCTGTCCTGGACTGACTTTGTAGACCAGGCTGGACTACTCACAGAGATCCCCTAACTCTGCCTCCCAAGTGCTGGGATTAAAGACGTGCACCACCATACCTGGCTGACCAAATGGGATTTAGCCCAGTAATTTAGTGGTGCATTAATCAATGTGATATACCATATTAATAAAAAAAAACACAGACATTGCTGAGTGTGGTGGTGCATGCCTTTAATCCAAGCATTCAGGAGGCAGAGGCAGGTGGAACTCTGTGAGTTCAAGGCTAACTTGGTCTACAAAGTGAGTCCAGGATAGCCAGGGGTGATACACAGCAAAACCTTGTCTCAAAAAAACCAATCAATCAATAAAAGACACAATTTGTGATAATTTCAGTAGACACAGGAAGGACAAATTTATGAATCTAGCACCTTTCCATAATAAAAACATTGGAGTAGATATAGGAGGGCACTTCCTTGATTTGTGAAGGACATCTACAATAGAGGGAAAGAAAATGTGATGTATATCAAGTCACTAGAATCCTGAAAGCTGCCTGGTTCACAGGCACCACAGGAAGCTCTGCAAAGAAACGGGAAAGAGGTGCAGAGGGCAAAGGTGGTCCCGTTAGCAGTGCCGAGTGTTGAGTCCTTCATCTGACACTGTCCCCTGAGGCCACATCATTGCCACAGTCACAGCCCTGTCATGGCAGCTGCTCTCTTTCCAGTCCTGTGATTTCACAAGACTAGTTTACAGCCAAGACTAAACCTCAGGGCTTCTACAAGGAGTTCATTACCCTCCTCTAACCTTAGTGTCTCTCCACAGAGTATGAGGCAAGGAGGTACTCATTGCTTCAGAGCAGGGTTATGAAATGGAATCCTTCTGCAACCTGGAAGTGGTACAGTATGGTAAGAGGCGGGGAAATTATATATTAAAAACCCCTATAGTTTAGAAATAACTCGTACAAACAACTAACCCAATAATGGAGACAAAAGAAAGTTTGGGGAGATCGTGGCTGATGAGGGTCATGTTTCTTCTGGAAGAGTCAGGGTCTGCACAGGTTTGCTACAGATTTAAGTCCAGATGAGAACCAGTTACAAAATTCAAAGCCATTAGCTACACAAAGAGCAGGCTGGCTCTTGACTGGGGTTGAACCTGGGGTTGTTTTGGGGCAAGGAATTTAGGGTTTTCTGAGAGTTACCCAGGGAGCTTCTTTAGTGGACAAAGTCGCTGTATAGATGGTGAATACCACTAGGGGGCAGTATGGACCAACATGTTCTTTGCTCAATTTAGGTTTCTAAGGTTGGGTTTTGCAGCCGGAAGCTGCAGTAAACCTTAGTTTGTGGAACACTTCAAATGGAGGTCGCAGTGACAGGCCAGCAACAAGTACCATCTATGTGGTGGGTGTCAGGGCCTGATGCTGAGTCATCAAAGTGTATTACCCAAGGGTTTTTTTTTTTTTTTTTTTTTTTTTTTGGTTTTTCGAGACAGGGTTTCTCTGAATATCTCTGGCTGTCCTGGACTCAATTTGTAGACTAGGCTGGCCTCGAACTCACAAAGATCCGCCTGCCTCTGCCTCCCAAGTGCTGGGATTAAAGGCGTGCGCCACCACCGCCCGGCTAAGGGTTTTTTTTTTTTTTTAATCTATTTATTTTTTAATTTTTGAGATGGGAGATCTGCCTGCTTCTTCTGCCTCTTGAGTGCTGAGATTAAAGGCATGAGACACCACACCCCACTTTCTTTTTTAAAGTTTTGATTGTATGTGTATGTTTTCATGCATGTGTATTGTGTATGTTTTCATGTCTGTGAGTGTGGGCACACATCTGCACATGTAGAGATCAGAAACAACTTTGGATGTTGGTCCTTGCTTCCCACCTGGTTTGAAATAGGGTCTCTTGTTTCCTGGTGCATTTTCCAGGGTAAGTGGCCCACAAGCCTCTGGGAATTCTGTCTCTGCTTCCCATCTTGCTGTAAAATGCTAGAATTACAGATGCACAGACCCGTGTCTGGCTTTGCAATGGGTTCTGGGAACCCAAATCCAGGTCCTTAGGCTTGTGTGACAAACACTACCTGTTAGACTCTCCCCACTCTGGAAGATGTCTTTAAGAAAAACACTTAGGAACTTATTTCTTTGTTATTGTTGTTTTTTGAGACAGGGTTTCTCTGTGTATCCTTGGCTGTTTTGGACTCACTTTGTAGACCAGACTAGCCTTGAACTCACAGAGATCTGCCTGCCTCTGCCTCCTGAGTGCTGGGATTAAAGGGGTGTGTCTTCATGCCTGGCAATTAGACAGCTGTGAACTGTCATGTGGGTGCTGGGATTTGAACCTGGGTCCTTTGGAAGAGCAGCCAGTGCTGTTAACCACTGAGCCATCTCTCCAGCCCAGAAACTTATTTCTTTAATTCTCACTTCTTTAACATCTCTTTAATTCAGTAACTAAGGATTGAGGTAGGCATCATCATTCTCATTTAACATGTAATTTTATCACTTGGTCTGTAATTATTCTAACCTTCCACCCAATGACTCTGATATGATCTATGTTTAGCCGACTACTGGTTAACACCCTGTAAAGTGTAATAGAACAGAAAGATCATGGCCGTTGGTGTTGGCTGACTTGGAGATCATAGAGATCAACTACTTGGCCAGTTGAGTCCACTAGGCTGCAGCAGTAACTTTGAATCACCTTAGCCATCTGTAAGGCCCTTCTCACCAATGAATGGCGGGTTGCCATCCAGGGCTCTTCAGAGAAGTGCTCAGCTTTACCCTCTTTCTGCAGGATCTGCCAAGCAGATCATGGAGCCAGGAGCTCAGCACTTGGTCCCAACCTCTGGGACAGGGGGAAAGGGGGCAGAGGGGAGGGCAGGGCCTGGGCATTGTGCCACAGCCAAGCCTTTGGTTAATATTTATTCTTTCTCCTGTTGCCTGGAGACTAGGGACCCAACCACAGATACTAAAGAAAATCAGCGTCCAGAAAAAGCTGGTTCCTGTGAGGGACGGCTCAGGCAGGCCTTTACACAGGCAGGGTCCCCCACCTGGCTTCGCATAGGTCTTTAGTGTGGTTGCACCTTGCCTCCTGAGAGTCCTGGGTGCAGGTGGGTATCAGAGGCGGAACCCGTCTGATCTCTGAACAGGGACTTCCTCCCTCGGGTCTCTTCTGGGTGTGGCAGCCCTTCTTATTAAAACTGCCTCCAGCTTGGCTTTCTAAAACCCATTTCATTAGTGTTTTCATTCCCAAAGGGAGCTTGTAAGTTGAGCTCCACATTCCTCAGCAAAATATGGAGCTGAGCAAAACTTCTGCCAACTCGTTCTTCCTGTGGTCATGCACCTTGTCACCCAAGCCTTCTCGGTGCCTCAGAGCAACCTTCTTCAGAGTCATTAACGACATGGTTTCTGGACTCCAGACCACAGCTAATGGTGTGTCCTGAGAATCTGGATTTGGACAGTTGTACTGACTCTTGGGAAGACTATAGTTGAGGACTGTAGTTAAGGCAGTCGGGTCTCCGTGGCTTTCCCTATTCGGGCCTTTTCTTCATCCTTCTGAGGACACATGACCTGGTTCCTGAGGATCATTCATTTCAGATTCTTGGTTACTGTATTTTTTTTAAAAGCAGAGTGTCATTCTACAATCTAGCCTGACCTGTAATTTGCTGTGTATCCCTCCATGGCCTCAAACTTACACCAATCCTCCTGCTTTATCTTCTTGAATGTTGAGATTGCTGTTGAAGCACCATACTTGGGTCATGTCAGAATTCTTGACCTCAGTCAGGCACACCCATGACACTGTAGCTCAGAAATGCCAGCCTACTGCTTTCTGGCCAGAACTTCCTGCCTTTAGCTTGCATACTTTCCCAATACCTAAGTGTAACCGAACTTTTAAGTTATTATTTAACACTTATTTATTTATTACTAAATTCACTTATAACAAACACCAACAATTTCTTAACTATTAATCCTATAAATTCCTACAACCCCTTTAACCTATCCACTAAACCTATTGATAATCATAACAACTACTTTCATACCCTTTTAGAATGATACAGTCTCTGGGGCAGGTCCTCAGTCGTCAGGAAACCAGTCTCGGGGGTAGACTCTTTAATGCACTTAGCAGTCCTTTTTCTGGATCTCTCAGACGCAGGTTCGTCAGGGTAAATTGGCTATCGAAGTCTCACTTTAAATAAGGCTTGAGGCTTTCTTCTCTCTGGGAGACCTCAGCGTCTGTAGGCCACCTTACTTCCTTCGTATCAGCAACTCTGCCGTTCTGCCTCAGTCTTTAAAGCTGGCCACAGTTCCGTTCAGGCCACTGTTCGGACAGGTCAAACCCCTCTAGGCAAAAGCTGAGCCACAGGGTTTAGTCCTTGGCCTTTTGCTGTCTTGCCGAGGCTTTCTCTGCTCACCAGCTTCCTTCTGCCTCAGGGAGATCTGGCCATTGGTCTACCAGAACTTTCTCCAGCAGGACTCTCGGAGCTCTCTCATATCGGGGGCCCTTAGCACGCACGCGCCTCTCTGGCGTCATCCACTTGTCCTTAAATAGGATCACTCCTTGTTCCACCTGCTTCAGCTTAATTTGGGCTCTGCCCACTTAGCAGTTGAAAGCAATGCCAGGTCATAAAGTCTTTCCTTGTTTCACCTGGCTTCAACCTTGTTTTTCAGTCCAAAGAGACTCCCCTCATTTCACCTGACTTCATCCATAAGCTGATAAGCTAATTGCTCACAGCAGTTGATCTTCATGCCCCGAATTAAGAGACTGTATCAGAAACTTAGGTATTCACTAAATCTAACTTATATTAACCTATCAGCCCCTACACCTAAGTTGGCTTGCTCCTGACCGTCTGCCTGCATCTCTTTTTGGAAATGAATGGGGGGGCTTTGGAGATTGCTCAGGTGGTAAAATGCTTGCACAGGATCTGAGTTCAGTACCCGAAACCTCTCTAAAAAATGTGGGTGTGATGGCGTGCCCTTGTAATCCCAGCATTGGGAAGGCAGAGAGGAAGATCCTTGGGGTTTTCTAGTCTAACTGATGAGCTCCCGGCCAAGAAGGTCTGTCTCAAAGGATGGCATTCCTGAGGATGACACCTGAGGTTGTCCTCCAGCATCCACATGTATGTGCATACACGCGTACATGCACCCTCACACAGAAGCATGCATACTTATAGATCCATCATTTTTTAAAGGGAAGCAATGGCTCCTTCCTTCTTTCACCTCCTGCTCCCATCTGAGCATGTGCCTTCAGTTGGGGCCTTGGCACCTACACCATCACCATCATCTCCCTTCCCTTCACCTTCCCTTTCTCCTTCCTGGCTTTTTTCTGACTACCCATAAACATGGTCAGACTTCTCTCATCCCAAGCAAGGTGTCTTCCTGTAACCGTAAGCCAGTCTTGTACGCTTCTTCACAGCAGAGTTTATTAAAGAGAAGGCCCTGCTTGATACTTGCTCATCTCGACCCCATTCCTTGGCTCACCAGTTCAGTAGTTCCCAAGGCAGTAGTGAGCTGCCTGACACGGGTGCTGCGATCTGAACCACATCCTCTGGAAGAGCAGCTAGTTCTCTAAACTGCTGAGCCATCTCTCCAGCACTAAAATTACATTTTTAAACTGGGTTCCTGGATATTAGGTTTCCATATGATTTTTTTCATACTTCCTTCAACTTTGTTAACCTCCTGCCCTCCTGCCTTCCCATCGTCTCCACACCCCTCCTTGCTTAAACATTTCCATCCCCTACTTCTGTCTCCCCTCTCTTCAGGCATCCTCTCTCCCCCTATGGCCTCTTTCTGGTTTTCTGTAGTATTTATACACAAAACTAGGAATTTGAAGGTAGGATCTGCATATGAGGAAAGCATATGTCTTTCTGGACTTGGTTTACCTCAGTCATTACAAACTTTTCAAGTTTTATCCATTTACCTCCAAATGTTTTAGTTTCATTTTTCTTTACAGCTGAATAAAACCCCATGTGTATATGTACCACATTCATGATCTGATTCCATTTTCTAGCTGTTGAGAATAGAGCAGCAATGAACAGGAATGAAGTAGGTATCTCTGTGGTAGGATATGGCATCCTTTGTATTGGCCACAAACAACCACATTTTCCCCTACTTGTGGTTTGGCTGGAAGGGAGCAACTGTTTTCTTCTATCATATCATCAGGGATGCTTCTTGATTTGGAGGGATTTCTTGGTAGGGATGCAGTCCTCCCTGGTTCTCATTCATAGCCTTCTCTTTACCACCACATGATGGGGTGGTGTTAAGCATTCGAAATGTTAATTGGTCCTGTTTGCTGTCTGTTACTTAGTTGACTCTGATTGGTTAAATAAATGTTGAGGCCTGGAGATTGGGCAAAGACAGAGGTAGGCAGGACTAAGGTTCATGGGCTTTTAGAGAGATACAGAGCATCTTGGGAAGAGGTAACCAGAGGAGAAGTCAGGAGTAAACAAGGAAGACACGCCATGGGGTAGATTAAAGAAGATCCTTCCATGTGGAACATCGGCTTAACATGGAGAATAATAGTCCAAAGGGGCATATGTATATATGGGGTTATATTTGGGTAATAGAATTATGAGCTAGCCTAGATGGGCTAGTGTAGAGAGCTGCGACGTGCCGTGCCCTAAAGATGGCGCCGGTTTCCGCCTTCCACCAGCCCAATGGTGAGCGCTCTCTGTGGTAAACAAGTCCATATTTGGCTAAGACCGCTGATCTGGCTTGCTTCCACATACGTGGGCCTCTAAGATAGCACCACGTGGCTTTACTTGATTGGTGGTTCATATAGTATTTAGCCTGTGGGTTGGGTCTGCCCGGGCATTCGGAAGACTGTTTTCAAGGGACCTGAATAAACTGCTGGAGAAGAGCTTTTACAAGTTGCGTCGTTCTTGCTGGTCGAGGGGGACGCGACAAGTGGTGGCCCGTATGGGGAACCAGAAAAGACTCAGAACTCCTGCAGTGAGGGGCAGTGCACTGGTAAGTTCCCGGGATAAATTGGGACAATAAAGTTTCACGGAAATTGCGAACTAAAGGTAAAGTTTCGCGGAAATTGCGAACTAAAGGTAAAGTTTCGTGGGAAATTGCGAACAAAAGGTAAAGTTTCGCGGGGAAACTGCGAACCGAAAGTAAATTTTTAATCATGGGATTGTCTCAGTCACATCCAATTTTTCTGGCTCTTCAGGAGCTACTTTTAGCTAGGAATTTGAAACTTAAGAAGTCTACCCTAGAGAGATTTTTGAATGAATGCGACTCCGTGGCTCCGTGGTTTGCGGTGTGCGGGAATCTTACGGTATCCTGCTGGGACAAATTAGGCAGGGACTTGGATTTTGCTTGGGAGCAAGGTGCTCTGAAGCATGGAGTAAGACCGGTTTGGAAGATGGTGAGGAGTTGTTTAGAAGATCAGAGATGCTGTAAAGCAATCAAGGAGGGAGAATCAGCCTTGGAACTGCTGCAAGGGGAAAGATCTGAGCAGCAGACAGTGAAAAGGGAAGCAAAAAAGGCGAAAGATCTGAGCAGGCAGACAGTGAAAAGGGAAGCAAAAAGAAGGTCCCTCTCTATCCCGATCTTAGAGATTTTAGAGATTTTGAGGACTCAGAGGGAACGGATTCTGAAGGGGAGCTACATGCTCTAATAGAACAGTTGGAGAGGACTGCTATTAGAAAAAGGGAAAAGAAAAGGGTAAAAGAGAAAGACACGTTGGCAGCAGTCAGTGTAAGTAAAGCCGTTGCCGCGGCGCCTTCAGCCACGTTGGCGGCGGTCGGTGTAAGTGAAGCCGTTGCCGCAGCGCCTTCAACTCCCCCTCCATACCCAGAAGCCGTTCAGATAGATCAGCCTGTTCAGTCCCTGAAAGTAGGGAGATCTTTCTGCCCGGGGATGTGGACACAAGTAAGAACAGAATTACAGTTTGCTTATCCGGTATACCAAGACCCACAAGGGAACAGGTACAGGTACGAGGAACCACTCGATTTTAAAGTAGTTAAATCCCTTGCAGAGTCGGTTTGTACCTATGGCATTACCGCTTCTTTTACATTGGCTCAAGTAGAAGCATTAAGCAGACATTGTATGACTCCGAGTGATTGGAGTGGTCTGGCCAGCGCCTGCTTAAGTCCAGGGCAATACTTAGACTGGAAAGCTTTCTTGATTGAGTATGCCACTGAGCAAGCAGCCATTAATCAGAGAAATGGAAATCCAGCCTGGGATAGAGATATGCTGCTTGGGCAGGGGAGATTTGCCAACCAGCAGACAGGATATCCCAATCAGGTTTATGAACAGATAAACCAGACAGCTATCAAGGCTTGGAAATCCCTTCCTAACAAAGGGGAGGTGAGTGGGAACTTAACTAAGATTCTACAGGGCCCCATGGAGCCCTTTTCAGACTTTGTGGCACGATTGGTGGAAGCGGCAGGGAAGATTTTTGGTGACCCGGATGCTGCTATGCCACTAGTAAAACAATTGGTCTATGAGCAATGCACCAAAGAGTGTAGAGCCGCTATCACCCCTTACAAGAACAAAGGGATAGAAGCCTGGATGAAAGTGTGTAGAGAACTTGGAGGGCCGTTATCTAATGCTGGTCTTGCTGCCGCGGTAGTACAGTTGACCAGAAAAGGTGGAGGAAGTCCAGGAGTTTGTTTTAAGTGTGGCGAGATGGGACACTTTAAAAGACAATGCCCCGAGGGAAGGAGTACAGAAAGTACAGGAAGTGTACAACACCCCAGGTGGCCGGGGTTATGCCCAAAATGTAAAAAAGGGAACCATTGGGCTAATGAATGCCGTTCAGTGACAGACATCCGTGGCCAGCCTTTGACTCAAGGTTATGGTGGCGCTCGTCCAAAAAACGGACAGCGGGGCCCACGACCCCAGGGCCCACAAATATATGGGGCAGTAGAGAATCAGGACAAAGAACAGAATCAAGAGAGATGGCCAACCCTCCACCATCTGAGAGACCGCGGAGAGCCACTGCAAACTCAGCAGGATTGGACCTCTGCTCCACCACCAGACTCGTATTAATGCCCCAAATGGGGGTCCAGTTAATTGAAACAGATTTTAAAGGACCCCTTGAACCTGGTACAGTTGGTTTTCTGTTAGGGAGGTCATCACCAGCCTTGAGAGGACTTATTGTCCATCCTGGGGTTATAGATCCAGATTATACAGGAGTGGTTAAGATCATGGTAGCCTCCCCCCCATGGTATAACAGCTATCTCTCCTGGAGATAGAATTGCTCAGTTGGTCATTTTGCTGAGCTTACATGATCGCTATGCGGCAAGGGATCGAGAGAGAGGAAAAGATGGTTTTGGGTCCATGGGCACGGATCTGACTTTTCTCTCCTTGGATTTGGACCAACGCCCCGTCTTGGAGTTAAAAGTTGATGGTAAAAGGATCCTGGGCCTTTTGGATACTGGGGCTGATAGGAGTATCATAGCAAAGAAAGACTGGCCTTCAGGTTGGCCCGTACAAGCCTCTTCTCAAACACTTCAAGGCCTGGGTTATGCTAAGACTCCAGATATGAGTGCAAGATTATTAAAGTGGCAGGACCAAGAAGGCCACTCAGGAGAAATGCAGCCATATGTACTTGAGCTCCCTATCTCCCTTTGGGGAAGAGACCTTTTAAAGGATATGGGATTTAAATTGAGTAATGATTATTCTGATTCAGCCCAACGTATGATGCAAGATATGGGATATGCTCCAGGCTTTGGAATAGGAAAATATTTGCAGGGACAGAAGAGTCCCATATCTATGCAGCAAAGACAAAAGAGACAGGGCCTGGGTTTTTCCTAGGGGCCACTGAGGAGGGCATTCCCATAACTTGGAAGACAGAGGACCTGGTATGGGTTCCTCAGTGGCCACTTTCCTCTGTAAAATTGAATGCAGCCAAAGAGTTAGTGGATGAACAGATGTCGTTAAAGCATATAAAGCCATCTGTATCTCCCTGGAATACACCTATCTTTGTCATTAAAAAGAAATCCGGAAATGGAGATTGTTGCATGACCTGCGTGCCATAAATCAACAAATGCAGATCATGGGCCCAGTGCAACCCGGCTTGCCGCTTTTATCATCTTTGCCAGCCTCATGGCCCATAATAGTTATAGATATAAGGGATTGTTTTTTCTCCATCCCTTTGTGTGCCAAAGATAGTGAGCGATTTGCATTTACTGTTCCATCCTGTAACCATGAAGAACCTGATCAGTGGTTTGAATGGGTAGTAATACCTCAGGGCATGGCGAACAGCCCCATTATGTGCCAACTGTATGTGGGGGAAGCCATTGCTCCCTTGAGAAAGAATTTTCCAGATTTAAGATGTGTTCATTATATGGATGATATCTTACTGGCAGCTAAGAGTGAACAAATGTTAGATCAGGCCTATGAAGAATTAGTTCACTCATTAAAAAAGAAAAGGTTGTTTATTGCTGCTGATAAGGTTCAAAAGAAAATGTGGTTAATTATTTAGGAGCAAAGGTTGGACCTGAAAAGATAATACCTCAAAAGATTGAGATAAGAAAAGATAATTTAAAGACTCTAAATGATGTTCAAAGGTTATTAGGAGATATCAATTGGATAAGAGGCTATTTGAAGCTACCAAATTATGAAATAAGACCCCTATATGATATTTTGAAAGGAGATTCAGCACTTAATTCTCCTAGGCAATTAACAGGAGAAGCAAGAAAAGCTTTATGTATATGTAAAGTGGAAGAAAGGTTACAGAGTGCCTTCCTAAAGAGATGGCAGGAAGGACAGCCCATTGCATTGTGCATATTTGCTACCTATGGTCAACCTACAGGATTGTTATGGCAGGACGGACCATTATTATGGACTTACTCAAAGATTTCTCCAAAAAAATCCATAGAACATTATCCCACTGCAGTTGCTGCTTTAGCCTTGAATGGTATCCAACAATATTTGCAGTCTTTTGGAGTTGCTCCTGCCAGTATAATAGTGCCCTATTCCAGTAATCAAATTAAGATTTTGTGTGGCACTGTAGATGACTAGGCAATATTGCAATGAAGCTTTGAAGGAGTGATTGATAACCATTATCCTAAGCATCCATTGCTATCATTTTTTAAGGAGCACCCAGTGATATTCCCTAAGGTTACTTCAGCAGTACCACTTCAAGGGTCACCAAATGTGTTTACTGATGGCTCAAAGACAGGCTGCGGAGCCTATTTGATAGAAAGACAAGAGCCCGTGCTATGCCAATTTCAACCGGGCTCCCCGCAAATAGTAGAGTTGAAAATAGTAATTGAGGTGTTTAAAAGATGTCAATTTGCATTCAATTTGATCTCAGATTCAGTCTATGTGGTCAATGCAGTGAAAGTATTAGAATTAGCAGGTCCTATTAAGAATAGTAGTACTGTATGTGCCTTATTACAAGAGTTACAAGTTTTAATCTGTCAAAGAAAAAGATGTTTTTATATTCAACATATCAGAGCACATACAGGATTACCTGGATCATTAAGTGAGGGACCAGACAGTTTCACCAATTATTTCATGTAAATGCAAAAACTCTTCAGCAGAAATTCCATTTGTCTAGAGCAGATGCTAGACAGGTGGTTTTGGACTGTCCTCAGTGTGTGATTCATCATCATCCTCCCAGTGTGGGAGTGAACCCTAGAGGGTTGATGCCACTCAGAATCTGGCAAATGGATGTTACCCACATTTCAGAGTTTGGAACTTTAAAATATATTCATGTATCTGTGGATACCTGCTCAGGTATCATACATGCTACACCTATGAGTGGAGAAAAGGCTCGCAATGTCATAGGGCATTGCTTAGAAGCCTGGGCTGCATGGGGAAAACCACAGCAGCTGAAAACGGACAATGGACCAGCCTATATGGCACAGTCCTTTGTCTCCTTCTGTAATCAGATGGAGGTATAGCTTAATCACGGATTACCATATAATCCTCAAGGACAAGGAATTGTGGAGCGTGCTCATCGCACCTTGAAAGAATGTTTGCAAAAACAGAAAGGGGGAATAGGCCAAGGCCGTACCCCCAAGGAGAGAATGTCTTTAGCCTTATTTACTTTAAATTTTTTCAATTTGGATGCTCAAGGCCGCTCAGCAGCGGACAGACATCAGGATTCCCATGGTCCACCTAAAGGCATGGTGAAGTGGAAGGGTATTTTGACAGGCTCTTGGCGAGGGCCTGACCCCATACTAACATGGGCGAGAGGGTCTGTTTGTGTTTTTCCTCAGGATCAACAAGATCCAGTGTGGGTGCCTGAACGCCTTGTGAGGAAGATTCGTCATGAAGACCTTCCTAGGGATCCTGGTGATAGTAGCAGTGATGATGTCAGGAATGACCGAGCCGAGATGGGGGATCCTGTCGATATTCCCAAAGCCGATGCCGGTCAGACATGATGCAACTGTGTTTCCACGCTTATTTAGCAGTAATAGAAGCTTAGGCTTGCCCTACCTTCCCCTTGATGATCAGAAAAGCCCTATAGAGGGTAATAGAAATGTCAGCTTGAAGGGTAGTCTGTGCTTTTTTATGAGCTTCAATAGGTCAGATGATACAGAATGCATTAAATTGTCTCAGCAGTCAGCAGATTTTTTACCACAACTAAGATTTGGGGGTAGGGGTAGTGGTTTGTTTTCGGGCAACGGTTCTCGCCTTGAAGGATGGTGGCCCACACGAGTCTCTGACCGGGACCCCCCCAGACAGCCATGCTGGGCACCTTTTTGTAGAGGATCCACAGGAGAGGAAGGACCTTTTCCCTGGACTGGATGTCAGGAGCGCAGAGCAGTTTGGGTTCAACAAGATTATTTTTCCTTTAGCCCCATGATTAGTAATATAGTGAATAAATCTTGTACAGGAATGCTTGATATATCTACTAGGGATCCTCAGCAGACTGCCACCAATTCTTTTGATTTGTGGCTTTTGTGTGGGGTAAATGGAAGTTGCATGGACTTGGGACCTGTCATTATGCTTGGGGGAGGAATTTATCAAAGAGGTAATTTTTCCCTAGGGTCCGCTACCAAATTGGATTTTTCTAGCAGTAGTGGCTCTGGTACTTGGAATTCTTTGTTTCATTCTTACCGCAATAAGACCTTTTCAGCTTCACCAGTGTGTCTCTGGCCTCCTTTTCTGTGGATTGTAAGTAATGGGAGTGCATCCTTGGGTAAAGAAAAGTTAGTATGCACTCTGGGCATATGTTTTTATGCCCTGTGCTGGAATGCCACAGCCTTTCCTGTGGCTGTGGTGGCTAGAATGCCTCGATATGTACCAGTTCCTGTAGAAGCCCCTAATACCATGATGCTATTCAGGCTTAAAAGAGATTTTGGCATCACTGCAGCTATTGTTACTGCCATCACTATTGCTGCTGTGGGGGCTACTGCCTCAGCTATTGCCTTGTCTAGTTCTATACAGACTGCCAATGCCCTGAATAACATCTCAGCCACTGTAGCACAGGCATTGGATACTCAGACCTCTATGAATTCTCATCTCAAAGGAGGCCTTATGATAGTTAATCAACGCATAGATTTAATACAAGAACAGATTGATTCTCTTTGGCAACTAGCACAATTGGGGTGTGAGTGGAAAATGCAAGGTTTGTGTGTTACTTCGGTGCAGTATCAAAATTTTACAAAGGCTGCTAATCTGTCTAGACAATTGTCAAAGTTCCTCTTACAGGATTGGTCAGCTGAATTTGAAAATTTGATGAGAGAGCTGAGAGCGACAATCGTCCACATCAACTCCACTCGGGTGGATCTGAGCCTAGCTACTGGTTTGACTTCCTGGATATAGACGGCTATGGATCATCTTAAGGAGTGGGTGGGCGTAGGTTCTTTGGCAATACTGATGATACTAGCCTCTCTGGTTTCCCTATGGTGCATCTACAAGATGAGAGCCACACAAAAGCGAAATGCGGCCATGATTATACAGGCCCTTGTTGCCATTGAGGCGGGCCAGTCCCCTCAGGCATGGCTCGCTGCCATGAAGCCTTAAAATCTTCACTGAGCATAGTCCCTGCCCACTGAGGTATTCGTTCCACGGGTATTAGGGTCTGGCAAGTCAATGACGGAGTAGACGGGTAAGTCTCGGCCACCTAAGACAGGGCAGCCCCGAGTGGGGAGGCTGACCCAGAGACGGGTAAGAGTTTGAGCACCGCCCTCCTACAGGCTCAGGCCCGCCGTGAGATCCCCAGATATGGGGATTACGAAGCCTTTCCAGGGACTTCTACCAACACTTTCAAAAACAAAAAGGGGGAACTGTAGAGAGCTGCGACGTGCCGCGCCCTAAAGATGGCGCCGGTTTCTGCCTTCCACCAGCCCGATGGTGAGCGCTTTCTGTGGTAAACAAGTCCATATTTGGCTAAGACCGCTGATCTGGCTTGCTTCCGCATACGTGGGCCTCTAAGATAGCACCACGTGGCTTTACTTGATTGGTGGTTCATATTGTATTTAGCCTGTGGGTTGGGTCTGCCCGGGCATTCGGAAGACTGTTTTCAAGGGACCTGAGTAAACTGCTGGAGAAGAGCTTTTACAAGTTGCGTCGTTCTTGCTGGTCGAGGGGGACGCGACAGGCTAGGATTGCACAACCCAGGCCTAGGCTTGTTAAAATCCATGTGGTATCTGTGTGTATTCATTTGTAATGGCAGGTTAAGGATTAACACCACCGACAAATTAAAGATAATATAAATACTGGGTAAATAGTTTAATTAGTTAATATTTTTTTTCAACAAACACACACCTCTAACACCGTAGTGGAGCAGTGACCCAATCTTGAGAAGTCAGAGGTTTTTCTCCAGTATCTTCTTTAAACTGGGCAGGGTGACTCAGGCCTGGCCAGGGAATATATGGGATGCCATGGAAAGAAAACTATCCTAAAGGCTGCATTTGGTTAAAGGTTCCCAATGCCTAACCCAGAGGGATTAAAGGAAATGGGGCTTTGTTTGTTTTTTGAGATAGGGTCTCACATAGCCCAGGCTGGCCTCAGCCTCAGTATGTAACTGAAACTGGTCTTGAATTCCTGATTTTCCTGCTAACACTTCCCAAGTGTTAGGACTATAGTCACATGTCACCGCGCCCAGCCTAGGAAGTCACATGTCACCACACCCAGTCCAGGAGATGGACCTTTAGATGGTAGAGGCTGACAGCCTTGCTTAGGTACCATCTGGAGGTAGAGCTGTTGAACTCTAATGCCACATGACAGTCCTCAGAAGAATGGAGTCATCTCAGGAGGGCTGGTGAGAAGACAAGGGGAAGAGGGACTAGAGAGCTAAAGAAGTCCTTGCCATAACGTGCAGTTTTGTCCAGAAGCCACTGTTGCGTGCTCAGCCTTGGGAACAGGAATGGACAAAAGAGAAAGAAAACACCCCTTTCCCCTTCCTACACTGAGTTCTGGGCTCCCCTGTCTCAAACCTTCAACTCTCTCTTGAGTCACCTGATCAGAATCTTCAGTGCCCAAGGAAGGAAGACCTTTTCCACTGAGAGGTCTGTGAGAGAGTCTGAGTCCCTCATCCTGGACTTGTCCACAAGGACAGAGAACTTTGGATTGCGCTGGAGAGTTGTCTTGTTCAGAAGTTACCATCCCTCATCCTCAAGAGAGTCCTCTGAGGGTGCCAAAGGAGGAAGGAAAGTCTCCAGGGGAGACTGGATCCTTCACCTCTAAGGGTGATGTTGAGTACACACTAAAACCTAGAGGCTCTCTGGCCAGCTCTGTGCCTGTACAGCTCACCAAAGGTCTTGGTATTAGAAAAAATAGAAGTAAAGAGTTGGTTATGCCCTGTGCAGGACAGCAAAAGGCTACCAAGAATGAACAGGCAGTGAAAGAACCCATCTGCCAGAACACAGTAGAAAAGTTGACTTGGTACATACACTACAAGAGTGTGACAGGCAAGGGCAATAACAGAAGAGCAGCCTGCTTTATTCAAGCTTGCGTGTGTGCGTCTGTCTGTCTGTCTCTCTCTGTATGTGTGAGCATGTGTGTGTTATGAGGGATTGAACCTAGAGCCTGAGGTGTGGTAGGGAAGCACTCTACCACTGAGCTATATACCTTCTCTATCCCAGCCTTTATTATGGTGAGTTTTAAACAATTTCTCAAGTGATCAGAATTGCATAACGAAGCTCCCACCAGTGCATGAAACATAGCCATCAATTTCATTAGAGTGAAAACCAAGTAAACTTCTGGGCCCAGTGTACTTGCTCCCCGGGGTGGGTGGGTCCTGCCATACACTTTTTACCAGGCTACTTTCACCTTGTTCATGTGTTTCTTTCTGTGACACAGAAAGTGTCCTTTTCCAACAGGGGTGCATGTCTGTTATCTCAGCACTCAAGAGGAGCCATTCCAGAACAGTTCCATTCTAGACTGCAACAAACAGCAGAAAGTCTAACTGACACACAATCCAAAGACTAGTTTACTTGAGTGAGGCAGAGCCTGGGCATAGGTGTTTCTTAAAAGCTACCCTGCTGACTCCATTGCTCAGTCATAATTGAAAACCACTGATCTAAGGTTTCTTTCTGATCTGAGCCAGGAGAAATTCTAGCTGCCAGGATTCCCCGGAGGCTGTGGAGTGGAATGTCTCCAGACAGTCTGGTATCACCTGCTGTTGGTTTAGCTGGAAGCATTGCTGAGCAGGCTCACTAAGCTGGAGTTCCAAGAGTATTGGTGGACTTCAGAATGTGTAAATCTAGCAGCTGACCTCAAGTAGGAGAGACCTGGGGAACCCTGTCTGGGAAAGAAAAGACCTGGCCCCTCCCCACCTCTGCCGTGCTGAGCTCTGAATCAAGATGTACAGGAGTACTGGACCACAGAGTTCCAGTGAGGCTGAAAGAAATGGTCTCTCAAACAAATAAAAAGCAGAACAAGGGCCAGTGAAGTGATTCACTGAGTCAGGGCACTTGCTGCCAAGCCAAATAGTCTGATTTGATCCCTGGACCCACATGATGGGAGGAAGAACTGATTCCTGAAAACCGTCCTTTGACCTCCACATGCACACCATGGCACACCCTCTGCAAACAGATAGATAGATAGATAGATAGATAGATAGATAGATAGATAGATAGATAATAAACATGCTTTAAAAAAACCAAATACATAATAGAATCAAGTTTCCAAATCACTAAGAATCTTCTCAAAAATTAAGTGTGTTAGTAAAATCAGGTAAGCATAGGGAATAACTTAGCAACTAGGGACTTCACTTGGTTTGAGCTGTACATATACTCCTAACAATGTCCATTCTGAAAAAAAAATGGGACAGTTTCTCTATCCAGGTATGGGAATGAGGGGGCTGATCTGGCCTAGACTGGTTTGGGTACATGCTCAATGAGGCAAACTTTCCTCTGAATGAAGTTTTAGTTAAAAACCTCTATTTACCATCTTCTACCTATGCATTATGGACATCTGAATAAAATCTGATGTATCATGGGAAGGAATATTCGTAATAGAAAAAAAGTCATGTAACCAAGCCTGTTAATCACAACAGAAAACCATTTCAATTATCTACCTTAGCAACAAGCCCCTTCTCCCCTTAAACCCCGTAAAAGGAAGTCCCCAAACAATAACTAGAGCCCTCAAGCACTGTGTTTCAAAGGTTTTAGTTAATTATTATTGTGTGTGTTGTGATATGTATGAGCTGGAATGCATGGAGTGAGGTCAGAGCACACCTTTGTTGAGTAAGTTCTCTCCTTTGACCTTTGTATGGGTTCAGAGAATCAAACTCAGGCCACAGGACTTGCCTAGCTAGCAACTTTCTCTTCTCAGTCATCTCAGTGGCCCAACCTGGAGTAGTCATTCGCCCATCGTCACTCTTGACAGCATAACAGATCTGTAATACTGCTTTGTGTTTGAATAAAGTTTCCTTGCTGCTTTACAAACAGTATGAATCTTTAATTCCTTAAATATGATGCCAAGAGCCTAGAAATGTCCCGTCTATGTCCTGGAATACTGACCTCCAGTAACAGAATTAAAGTTCTGCACAGCCAGGTTGCTGATAGTCTCCCTTGGACTTGGAGTCAGTGTCCTAAAATGGTTCTGTCATAGGCTATTTGGAAAATTACAATACCTTCTCTCAAACCCATTGTGGCCCACCCACCGCTGAGCACTGTAGCTCTGTTTAGGAGGTTTAGCAAGTGTCTGCTGTTTTGCAAAGTTTGGGATTTTCAGTTTGGTTTTGAAGCATGATCATTTAGGGACATATTTAGTGAAAACCCTCACTGGGTCCAGGAATACTCCGCTATGTCAGCATCAGCAGGACCAGGAGATGCAGCCCTTTACTGCTGCCTGGAGCAGTCTGATGGGTTCTCAGAGACACCTGTGCCTTGAAGCTGGGATGCTTGACCACGCCACAGAAAAGAACTTCAGGACTGACCAGTATGAGGCAAGGCTGGAGTGTATGAATGAGAAGCTGTGCAAACTGTGATGGTCCATGCCTAGTGCTAGCTAGCGCTGAGGCTGAGGCCAGCCTGGGCAACACTGGGAGACCTCGTCTTAGAAACAAAAAAACCCTACCAAACCCACTAAACAAACAAGGCCACAGACCAACAAGATGGCTCAGAATGTTGAAGTCTGAGCCAGGTGTGGTGGTGCCCGCCAGCATGTACGATTTGTATGATTTTAGTGGTGTTTTCTAGAGGCAGTGTCTTGTTCTGTTTCCCATGCTGCCCTCAGACTCAGTGGCAACCCTCCTGTTCCCCAAGTGTTGGGATTACATGTGACCTACACACCTGGATTTTTTTTTTTTTTTAGTTTTTCAAGACAAGGTTTCTCTGTGTAGCCCTGGCTATCCTGGAACTCACTCTGTAGACCAGACTGTCCTTGAACTCACAAAGATCCTCCTGCCTCTGCCTCCTGAGCACTGGGATTAAAGGCATGCACCACCACACTATGCCATTACAGATACTTTTGAACTGCCATGTGGGTGCTGGGATTTGAATTAGGGTCCTTTGGAAGTGCAGCCAGTACTCTTAACCACTGAGCTGTCTCTCCAGCCCTGGATCTTGAGTTTCTAAGAACCCTTTTCTCCCCCCAGTTGAGATCATAGGGTGGTTTCTGACATGGATTGTTTAAGATTAAAGACTAATAAGGTAACAGAGGACATAGGGGTCAAAGAATCTGTACTATGCTAGGTCACAAGAAAGCTTAGATAGTGGCTGGAAAGATGACTCTGGAGTTAACGATCAACTATTGCTCCTGCAGAAGACCCAGGTTCAGTTCCCAGTCCTTGTGTGTCCTCCACAACCGTCTGTAACTCTAGGTCCAGAGGATCTGATGCCGTTTTCTGACCTCCGTAGGCACGCATGTGTACACAGACAAACACACCTATATATAGGCAAAACACTCAAGAAATAATCTTGTAGAAAAGTTAAGATGTGGGCTGGAGAGATGGCTCAGAGGTTAAGAGCATTGGTTGTTCTTCCAAAGGTCCTGAGTTCAATTCCCAGCAACCACATGGTAGCTCACAACCATCTCTACTGAGATCTGGTGGCCTCTTCTGGAGTATAGGCATACATGCAGGCAGAATACTGTATACATGACAAATAAATAAATAAACCTTTAAAAAAAAGTTAAGATGTGTATTGAATACAAAGAAAATTTATAATTTTGTTTGAGAGGTTTCTCAGAATTACATATTTACAGCTGGGGAAAGAGAAAGTTTAAACTCAACGGTCACTTACTCTCGGACCTAGAACATGCTTTAACGCTACTTCAGCAGCCTTACTTCAAACACTGCTACATGGGACTGCAGAGTTGGTTCAGTGGTTGACAACATTTGCTCTTTCAAAGAACCTGGATTTGATTCCCAGGAACCACATGGAGGCTTACCACTTCCTCAGGCACCAAGCATGCATGCAAAATGCAGGTGAAGCACTCATATGAATAAAATAAATCTAAAAAAATGTCACCATTATATGAAAGGAACATTGACTCTGTAGGCTGTCCTCACAGTATTTGTGTTGGTTGTGTGGAAGTTGTTTCTTTTCAGCTGGCAAACAGCTTCAACCAGATCCTGGGGTGAGGGGCTCTTTCCCATGTCCTCTCAGTTTCCCTTGTCCTACTGTCCTGTCTTTAACAACCGGTAGGATGCATTGATCAAATGCTGTGTCATACAGGAGTTGGCCAGTGACTTCTGCTTCAAGGTTGAGTGGGGGAAAAAAAGAAGAGTAGTGAAGGAAACGGAGAGTATGAAGGAGGGTGGAAGTGTGCTACAGAGAACAGCAGGCCCTCCCTGGCAGAGCAGCCGTGAACAGAGGCGGTCCTTTCATCCCGTGGAGACTGCTTGAATAGTCACACTTTGTCTGGAGAGATGTTTGAACACTATGTCTTTTTCCAGGAAAGAGAAAAAGCCCTGAGGTGCGTGCATCATTTTGCTCTACATCTGCCCATTTGTGCTGCCGCCCTTCCCTGGGCAGAGCCCTCCCTGCCAATGTCCTCAGCCAGGGTCCTGGGCAGCTGGATGGATGCTGGTTTAACCAGGATGCCTTCTGCCTCTTGTTCCTTTGTCTTTTAATTTGTTTAAAAATACTTAGGAATGTTTTGCCTCCATGCATATATGTGAATCATGTTCATGCCTAGTGCCCAAGGAAGCCAGGTCATCTGATTCGCCTGGAACTGGAGTTACAGACAGTTGTGAGCCGCCCTGTGGGTGCTGGGAATCAAACCTGGATCCCTGTGCAAAAGCAGCAAGGGCTCTTAACTGCCAACAGGTCCCTACAGCCCTTCTTGTTTTGCTTGCTTGCTTACAGTGGCTGCTTCACTCGGGCCTGCTGATTTCCTGTCTCAGAGTGTGGGTGTGCACATATTAAAGTGATGTGTGGAGGTCAAAAGGCAACTTGCACAAGTCTGCTCTCTCTTTTTGCCATGTGGGTCCAGGAAATGGAACTCAGGATTCAGGTCATTAAGCTTGTTGGAGAACACCTCACCCCCTGAGTCATCTTGCTAGTCCTGTTTTTCTTTTTCTTTTCCTTTTTTCTTTGTTTTCTTTAAAGCTCTGCCTACTACTGTTTCCTGAATACTAGGATTAAATGCATGCACACCATGTTGCCATCATTTTTCCTTTCTTTCTTTCTTTCTTTCTTTCTTTCTTTCTTTCTTTCTTTCTTTCTTTCTTTTCTTTTTTTTTTTTTGTTAACTGCTCCAAAGGCATATCCTAGCTTTATTTTTAAAGGGCCTGTGCCGCACAGTCAGTATAAAAACACAAAAAGTCCCATCAGTTTTTTGTTTTTGTTTTGTTTGGTTTTTCAAGACAGAGTTTTTCTGTGTAGTCCTGGCTGTCCCAGACTCTCTTTGTAGACCAGGCTGGCCTCAAACTCACAGCGATCCGCATGCCTCTGCTTCCCAAGTGCTGGGATTAAAGGCTTGCGCCACCACACCCGGCTTCCCATCAGTTTAATAACAACAACAAACCCCCAAACACCCAAAAATGGAAAACTGAGGTGAGGGCAAGAGATGTGGCCCCTAGGCAGGGGCACAAGAATCCCTGCTCAGGCCACCAGGCCTGGCTACAGGGTTCCCCAATATTGCTGTTGCTACGAGGTTGGTTGGGGGGCAGCGATTGTCCTGCGGGAGCCACGGTCATCTGAGTCAGGACCCTTACTTCTTCTGGGGTGTGCTTAGCTTCTGCATGTCCCAGATCTTGCCCAGCAGGCCAGTGGGTTTGCAACAGTCAACAACAGCCCCTTGGCTCTAGCAGCACTTCCATGTCCAAGAGCTCATCCACATCCACCTCAAGCTCTGGGATCTTCTCCTCCTGGCAGTCTAGAGACTGTTCTAAGATCCACTCCTCCAGGTTGAGGCGCTTCCGTAGCTCCTACAGTCCTACTTGTCACCTTCCCTTGCCTTCTTATGGGTCCGTTGTCATCCGCCTGCACCCCCACCCCCCGGCCTTCTCCCGTGGGGCGGGGGGGGGGGAAGTGGGGGGACGACTCTGGAAGTAGACTGTGCTGCCACTGACCGGCCCAGGGGCCAGGGCAGCCAACGCCGCGCCCCACGGGGGTCCGCTGTCCGCCGTGACGGCCTCCGGGGCCACGAACACGCTCCGGCCCCTCCCTGCGCCGCAGCCCTCCGGACGCCCGCCAGCTGGCTCCGGGCCGCCGGCTCCGGTTAGCTCGCGGGCTCCGCTTCGCTTCGCGCGGCTCCGCGGCGAGGGCGGCTGCTGCATGCGGAGCCCCCGGGCTTGGCTTGGCTTGGCCGGGCCCCGCCCGGCTCCCCCGTTTTCTTTTTTTGACCAAACTAAACTCATTATTTGCTTATATTGCCATGCTAAGGATCAAACCTGTCATTCTGCACATTCCAGGCAGATGCCCTTACAGTGAGTTATATTTCCCAGCTCCAAGCTCCTATATTCAATTAAGTTAAAGCCCCAGTAAAATCTAGGCATGGTGGTTCATACCTGTAATCCCACTGCTTTGGAACTAGAGGCAGGAGGATCAGAAGTTCAAGGCCATCATCAACTACATATCAATTTTGGGGCCAGTCTGAGCTACAGTACATGAGCTGGTATCTCAAAAGTAAACAAGGACTGACCGGATGAATTAGTGGGGGGTAGGGGCCAACACTCTCTAGGCAGAGGAAGGTGGATCTCTGGGTTCAAGGCCAGTCTGGTCTACAGATTGAGTTCCAGGACAGCCAGGGCTACACAGAGAAACTCTACCTTATAGTCAGCTAACCTGACTTCTATATGGGTTCTTTTTCTTTTTTCTTTTCTTTTGTTTTTGAAACGGGTTTCTCTGTGTACCAAGCCCTGGCTGTCCTGAAACCAGGTTGGCCTTGAACTCACAGAGATTCACCTGCCTCTGCTTCCTGAGTACTGGCATCAAAGGTGTGCTCCACCACTACCCAGCCCACCATTCTAACTCACTTGGAATGGTGGCATGTATGCCCATAATCTCAGCACTTGGGAGATAGTGGCCAGAGGATCACTGTAAGCTACTAGGGAGTTGAAAAACAATATGAACTACAAAACTCTTATCTCAAAACAAACAGGAGAGCTGGGCGTGGTGGCTCACGCCTTTAATCCCAGCACTTGGGAGGCAGAGGCAGGCGGATCTCTGTGAGTTCGAGGCCAGCCTGGTCTACAAAGAGAGTCCAGGACAGCCAGGGCTGTTACACAGAGAAACCCTGTCTCAAAAAACCAAAACAAAAAACAACAAAAAAAAAACTTCAAAAAAACAAACAGGAGAGGCAGACATAAGCAGATCTCTGTGAGTTTGAGGCCATCCTGGTCTACATAGATACAGATCTTCAGGCCAGCTAAGGCTACATAGTAAGATCATGTCTTAAAAATAAACAAGCCGGGCGGTGGTGGTGCACGCCTTTAATCCCAGCACTTGGGAGGCAGAGGCAGGCGGATCTTTGTGAGTTCGAGGCCAGCCTGGTCTACAAAGCGAGTCCAGGACAGCCAGAGATATTCAGAGAAACCCTGTCTCGAAAAACCAAAAAAAATAAAAAAATAAAAAAATAAACAACAAAAATTCCCCATAAATGTTACTGGTCCAAGAAACCCCACGTTTGTTAACCACTAATCACTTTGGAGTGTCAGAAAAAAAATGTCTTATAACCTCTGATAGTAGAGGCCATAGAGGTCTCTCCCTATGGCACTGATAGGTTCAGAGCAGTGGAAGAATCGGGGCTTTGCTACCCATAAGTTCATACGGAAAGAAAGGAGCTGTTGTCAGAAATAAAATGACAACAGTGTGTGTGAGATCTGGGGGCAGTCTCTGGTCAGCACTGCCACTCACACACACAGATAAAAGCCAACCATCTGGCACAGTGACGTGTGCCTGCAGTCCCAGCTTCCTGGGAGGCGGAGGCAGTGAGATCATTTGAGTCCAAGAGTTGAAGATCAGCCTAAGCAATATAACAAAAACTCATATCTCAAACGAGCAATAATTTGCTTTTATTTGTTATTTTCATTCTAATGATGAAAAAAATGAAGGCAAGAGGACATTAAGAAACTTGCCCAAGGTCACAGCTAGTTAGCAACAGAGCCAGGAATTGAAGCTAAGATGGGTCGGCTTTGGAATCCATGCTCTTAATCCCCATATCAGTACGCCTGGTTAAAAAGCAATTTAGACTTTGCAGGGATGTAATGATCTATTTTTAGCCTCTGATATCATAGGCAGAAAGTGCCTGTGGAACAAGCTGCCTGAGCTGCTGGCCCTGACCCCCTTTTGAGGTGTTTCCATGGCACTCCTGGGGAAGTCAGAGCAGACGGACATCCCTTTGGTACATCATAAAAGCCAGCAACAGCAAAAGCAATGAACTTCACGTAAGGTTAATATTAAGCCCTTGGAGTGTGAAACCTGAGAAGTTATAGCCTGGGCTAGTAGTTCCCAAAGACATTTTAAAAATGATTACAGTAGTCATTTATTTAGGGTGAGAGATCTGCAGAACAAATCATTCTTAAATTGTGATTCTGGCTGAAGCAACTTCATAAATGCACCGAGACCAGGCATATCCACAGGTCTCAGCTACAAGATCACTCTACACCCATCTTCTCTCACTTTTCTTTCCCAAATGACATCTTCAGATATGGCTCAAGGAAGGATTTATCCTTCTCATATTCATCCACTGTTCCTTAGGCAAGAGCTGATGCCTCATGGGCAGGGTCTCTTAATTAGAAATATCCTGTCATTGAAGAAAGAGGTTCTCTGGAAGCCTTCTTATGGCTTTTTTCACATCTCAGTCTCATGTATAGCCTCATATTAACCCCGGTTTGTTGACTCCTGCAGCATTATGACGTATTTTCTTATACTGTCCAGGCATTGGCTTGACCTGAGACCAAAATGTTTTTTTTAATTTATTTTTATTTATTTGCATGTTTCTCTGTGTGTGTCTGCCACATATGTACAGATGCCTGTAGAGGTCAGAAGAGGACATGAGACCTCCTGTAGCTGCAGTTATGTGCAGCTATAGACCATCTGACTTTGGCTGGGAACCCAAAGGGTCCACCACAAGAGCAGCAAACGCTCCTTTTTTATTTGTTTGTTTGTTTTTTTGAGACAAGGTTTCTCTGTGTAGCTCTGGCTGTCCTGGACTCACTCTGTAGACCAGGTTGGCCTTGAACTCAGAGATCCACCTGCCTCTGCTTCCTGAGTGCTGTGTTTAAAGTTGTGAGCCGCTACACTGGACCCTAGAAAACAATCTTAATTGTGGGGTATTTTACAAACTCCAGCAAAAAAATAATTTTTAAAACAACTAAGCTTTTTCCCCCCAAACACAGATTCAAGTGTAGTTAGTTATATACATATAAATGCCTGTGTAACATTAGCTCAGTCAGTTTCATCTGCTGTCTACTTCTCCTTTGCTAAGCTTTTGCTTTTTTGACACTAGATCTCACATAGCCCAGGCTAGCTTCAAATTTTTGATCTTCATGCATCCCCTCCAGAGTGGTGGGCTTACAGGACCACCCTGTCCATCCATGGCCCTCTGCTTGGAAATTATAAACAGTCCCTAGTCTTAGGAACTGACTTGTGTCACTTCCCTCATCTGTTAAAACAGCACTTAGCCTGTCCTCTCAACATGGATTTCTTTTAGCTGGTTAATAGCTGTAAAGAATTAATTGCAAAGAAATATTTTGGATTCGGTGAAAGTAAAAGGAATAAACTCTGTTACTGGGGCTAGAGAGATGGCTCAGCTGTTAAGAGCACATACTGCTTTTACAGAGGACCCCAATTGGGTTCCCAGCACCCATGTCAGATGACTAACAATGGCCTGTAACTTCAGCACCAGGGGAACCAGTACCTGAGGCCTTCATGGGTACCTGCTATATCCTCACTCAGATACATACTCACATACACGTAATTAAAAATAAGATAAGTCGGGCTGGAGAGGTGGCTCAGAGGTTAAGAGCACTGGCTGTTCTTCCCAAGGTCCTGAGTTCAATTCCCAGCAACCACATGGTGGTTCACAGCCATCTACATTGAGATCTGCCCGGGCATATATGTAGAGCAAATACTGTATACATAATAAATAAACAAACAAACAAACAAATAAATAAATAAATAAATGTTAAAAAAATAAGATAAGTCTTAAAAAGAAACCCTCAGCTACTGGCCACTAATTTGAAACTAGATTTATTTACTTTTTGAAATATTTTATTTTATTTTGTGTGTGTGTGTGTGTATCCCTGAGTTTATGTATATGCACCATGTGTACAGGTCAGGGTCAGAAGAGGGCATTGGATCCCCTAGGAGTGGAGTTATAGGCAGCTGTAAACCCTTGATGGTGCTGGGAACTAAACTTAGGGCCTCTTAAAGAGGAGTAATCACTCTTAACCACTGAGTCCTTTCTCCAGCACTCGGATTGATTTGCCTTTAGATAGTTAGTTAGGAAATAAAAAGCACATGAGAAACCTCCTTCCCCTTCTGATTCCCATCTCTCACTGGCTGATATCCAAGAGTTTTCAACAGTGAGCAGAAAACTTGCACAAAGAACTGTAGTCTTCCCTTTGAGAAACTTCACCCACAAGGTCATGAAAAATGGCTGAGGACTTGGAGGGTGGAAGGGCTCAAGAGCCCCAGCCCTAGGTGAGGAGCTGCTGAAAGCTGATGGCTGCAGGAGGGAAGTGATTTAATGTTCTTCTAGAGTGTGGTCCTACGTGGGCTGACCACTCTCTGGTCCCACACTCATGAGTACATAGGCAGCACAAATTGGATGCAGTGGGTTATTTTTAAAAAGCAGAACATGAAGACAGGAGGGTTGGGGGGCTGGGGAGTAGACCTGGGGCAGGTAGGGAGAGAATATGATCAAAATACATTGTATGCATGTATGAAGTTCTCAAAGAATTAATAAAAATATCGTATTTAAGTAAATGGCGGAGGACTATGGTTCAGTCTTGCTGTACAAGCACGAAGACCCAAGTTCAAGCCCAGCATCCACATAAAAAGTCAGGTGTGATGTGTGCACCTGTTATCCCAGTGCTGTGGGCAGATGGGAGGATCCCTGGAGTGTGCTGGCTGGTTAGTCTGGACAAACTGATGTGCTCCATGCATGAATACACATGTGTGCATACATGTGCACACCTGATCACACACAATCCACACATACACAACACATACACACACACACACACACACACACAATGACTAATGGTTAGGCCTTAAGCACAACCTCTTGTGACTTATGTCACAAAGATCCACATGATCAATGTTTTATCTCTGCTAGCACTCCCTTCTCCAGCTGCAGGCCTGCACAGTGCACCTAACGAACGTCTCCTCTTCAAGGACGAAATCCTGTGGAGAAGAACAAGCACACATTTTGTCAAATATCTAAACTCAGTTGCTGATTAAGTAGCTTCACCCCCCCCATCACATACTTAATAGCTACTACTGTGTACTTCAGTAGCTATTAACTTCTCCTAATGCCTCCACTTGACTCTCTTTAAGCGTGTCTTGTCTTTCTGCATAGTGAATTCACCAGCCTTGTTTCCCTTTGACTCACTGTAGAATTCCTTTCTGCAGCAAATGTAATGCCCAGTTCACGAAACCACTAGTAGACAATCCAGGAACTCTCTAACTTGATGCAAAAGCAAAAGGATCGTTAGTTGGGGGTTCGAGCCAAGGCAAGGACCATCACATGTTCTCTCTGCAGGAGCCAGTGAACGATGGTCCTTGCTTTGGCTCCTACACTGAATTAAAGATCCTTTTGCTTTTGCATCGAGTTGGAGTCTTCCTGGATAGGCTAGTGGTTTTGTGAACTGGGCATTACACTGTATGTCAGGAACTGAGTGTTTACACCTTCATAGAGGCCTCAGGTCTCCAAGGGTGGCCCCATGGGCTGGCATCAGCAAGTTCTAGTTCTTGCCTGCTGATAACGACAAAGATGAGTTTGTGTGTGTGTGTTGGTGTTGTTTTGTTTTTGTTTCTTGAGACATGGTCTGAGCTTACTGTGTAGCGCAGGCTAGCCTTGAACACCAGGTGACCTTCTGCCTCCATGCCACCCTCCCCCTCTCCCTGCCCCCTTGAGTGCAGGGTTACAGGAGTGCATTCCTAGCCCAACTAGGAAAGACTTCCCTTACAGCAGGAGTACCATGGGTGTAAACTGGGGACTGCATCCTATTTGTGCTATGCTGCTGGGGACTGGCATCTGCCATCTGTAAAAACAAAAGTGAGGGAGTTGGTTAGAGATAAATGCTCTGAAGGTGAGTGACAGGACTTTATGATCCCTGGTCCTGCAGTCACTGTCAGTTGCTTTGGATTCATTATGTACTTTTTGCAATAAGTACTCAGGGGCTTATTGTTCAAAATGTCCCCTTGAGCTAGCAAACAAGGAAGCCCACAGAATGAGCTGCTGCTTGGGCAGCAGGCAGCCTAGAATAGTTCAGATTGGCTGCTACCATGGTAACCTTGATTTCAGTCACAAGCAGGCATTAGGTAAATAGTTAATGTTGTCAGAGAACACATGGGTGGACCATCTGCTCCAGAATCACCTGGGAATTTGTTTAAATCTTGTTTTGTTTTTCAACATAGAATCTCATGTAGCCCAGGCTATCCTTGAGCTCCAGATTAACTCCAGGCTGGCTTTGAACTCCTGATTGCCACTGTGGTTTAAACCTTGAATTCCTGGGACAGAGGCCAGAGATTTTTTTTTTGTTGTTGTTGTTCTTTTCAAATTTTTTATTGGTTCTTCGTGAATTTTACATCATGTACCCTAATCCCACTCATCTCCCTGTCCCCTCATACTTTCCCTCTACCTCTGTAACCCACCCCCAACATAGAAAAAAAATCTCTTTGTGGAAGCTGTAGTGTGCCACAGTGTATCCCATAGTACACCCTTGTGTCTACACTTCTTTGCTTGCAAATGTTCACCAAAATGACTTGTTGGTCTGGTATGAGGCCTCTGGCTTCTGCTACTCTATCAATATGGCATCCTCATTGGGACTCTTCTCAGATATCCTGTTGTTGTCCTGTGTCATGGAGATCTTTGTAGTTTTGGAACTGTAGGATGAGCACCTTGGGGTAGATGTTGGAGTGGGCCAATTCAAAACCCTGGATCTGGGCCTGAGAGGTATCTGAGCTCTCCTGCTCTTATGCCCTTGGGCTGGCTTACCAGCAACCCTGCTACCAGGGCCAGCTCTACCCTGCTGCCCAGGCCAGGTGCAGGGCCCACTCTCTGGAGTGTTGCAGCTGGTGAGGGACATAGGCCAGTTTTTAACTGGTAGACTGGCAGAGTCTTGAGTCTACCTTTTAGAAAACTCCAGGGACCTCAGGCTATGGTTCAGTAAGGTACTTCCTGTGTAGCCTTGAGCACCTGAGTCAAATCTCCAGCACTCGTATAAAGGCCTGGCATAGAGGTATGCTGTTGTGATCCCAGCCCTGGAGAGATGAAGACAGGTAGACTCTGGGCTCACTAGCCAATCATCTGGCTGAATCAGTGAGCCCCAGATCCCAGTGAAAGGCCTCAGATGTTAGCCGCTGGTCTTCACATGGCCCAAATGTTGTATGAGCTTGTGCACATGCGTGCATACACAGGGGTACACACAGAAACTTTCTAAGTGCCAGATGAGGTGGCCCATGCCTGTAGTTTTAGCATTCCAGAAAAGCTTCAGCTAAATCGTGAGTTTGAGGCCACCTTGATTTCTTGAGGCTCTGACACTAGCCAGGAAAAAAGAGTTATCCAGGCAGCCATACACACGAAAAGTGAGAACCATTAAAGGAAAACAGCATATCACTGTCAGATCCTTCTCACTTCTTTGAACTAGAGCAACTTTCTTCCTTACAAAGGCCTGATATTTGTTATTTGTTTGTTTGGGGATGGGGTGCCACGTGCCCTTCAAGGTTTTAGGGCAGAGAGGTGACACTTGGCCCTCACTGGCAATTTTGCCTTCTCATCTGCCCCAGTGACCACCATTTCTCCATGTGTGGTGTAAGCCTATTTTAACCGAGTTTCCTGTTATGTATGGTCACGTTTCCTAACAGATGTAGTTATGAGTTGCCTTGTACTCCCTGGTTTATGCAATTTATATGTAAAAATGTACAAAAGTTAAAAGCAAAGAGAAGGCTAAGGCTGGTGGGCTGAGAGAGTGGAGGGAGGGTGGGATGAAACTTTCTTAAAGGAAAGCTGTGATCAGCAAGCTCCCCCCCCCACACCCATATTGTCACACCTTTCACTTCCTAAAACATCTGTGTCCAGAAAACAAATCGTTAAATCTTTTATTTGCGTTTCTTGTCTCCAAAATAATTATGTTCGTGTAGCTTCCTGGTAGCCAGCCAAAAATTTGTTTACTGTTGTTGAAGTGGAACGACAAGTTGGGAAACGAAATCATTGAGATACTTTCACTGACTAATAATAGAAAGTGTAAACGTACCGATATCTGTCCTCAGACTGGCTTCCAAATGCATGGTGCATGTTCTCTACTTCTAGCATGCCTCAGACTTTGGTTCCAGTATGGGTACTGATTAACGGGTCAAGTACAGTGCCCAGGCAGGCTGAAGTGCTGTGCAGGAGGCCTGCTGGTACTGATTTCACAGTGAAAAGTCCAACAACTTGTCACTTATTTTTTTAGCTTTATTACTGTCCAGGGGTCTTGAATGGTTTGTTTCTCCACCAATTAAAGAATCAAAAGGTAGGACTGGAGAGACGGCTCAGCATTTAAGAACACTTGCTGCTCTTCCAGAGAATCCTGGTTAAAGGACCTGGGTTTGGTTCTCAACGCACCAGCTCATAACAGTATGCAGCTCCAGTTCTGGACCATCCGATGGTCTCTTCTGGCCTCCAAGGGCACCAGGTAGTGTTTTTGGTGGCCTGGGATGGGTTCCCTTACCCTAGTTTTGAGTTGGTCAGCTTAAACAAAGAAAGATTTGAAAGGCCCACAATTTCAGGTAAATGTGTGTTTATGATGGGATAAGGCAGAACCTCTTCCCTAATTTGTGGTTGGTCAACTTAAACAAAGAAAGGGAGGTGATATGTTTACAACTCTGGATAAATATGTCCAGGGCTAGCCTTGAACATACTTGACCAACTTGGACTGCTCAGCAGGAAATGGGGTCCTGTTGGAGGGACAAAAAGCCCTTGTCTCAGGTCACAGTGGTAAGGAAGAAGCTGGAAATTTGTCATCTTCAATTTGTCTGTGGCCTCTTTCCCTATCTTTTTGTGTGCTAGGGATCTTTGTTTGTTTGTTTGTTTTTCGAGAGAGGCTTTCTCTGTGTAACAGCCCTGGCTGTCCTGGACTCACATTGTTGACCAGACTGGCCTTGAACTCACAGAGTCTGCCTCTGTGATTAGAGGTGTGCCCCACCCTGCCTGGCTGTCAGGGGTCTTTGTAGCTCCTAGTCCTCAGTATGATTTTCGTTCTGTCACTGTGATGAAACACCCTGATCAGAAGCAATCTACAGGAGGAATGAGTTCATTTCAGCTCACAGTCTGTCACTGAGAGAAGTCATGGCAGGAACTGGAGCAGGACCTTGAAGCAGAAGCCATAGAGGAAGCCAGCTTGCTAGCTTTCTCATAGGCTCATGCTTGGCTAGCTTTCTTACATGTCCAGGACTACCTTCCCAGGGGATGGTGCCATCCACAACAGGATGTTGGGCTCCCCCACATCAAACCACAATAAGACAACTCCCCAGAGACCAGTCTGATCCAGCCAATCCCTCAATTGAGGACCACTGTCCTGCTGCATCCCCCCTTCTTTGGAGACAAAGTCTCTCTACATAGCCCTGTCTGTTCTGGAACTCCCTGTGTAGACCAGGCTGGGCTCAGACTTACAGAGGCCCTTCCCAAGTGCTAGGATTAAAGGCATACACCACCATGCCCATTTGAGACTCTCTTTTTATATGGCACTAGACTATACCACATTGACAATTAAAACTGACATAGGGTACTTATTTAAATGGGTATTTAGGGAGGAAGGTTAAAAGGTTAGTGATGTGTCAGTTCTTACTAAAAAAAAATAATTATACTGTTCTCTCATTCAGATTTTTGAACAAAGGCTGACAATTTCACAGGGTAGAAGCAGGAAAATAATAATGAAAAGCCAGGCTGGAGAGAGGATTTAGCAGTTAAGCACACTGCTCTTCCAGAGGACTGGAGTCCAGTTTCCAGCACCCACATCAGGCAGCTCACAGCAGCTTATAACTTCAGTTTCAGGGAATATGGCACCCTCTACTAGTCTTCTTGGGCATGTTTACTCACGTGCACTTACTCATAGACACAGTGATACGGACAAATGCATAATTTTAAAAATAAAATCTTTAAAAAAGAATGAAAGACATGGTTACTTCCTTTTTCCCCAGCCCCTAATCAATGAAATGTTGAACATTGATCTAGTAATGTAGTTCAGTGCATTTGCCTAACATACATAAGTCTCAAGTTCAATAACTAGAAACACTCTGTGTCACACTATGTTGGGATTAAAGGCTTGTGTGCCATGCCCAGCTCAGACTCCCTTCTTATATGACACTAGGCTATGCCATACTGACAATTAAAACTAACTCGGGACACTTATTTTTTATTATTTATTTTTTTATTTTTATTTTGTTTTTTGGTTTTTCAAAACAGGGTTTCTCTGTGTATCCCTAGCTGTTCTGGACTCACTTTGTAAACCAGGCTGGCATGGAACTCACTGAGATCTGCCTGCCTCTGCCTCCTGGGATTAAAGGTGTGTGCCACCAGGCCTGGCTCAGGACACTTATTTAAATGGCTATTTGGGAAGGAAGGATTGAAAGGGTGTGTACACACACACACACACACACACACACACACACACTAAATTTTTTTTGATTTATTTACCTTATGTGTATAAATGATTTGCATGCAGGCGTGTACACACATAAACTGTGTGTGTATAAAATCGAAAGGCATTAAACTCTGCTCATAAGCTCAGTATACATTTAGTTATTAATCAATTGATTAAAATGTATATGCACATTCAGGAAGTAGAGAAAGATCAGAAGTTCAAGGTCAGCCTCAGCTATATATATAGTAAACTTGAGACCAGGTATATATAAGATCTCGTCTCAAAAATAAGATATGCGGGCTGGAGAGATGGCTCAGCAGTTAAGAGCATTGGCTGCTCTTCCAGAGGTCATGAGTTCAATTCCCAGCAACCACATGGTGGCTCACAACCATCCATAATGAAATCTGGTGCCTTCTTCTGGCCTGCAGATATACCTGCAGACAGAACACTGTATACATAATAAATAAATCTTAAAAAAAATAAGATATACAAGACTAGAGCGATGGCTCAGTGGTTAAGAGCACTTGTTGCTCTTGCAGAGAACCTGAGTTTTATTTCCAGGAACCACATGATGGCTCACAACCATCTGTAACCCCAGTTCCAGGAGATCCAAAAGGCTCACATGTGGCGAGCATACATGCATGCATGCAGGCAAAACATTTAAACACATAAGGTAAATAAATCTAAAAAAATTTTAATGTCCATACATATACATATATATGGTCTCTGATGTGTCAGACCCTAGATTAAGAGCTGCGTATCTCTCAGCTGGCAAGATAAAACGGATATTCTACCTGCTCTAATTAGAGAATATTAGAGGGAAGGTGTTAAAACATAGGAATACTTATTTTTGTTGCACCTGTGGCAGGTTAGGGGAGAGAAAGGAAGGCACACCTGACACGTAAAGAAAGTGAGGGTGGCAGGGCCTGGTGCCTTATGGCTATAATTCTACCCCAGGGGCCAAGGCAGAAGGATTGCTGTAAGTCAGGCTAACCCAGGCTACATAGTGAGTTCCAGGCCACCTGAGGCTATAGAGAGAGACCCTGTCTCAGGAAACAAAAAGAAAGGAAATAGAGAGTTCCGTTGGATTGGACAAGGTGTTGAGAAGGACTCTCTGGTATTTGAGTTCAGGGCTTCAGGATGAATGGGAGGCAAGAAAGTGGAAGCTCTTCATAGAGAAAAGAGCATCTGCAGGGACCATGAGACAAGGAGGGTGCTGTAGGTGAGCACAGAGGAGATAATTCTGTGGTGTGTTTGATTCCTTTTCGGAAAGTTAATTCTTTTCGGGCTTGAAACTGAGTCTTATGTAGCCCCGGGTAGCCTTGAATTCAATACGCAGACGAAGATGTCCTTGAGGGTGTGATAGGTGCATGCTTCAGATTTAAACTCAGAAGCTTAAGAGGAGATGCTCAGGAACAGAGAGCAGAGAGAGTCGAATCTGAGTGCTTCAACAGTAGCTAAATGTGATTTTATGGTGTATGTGGTTATGTTGCTCCAAAGATGTAATCAACAGCTTAGTTTACCCTGCTCCTAGAGGCATTGCAGATGTGGCTGCCGTGTCACATCTGTAGGTGGCAGAGAGGAGAGAGAGGCTATGTTCTGACCTATGAACATCTGAATGATTAGTAGCCTAATAGTCCCTGAAAAAAAAAGCAAGCCTGAGACCACCACCAGTTTGGTGCCATGGGGCCCGCACGGGGAGCTACCCTGTGATGATCACCAGTCCAGTATCAGGCAAGCACCAGGCAAGGGCCTTGGACCCCAGGCCAGTGGGGAGAGCTGGGCTACAAGCAAGCTCAAGAGAGCCACCAGACTGATACAACGGGGCATGGACAGCTTGAGATGAGATCCAGTCTGGTTCCACGCAGGCCTAAGGGTCAGACCATGCTGGAGAAGACTCCTGCCAGGCACCATAACACACAATGCACAAGTGGAGCATAGCACTCCTGAGACCACTCCTGAGACAAGCCCAGACACTCAGAGACTCCAGGCACTACTGACAGGAGCAAGTAAGTAAAGAGAAGTAATGGAAGAGAAAGAGAAATAGAAGGATGTGGGCACAACGAAGAGAGGCAGAACTGGAGACTTGAGGGTAGTCAGGAGCAACCTGATGTGAGTAGCTAGCGATACCACCTAGGAGCATGGTGGGGTCTTGGCCTCTGCTGTCACCAGGGTCCATATCTGGGTTCATGCATCAGCAGGGGTCCATTACCACCAAAAGTCAGGTGGACGTCCCTGGTCTGGGCTGCCACCCAAGAACATGTTGATGTCTAAGGGCTATGCAGAACTGGCCCACTCCTCACCTGGGCATCATGGAAGATTTAGCCCTATTGGCAGGTGAGCAGGAGAACTGACCCTATCCTTCACCAGCTGCAGCACTAAGAGCAGGCCTGCACCTCATTTGGACAACATAGTACAGCTAGCCCAGATGTGTGGGTTGCAGCTGAACCAGCCCTGAGGGTATGAACCCAAGAGAGCTAGTCCTGACTTGTTCACTGAGTGGTGGCATTGGCAAAGTAGAGATCCTCTCCACTCTCTTTTGCCCTCACCACAGGTAGCAGGTGGGAGAGTTGGCCCTGATGGGGTCATGCGAGCAGGAGAGCTGGCCCAGCCCCTTACCTGCTGCAGCACTCAGGAGAGCAGGTCCTGCACCTTACTTGGGCAGCACAGTAGAGCTGGCCCTGGATGTGGGGGTCGCAGGCCCAGAACCAGGGCTTTGAATTGGCCCATCCCAACATCTACCCCATGGATGAACTGCTGGAATTCATGAAGAGGCCAGTTCCACAGACCCAAAACTACAGGATTTCCATGACACAGGGCAACAACAGGATATGAGAGAGGAGCCCCAGTGAGATTACAGCAGTGACAAAGTAGCAGAAGCCAGAGGTCTCATACCAGACTAAGGAGTCATTGTGAAAGCAAAAAAGTGTAAACAGAAGGGAATATCGTGGAACACACTGTGACACACTACAGCTTCCACAATGAGATCTTTTTTTTCTCTGTTGGGAGAGGTTGTAAGAGTTGTAAGAGGAGGACAGGTCTGAGGGGGAGGTGGGAGATGATGGGTGGGATCAGGGTGCATGATGTGAAATTCATACATACAAAAAAAAACCCCAATAAAAAGTAAAAAAAAAAAAAATGGATGGGCCATCAAAATGGCTCAGCATGTAAACTGCGTGCCACCAAGCCTGATGACCTGAATTCGAGCTCCAGGACAAGTCCTGCAGGTTATCCTCTTGGAGCACATGCACACCCATAAACATAAACACAAATAAGGAATCACTTAAATGTTAAAATTAAGTAAAATCACATGAGATGTTTTATTTATTTTATCTTTTTGTGTTGCTTTTTGAGATAGGATTTCACTGGCCTTAAACTTACAAAAATGATCCCTGCCTCTGCCTCCCAAGTACCAGGATTGCCAGTGAATGCCACCATTTCTTTCTCTCTTTTTTTCTCTCTTTCTTTCTTTCTTTCTCTCTCTCTCTCTCTCTCTCTCTCTCTTTCTTTCTTTCTATGATGAAGATTTTTCTCAGGGGCTGAAGATGTAGCTCAGTTGGTAGAGCACTTGCCTAACATATACAATGTCCTGGGTTCCATGTGTAGCACCTGCATAAACTATACATGAAATGGTAGAAATGGTGTCACGTGCTGATAATCTCAGCGCAGGGGAGATGGAGCCGGGATGAGCAGAAGTTCAAGGCCATCCCCTTGGCTGCGTAGGCAGGTAGTTCAAGGCCAGCCTTGTTACTGAAACCCTGTTTTAAGAAAGATCTATTTTTGGGGGCTGGAGAGGTGGCTCAGAGGTTAAGAGCACTGGCTGTTCTTCCAAAGGTCCTGAGTTCAATTCCCAGCAACCACATGGTGGCTTACAGCCATCTACATTGAGATCTGCTGCCTGGGCATATATGTAGAGCAAATACTGTATACATAATAAATAAATAAATGTTTAAAAAAAAAAAGAAAGATCTATTTTTATTTTCTATGTGTGAGTGTCTGGCTGCCCATATATGTACACCATACACAAGGCCAGTGATCCTGGAGTCCAGAGGACAGTGTCAGGTCCCCTGAAGCTTGGTGCTACTGATGATGAGCAGACATGTGGGTGCTGAGAAGCCAACTTGGGTTCGCTGGAAGTGTAGCAAGTGCCTGTAACCACTGAGCCATCTCTCCAGCACAAGAGCCCATCTCAGCACAAAAACAAAACAGCAAAAAACTCTCCTTGTAAATGAAATTGTAATTTTTATAAGGTGTATTGTGTGCATTTAGGGATGAGACAGGAGCACTGATTCAGCTACATTCAAGGTTTCAACATTCTGACTCTAAGTTCCCATCATTCACCTGTTGTGTCAAACGCTTCTGTTTGCGGTGTTCTTGTGAAACAATTGTCATGTCTGTAGGCAGCTGGAGTTTCTGATTCACTGTCTGATGATATCTAGTCATTCTGAGACAAGGTGTGGGTGGAAAGTTCTGGAGTAAGGCCTCTTTCCCTTTTATGTCATTTTATCTTGTCTCAATGCAACAGTTGATCTTTTGTGCCTGTGTCTTTCACTTACTGTGTGATGTTTTCAAGTCCATATAAGGCCTGCCAAAATTTACTTTTTGTTTTGTTTTTCTGAGAAGATATTACTTAGTATTATAAACTGGCCTTGAACCTACAATCTCCCCACTTTCCCAAATCTTGTAATTATAAGCATGTGCCAGCATACCTGGCTCAAAATTTATTTGTTTTAAAACAACTTATTTTCTCAGACAGCATCTCAAGCACACTGTCTAACTTAGGATGATTGATCATTCTGGTCCCATTTCCTGAGAAGTGTGCCACCACACTCAATTTATCATCCAATTTGTGGTATAATCAAAACATATTTATGGCTGAAAAGCTGTAATACACACACACACATATATGTATATATACACACCATTTTTTTTTACCCACTCTTATGTTTTTTTTTTTTTTTTAGTTTTTCGAGACAGGGTTTCTCTGTGTAACAGCCCTGGCTGTCCTGGACTTGCTTTGTAGACCAGGCTGGCCTCGAACTCACAGAGATCCGCCTGCCTCTGCCTCCCAAGTGCTGGGATTAAAGGCGTGCGCCACCACGCCCGGCTTACCCACTCTTATGTTAATGGACACTTTGGAATATTTACCAGGAAGTGGGATTGTTGCATCATATGTCAATTCTGTGTTTAATGTTAAAAAACCAAAAAACCCTGCTGGCTTGGTTAGTTCTTTTTTGCTGATTTGTTTTACATCCCATTGCCAGCTCATCAGCATAAGGATTCGGATTTACCAACACTTCCTAGCACTGGTACTTTTTGTTTTTGTTGCTTATCGCCATGGGGCTGATGTGGTGGCTCTCTTTCATTTTTGGTTTTTGAGGCAGAGTCTTCTCTATGTAGCCCAGGCTGGCATTGGACTCCTAGCAGTTCTCTTGCCTCAGCTTCCTCAGTGTGGGATTCCAAGTATGTGCCACCATGCTCACAACAGAGTGTCTCTGTGTGTTTGATTCTGATTCTTCTGTGTCTTTAAGAATCCCCCTGGGTCTGTGGCACAGCCCCGTAGTCCTACCTACTCAGGAGGCTGAGACAGGAGGATAGCAAACTCAGTACTAGCTTGGGTAACTTATTGAGATCTGTCTCAAAAAGGGTGACATTCCAGGGTGTGTGAGGATATTGGTAAATGGAAGGGTGCTTGCCTAGCATGCACAAGACCCTAAATTCAGTTCATAATCCCACAAAAATAAGTAAATTAATCTATTGCTCCTGAAATTCTTAAGCACGTTGGGGTCACTAATCTGGGATTAGGGCTAATAGTGAGACCAACATATTTGACCTAATATGTTGTCAGGGTTGGCAGCAAGCTGGTCCTGCCCAGTTTTATATGGTGCAAAGAATTTGTGTTTGCTAGGCAGGCATTCTACCAACTGAGCTGTATCTTCAGCCCTATTTACTTATTTAAAGTTCATTGTCCAGATTATCAGCAAATTCTATGAAAGCAGGCTCTCACGTCTGTGTTGATCAGTGTTAGGTACAAGGTCAGTACATAACGCACATTTGGGAAGAAAGTTTCTGCCAAGAAGTAGAAAAACTGCCAACTGAGCTGTGAATGCTGCTCACAGTTTGGATGAATCAAGGCTTATAGCGTTTTGTATACAAAAAGTGTTGATTAGATGCTGTGCTGGTTTGAATGAAAATGCCCCATAGACTCCTAGGAAGTGGCATTACTCGGAAGGATTGGGAGGTGTGGCCTTATTAGAGTACATGTGACTTTGTTGGAGGTATTGTGTCACCAGGGGTGGGCTTTGGGGTTTCAGATGCTCAAGCCAGGCCTGCTGTCATTCCCTCTTCCTGCTGCCTGCTGATCTGGATGTAGAACTCTCAGCTCTTTCACTAGTACCATGTCTGCTTGCATGTTGTCATATTTCCTGCCATGGTGATTATGGACTAAACTTCTGAACTGTGAGCCAGCTCCAATCAAATGTTTTCCTTTAAAAGAGTTGCCGTGGTCATGGTGTCTCTTCAGAGCAATAGAAACCCTAACTAAGACAGGGGAATGGATAGGATGGCATTATGAGTATTTCAGCAGGAAGTTTGGTGCTAGATCATCTAACAGTGGAGTGGGCTCTTAGATGAAACAATGGCTAAATTCAACTAATGTCAGATTAGGGATCCAGTCAAGCCCCTCATGATTCCTTAGTTTCCCTGGTCCTCTGTTAGAATCAGCTTAGCTTGGCAGGAGTCCAAAGTCATCCTGACCACATAGGAATTTGAGGCCAGCCTGGGTTGTGCTATATCCTCTCTCAAAAGATGTGTGTGTGTGTGTGTGTGTGTGTGTGTGTGTGTGTGTGTGTGTGTTCTGTGTATGTTAGTACATATAGATCAGGATCATTTTGCATTTTGTGTGTGGATATTTTGCCTGCATTTATGTCTATGTTCTGCATGTATGTTTGGCGTCCTAGGAAAAGAGGACATTGGATCTCCTAGAACTGGAGATGGTTGTGACCAGCCATGTGGATGCTGGGATTCAAACCTGAGTCCCCTCAAAGAGCACCCAGTGCTCTTAACCACGGAGCCATCTCTTCAGTCACTATCTTTTATACACTTTTAATATAAAATATACTTTAGCCGGAAGGTGGTGGCACATGCCTTTCTTCCCACTCTATAGACCTTGAATTCAAGGTCAGCCTGGTCTATAGAATGAGTTCCAGGATAGCCATGGCTACAGAGAAACCCTGTCTCAAAAAATATGTATATGCAAATATATTTTTTTATGTTTTCCAGCACATACACACAATGTTTAAGTGATTATACATCCAACCCCATATGTGTGTTTAGATCAGTGTGTGCATATAAGTGTGTAAGTGTGCAGACCTGTAAGTGTTAGTGTTAGGATTCAAGGTATGCTCCACCACTCCAGGCTTTATAGAAATGTACACTTGGTTTAAAGGTGGCATTAAGCTAACTGAAACTACTTTATATACCATTTTCCCACTTGAAAAGTCCAATAGGTGAAAGGTTCAGGGCTTATCCTCAGCTGACGTAGCCAGGGTGGAGACCCAGGAAGGTAGGTAAAGCTGTAGCAGGGCCCTTGCTAAAACGACTTGGCTGTTCAAGTTGACTGTAAGTTTAATGTGAGTCATCAGTGTGTCTGCCAAGAACTTTCTTCTCTTTTTCCTGTTCTTCTCTTTCCTCCTCTTTCTTCTTTGTTTTTTTCCCCTCCTTTGCTTCCTCTCTCCCTCTTCTGTTTTCTTTTTCAGTATGTTGCTCAGGTTAGCTTCAAACTCTGAGCTCAAGCAATCTTGCCTCAGTCCTAGCATCTCCAGTAGCTAGGACTTCCAGCAGGCCAGCACACTCAGTGTGGACCAAGACCTTCAGTGCACAAACACAAGGCTCCTTTACAAAGTTGAAGTCGTAGTCCTGCTTGATTACGAAGGTACTACAGAAACTTGGCTTAGTCCTTGGTGGTGCCGCCTAAGGAATCATAATCAATCTGCCAAGAGCCTGAGGAGGAAGACAAAGATCCTCAGAATTAGGACAGAGGGAAAAACAACGGAAGGAATCGAGTATCCTCAACTCGGTGAAGGCCCGGGGTCCAAGAACCATTAGTTCAGTTTGTTTTCAGAGACTTCTAGGACTAGAACTTAGTCTTTGGGATGGAACTCCAGAGCTGCCCAGGCTAAGGAGTGGAATTTTCTGGACATAGTGGGCTGTCTGTCTTTGAGGGCTTGTCTTGTCACAGTGAAGTGCGATAATGGGCGTTTATACAACTGCTGTTGTTTATTGCTTGCTATGAGCCAGAACTAAGCCTGGAGTCTATATTGCTTCATTCTATCAACATTATCTCCAATGAGTCAATTGTGTGTACTCAGGTTCCTAGATCAAGTTCACTCGATAAGTGGTGAAACTAGGATTTGAACTCGTTCTGATAAACCCCAAAGCGGCTTTTTGGCTGCCACAGAGTTGAGTTTAAAGTCTGGCCAGGGAGACCCTCAGGTTCTTTTCTCTACAAGACTCTGCTGTCAAGGGTAAGGGACACCTTGTCCACAAAGTGAAAGCCTTCCGAGTAGGCGGGGCCACCTGAGGTGGGGGCGGGATAGCCGGCGCCTTGCTGAGGGGCGCTGGCGAAACGCCAAGAGGGGGTTCTCCCGAGGAGATGGTTGCTGACGAGCGTCACCCCAGAGCTCAGCAGCCCCGGGGGGTTCTGGGGTTGGAAGTTCCCGAGGCCCTGTGAGGGGCTGAGGCAGGTCCACCCGCCAGGGAGCATCGCCGCGGCCGGCTTCTGCGGCGGAGGCCGGGTGAGGAACAGAGCGCCGGTCCCTGGCCGGGCGCGAGCTGGGGGCGGCGCCGGGGCGGCGGGGGCGGGGAGGGCGCGCGCCGAGGCGGCTGCGGCAGTTGCGCGCTAGGACTGCCGCCGTGCAGTGGGGCCGGTGAGTGCGGCGGCGCCCGCGGCGGGCGGGAGGGGGATCCGAGCGGGCGGGCGGGCGGCGAGCGAGCGAGCAGGCTGGGGAGGGTGCGCGGCAGAGCGCGCGACCCCGCGGCCCCCGCCGCCCGCCCCCGGGGCGTCCCTTTCGTCAGGGTCTCTACCCCGGCCCGGGCCGGCCCGGGTCAGCCCGCGCGCCCGCGGCCTCAGCGCCCCGGGGTGGTGGTGCACGCCCCTGGCCCGGGCCGGCTCCGTCCACCGCAGCCCCTTCCCCGCGCGGTGGCGACGCCCCCGGCCCGTCACGTCACGCTCGCGCCATTGTTTCCCTGCGTCTGCTCCCTGGGACCCCGCCTTCCTCGCGGAGCGGGCGGCGAGCGGGCGGCGGGCGGGCGCCGAGCTCGGTTCCCCTGGTCTCTCTCGGCGGGCCGCCCAAGCTTGGCCTCGGTTGTCCTCGTGGGGCGGACGCGGGGCTCCCCGCCGTGGGCTGCGAGCCTGGCAGGGTTTAGACATGCCCGCGGAATGGCCCACGAGCCCATTTTGTGCCGTGCGGCACTTCCTGGAAAGCTCACGGCGATTGCAAGTCTTCCCCAAAGACGTTCAGGGCGATTTATCCCTTGCCATTTCCTTTCCCGGGGCCCCCGAAGCCCTGCAGTGTGAGATGCAGACGTGGGGCCTGTTACAGGAGTAACGTTTTGGACGGTTGGCTTTGCCCTGCCTCACCCTTCAAAAGCAATGACTGAACGTTTGTGTCGGATTTTTCTCACAGCCTCAGTAGAGGGCTGTGCTCTGAAATGACTAGTCACACTAAACACGGTTTAGTGTTGCTTGTACTTCCCCACGTCTCTGCACGCCCTCCCGCCCGCACGTTATTTTATGCCCACAGACTATTAATTTTTCTTAATTAATGCAAATTCCTTTGGCTATCATGTGAAGGGGAGGATGTTAAAGCAATGCGATTTATCGTAGACGTAGCACGATAAGGCTTCCAGTCTTTCACATAGTCACCTTGGCATTTTCCATCAATGGCTAAGTATTTATCCAAATGAAGACATCTGGGCTTGGAGGTTCAGTTCAACAAACCAGCTAGTTAAGAACTGAAATAAAATCTTTGAGGGTGTTTTGCAGGGGCAAAGTGATTATGCTGGGCTGTTGATACATGGATGATGCGATGCTACGAAGCACGTTCCAAAGAGCATTTTCATTACAATATGAGCCCGTCCTGCGGGCCTTGAGCGGGCTAGGTATGCTAGTGGCCTCGAACTTGGAATCTTTCTCTCCTTCCCGAAATGTAGGTATTGATAAGTTTGTTCTACCATGTCTGGGCCTGAAAAACTGTTTTATTGCTTCACTTTTACCAAAAAGCTTAACTGAAACAAAAAACAAATTCAGTAGTATTTGTTGTTGCATTATTCTCAACCTAAAATTTAGAACCAGCTATTCTGTAAAATGTGATGTCCTTCAAGGTTCTGTTGTATGAAAATGTACAGTCAGCCAGAAGTTTATAACGATTAGTACGGATCCTTAGAGTGCCTGCTGGCCTTACTAGATGACATACGTGTTCCTGAAGCAAGCCAGGTTATGGGGGGGATTGTTAAGAGGAGAGTGTTCATTTATGTGACAAGACTCTGCTATGTGAGGAATGTAGTGCACAAAACAAGATCTTTCTTTGAGATAGAGCCTTATTAAGCTGCTCATTTTGTGCCCCTCTTCTCCAGGCCCTGCACCTACCTATGCACCTTGAATTGGCTGTGTAGTTCAGTCTGGCCTACAATTTGGGATCCTTCTGCCTCAGCTTTCCAAAGTGCTGGGATTATAGGCATGTGCCACCATGTTTGCCTGGGCTTGAAAAAAAAGGGACCTGCGGGGGGTGTCGGGGAGTGTTCTGTGTTATTGCTTTACTCTTTCCAAAAAGCAAAACAAAAAACATCTTGCCTAAATCTTAACGTGGTATTTATGTTTGACTATTTTTGTCTTATAGCTTTTTGAGATAAGGTCTCATTTTGTAGCCTGGGCTAGCCTCAGACTATCAGTAGTCCACCCTTATTGTCAGGTACTTGGATTGCCCAGTGAGCCACCATGGGTGATCTCAGATGTAGGTTTTTATTTAGTGATGATTGTTATATGCATATTGCTACTTCTTCACATTTCTAGGGCCTTCATCTAATTTTCATTTGTGGATGCTTTGTAACAGGCCTTTATGCATTGTGGTAGGCCGTGCCTGGCACACATGCTTTAGTAAAATTTTGTTGATGTGCTGTCTTTAGCTTTTATGATAACATCTACTAACATGAAATGTTAAGTATCACAAGCCATATGTTTTTTTTTTTGGTTTTTCGAGACAGGGTTTCTCTGTGTATCCTTGGCTGTCCTGGACTCACTTTGTAGACCAGGCTGGCCTCGAACTCACAAAGATCCGCCTGCCTCTGCCTCCCAAGTGCTGGGATTAAAGGCGTGCGCCACCACCGCCCGGCACAAGCCATATGTTAAGTGACATGTCAGTAGTAAGAACTGTACTTCAGCCAGGATGCAGCCTTATATACAATTGAAGGGCAGTAGTATCAGATAAAGCCAGAGAGAGATATTCTGCTAAGCTCTTTACAAGATAATGCTACTTGAGTTCTTTGCAGCTAGAGTAGAATGAATGAAGAGAACTTTTTTTTTAAATAATTCATTTTTATTTCAAATGTGTTTGTGTTTTGCCTGCATGTATGTTTTGTGTGAAGGTGTCAGATCCTCTGGAACTAGAGTTACAGACAGGTGTGAGCTGCCATGTGGGTGCTGGGAATTGAACCTGGGTCCCCTGGAAAAGCAGCCAATGCTCTTAATCACTGAGCCATCTCTCTAGCCCCAAAGAGAACTTTAAAAAAAATTTTTTTTGAAGGAGTTGGGCTGAGTCTTTTAAGTTTAAACTTGAGTTAATTTCATCAAGTTGGTAACAGATTGTCACGGAATACTAAAATCTTGCCATTTGATTATTAGTTATTTTTTTGTTAGATTTATTCATATTTTATGTGTGAGTGCTTTGCCTGCATGTATGTGTGTGGATCCACCACTGATGCCTGTCAAATGAGGGCGTTGGTTATATCTCCTGGAACTGGAGCTACAGACAGTTGTTAACTACGTGGGAGCTAGGAATTGAACTGAGTTTCTTCAGAAGAGCCACAATGTGCTTAACCACTGAGCTGTCTCTCCAGTCCCACCAGGTCTTAAATGATTTATTTTTTGAGGTAGGGCAGGGGAGACGGGTTTGAGCTTGGGGGTCTCCCTGTATCTTAGTTGGGTCTGGAACTCAGTAGGTCAGGCTGGTCTCCAACTTGCAGTTTTCTTTCTTCAGCCTCTTCAGGGTTGGGATTATAGGTGAGGGCCAATATGCTCTGTTTTATATAACTTTATTGATTGAAATTTGATCGCATCATATAATGACTGCTTTCTAAAGTTTGTGGAAAATTACTAACAATAAAACAACATCAAAAACCCAACAGCAGTATCAGAAAACCCCCTACTATCAGGGTAGCAAAAACATTCCCCCTTTTTATGATGAACACAGAATCAGAGAGCTGAAGTTGATTTGTTCTGTCATTTGTGTGTCTCTGCCGGCTGAGAACTATTATATGCCAGGAATATCAGATGAAAGAGCCCATGTGACAAGGTCTTCTTGGAAAATCTGGCTCCTGAAACTTAATGTCTTTAAAAAAAAATAAAAAAGTGAGGCCAGCAATAGTGAAAGCAGGAAGATCAGGGATGTAAGGTCATTGGTTAAATTCCCTATACCAAAAAAACAAACAAGTATTTTATTTTATTTTTTAGATTTTCCAAGACACAGGGTTTCTGTGTATCAGTCCTGGCTATCCTGGACTCACTTTGTAGACCAGGCTGGCCTTGAACTCACAGAGATCCCCTGCCTCTGTATTTTAAATGTTAGCATGTTCTCATTCCAAATGATCAGTGGAATGTACTTTTTTTGAGGTGTAATAATTCATTTAATCAGTTTCTTTTTTTGTTGAGAATTTCATATATGAGTACTGCATTTATATAATCTTCCTCCTCCTTTACCCCCTCAACTCCTCCTATGTACCCCTGTCCTTCTTAAATTCATTGTCTCTTATTCTTTATTATTGTTATATATACAAATTTATAAATATGACCTGAAGAATTTACTATTGCTTATATCTATAAGCAATATCAGTTGCCTATACCTGATACTGGGGGTTTTGTTAGCTAGCCTATGACTTTTAGGGGGAAATAAATGTTTTTATTTACTTGCTTTAGTTTGATGGAACGTAGTATATAATGTATGTGTCTTGCTCTACTTACTACTATTATTTTGTGGTGCTAGGGGCCTTGTGCATGCTAGGCAAGTGCACCACCACTGAACATATCCCCAGCCTTTATGTGTTTAGAGCTGACTGGAATTGAATAACCTGTCAGGGGGCTCGTCCCTAGAGAAGACTGATTCTGACTTTCTTAGCAGCCACTAATTCATCATAGCACTTCATAGGTGGGGCCCTGGGAGATTTCCCCCACCCATGTTGCCATGTCAATTGCTAGTGATATTTTTCAGGTCTGTTTAGGCAACCATATTGTTGAGTGTTCACGGGTGCAGCTTTCCTGTCACATAAAAGACACTGTCTCACAGCAGACATCATGGTCCTTGGGCTCTTAGAACTTGCTCCTCTTCCAAAATGCTCCAGAGCCATAGGTGTAGGTGTTGTGTTGGAGATCTATCAGTTGGTTCTAGGTACTCACAGTCTATTCTCTGTATTTTGAACAGTTTTTGTGACTTTCTACAATGGTCTCTTTGCTGCAGGGGTGGGGGGAGCGTCCCTGAGTTGGGGTGAGAGCCACACTTATCTGTGGGAATAAGGACAAGTGCTTAGAATGCAGTTAGAACTTAAACTGTTTAAGGAAGTGGCAGTGGTAGGTTCTCCTTTCGGGTTCCATTGCTTCACCAACCACAGCTAGTTAGCTAGGATTATAGTGTCAAGCATGAATTCTCTCCTATTGAGTGGGCCATAAGTCCAATTAGATAGCTGTTAATTACCCCCAGGTATATAATATGTATAAGGGCTATTACTGTATCTTTAGGGATATCTTGCTGTTTTGGTCATTGTTGTTCATAGGCATTACAGCTGGGTAGGACTGTTGATGGCTGTTCTGTCTTGCCAGCTTGCATTACTCTTCAGATACTATGAGAGCTAGTCCTTGGGAAGGAGACTTCCGGGCCATTTCTATCTCAATTCTTCCAAGCCCTCTGTCTGAAGTGTATGGTGTCTTCAGCAGTAGGGTCTTACCTTCTATCTTTGGGTGACAATCAATGGCAGTGGCAATAGCTTACATTATTTTTGGGGTCTCTTGGACTTCCCTGACCAACAACTTTAAAGGAAGTGGATTATACCTGGTACAGGGATTTTGTTAGTCTATTGCTTTTAGGGGGAGATAAATGTTTTTTAAGAGTTCCTTGTTTTAGTTTGATGGAACATGTATATAATGTGTGTGTCTTACTGTACTTATTACTGTTATTTTGTGGTACTATGGACCTTGTACATGCTAGGCAAATACATCACCACTGAACATATCCCCATCCTTTTTCCCCCACCTCTAAACTTTTTTTCAGTAAAGGTTTCATATTTTCATAAGTCATCCAGGTTGGCCTAGAAATTTCCCTGTAACCCAGGCCAACCTTGAACAGCCTACCTGCTTTCATCCTCCAGAATATCTAAGATTACAGGCCTTTGCCTCCAGACCTAATGTAAAAGTTTCTTCTCTTGGGCCAGGGAGATGGTTCAGCAGGTAAAGGAAGTACCCTTGTAAGCCTGACAACCTGAGTTTGATCCCTGTGACCCACATGGTGGAAGGGGAGAATTAACTCCCATAAGTTGTCCTCTGATGTCCATATGCATCCTGTGGCGCAAAGCATGCCCCACTCCCAAGATAAATAAATGTAATAAACTTTTTTCTCCCCTCCCTCCCTTTTACCTTGTTCTGTTTTACTTTTTTTTTTTTTTTTGGTTTTTCGAGACAGGGTTTCTCTGTGTAGCCCTGGCTGTCCTGGACTCACTTTGTAGACCAGGCTGGCCTCGAACTCGCAAAGATTCGCCTGCCTCTGCCTCCCAAGTGCTGGGATTAAAGGCATGCGCCACCACTGCCCGGCTCTGTTTTACTTTTTTAAAGTACATTTTATTGACATACACATCCACATGCATGCACACGAAGGAACATGCCTTTGGGTACACATAGAACAGAAGACAACTTGTGGATATTGGTTCCCTCCCTCCACCATGAGGGACCCAGAGATTGAATTTAGCTTAAGGCTTGGTGGTAAACTCATTTATCTGTAGAGTGATCTGGATGGCTTGTTTTTTTTTGTTTTTGTTTTTTTTTCTTGAGACAGGGTTTTCAATGGTAGCTCTGGCTAGCCTGGAATTCACTATGTAAAGTAACCTACATCACATTTGAAGTGATCCTCTGGGCTCCAGGTCTAGGTGATCTTCCTGTCTTTACCTTCCCCGTGCTGGGATTCCAGGAAGTCCCATTTTGACCTCCTATTTTTCTTTATTTTAAGCAGTTCTCACCTTGATCCTCTACCAGGCAACTTAAGTCACTTTCCTGTCATTGATTTTTGTTTTGTTGTTTGTTTGAGACAGGCTCTTAACAGAACCCAGGCTAGCCCAGATGACAGTGCTGAGGTTAGAATGTGTGTCGTTGCACCCAGCTTCCGTCACTGGCTTCTGAGCCCTATTTCAGTTGTGGTGGTGTGAATAACTCACACTGGTGTTCATTATTTTTGTCTTGTGCATCAGTTTTACATGTTTATCCTAGCTTTTCTTTTGAAAATTTTAATTCTGTAGAAAATTACAGTGATGGTCTAATGAGTTCTTTTATATCTTTTCCCTGGATTTACCAGTAAATAACTTTGGCCATCTTACTTTATAATTTTGCATATAATTTATATGTTTTTTAAAAATTTATTTTGTGTATGTGAGGGAGGTGCATGTGTACCACTCTAGAGACCCCCCCTTCAACTGTGTAGTTCTGGGCCTCAAATTCAGGTCATCATGCTTGGTAGCAGATCCCTTGCCTTTACTGCTGAGCCATCTCCTTGGTTCTATATACATTGTTTTAAATCTAGAACCCTTAAAAATAAGTTATAAAGGCATAAAGACATTTCACTCTTGAAATTTTTGATTGAATATCATAAGAACACTACCCTACAAAACTATATTACTACTATAACTCTAAAAATTAGTGTAACATTGGACTGGAGAGATGGTTCAGTGGTTAATTGTACTAGTGGTTCTTCCAGAGACCTGGGTTCAGTTCCTAGCACCTACATGGTGGCATATAACTATCTATATAGTTCCAATGGATCTGATACCCTCTTCTCATTTCTTTAGGTACCAGCTATGCATATGGTGCGGACATACATGCAGACAAAACACCCATACACACAAATAAAAGTTTAAAGATGAGTATAACATTGTTACCTAATTTTCAGCTAATGCTAAAAATTTCTTGGTGCTGGAAGTATATACAACTCAGTGGTAGATTACTTGTCTGATATGAGCCACACACAGAAAACTAAACAAACAAAACTCAAAACTTACTTGTCCTAGTAATGGCCTTTATGGTTAATTTTCATTTCTAGTACTGGTTTCGAACTTGTTGGCACTGAGGAATTGTCTGGTTTTTGTTTTCTGTTTTGAATCAAGGTCCACTTTATTCCTTCCCAGGTTGATAATTCTGTTCTGCTTTGCTCCTTCAGTTGCTTAGGACTGTAGGTGATGTCTCTACTCTGGCTACTAGTTCATGATTTAGTCCTTAATTGCACTTAGTACCCTTTAGGGTGTGTGTGCGCGAGTGGGGGGTGTGTGGGTGTGTGTTGGGAATTAGGCTTTAATTCACTGAGCCTATCCCCATCCCCTTATTTTCTTTTGAGGTACAGTTCTCCATGTTTTTGCTTGTTTTCTTGATGTTGATACATTTTGAGTATAGCTTAGTTTTGTTGAATGTCTTTCAGTTTGGATTTGCTCAATAATTTCCTTATGTTTAGATTTAGGTTAAATGTATGTGTTTAGAATAAATGAAATGTTAATACAGTCCTGGACTGTGGGCTTTTTGGTTTTTTTTTCCAAGACAGGCTTTCTCTGTCTCTGTGTAATAGCCCTGACTGACTGTCCTGGGCTCGCTTTGTAGACTAGGCTGACCTCAAGTTCACAGAGATCCACCTGCCTCTGCCTCCCACGTGCTGGGAGTGCTGGGACTAAAGATGTGTGCCACCATGCCTGGCTTGTTTTGTCTATCTTTTTTTTTTTTTGGTTTTTTTGAGACAGGGATTCTCTGTGTATCCTTAGCTGTCCTGGACTCACTTTGTAGACCAGGCTGGCCTCGAACTCACAGAGATCCGCCTGCCTCTGCCTCCCGAGCGCTGGGATTAAAGGCATGCGCCACCACGCTTGGCTCTGTTTTGTCTATCTTTAACATGGTGCTCAAGTAGCATTTGTTTTGTACATTCTCTTCCACCATTGTATTTATAATAAAATCACACTGTAATAAAAGACAAGACAGGTTTCATTATAATCTTAACAGGGAGAACATGGAATGTGAAAGTTTTTATTTTTATTTTTTTTAAATCTTACTATTATTGTATTAAGACAGGGTCTTTGCAACCCAGGCTGTTCTCAGACTCTCTACATAGCTAAGGATGACTTGAAATTTCTTGACTCCACCTCTGAGTGGTGGGATTACAGGCTGCACCACCATCCTGATATGATGGATTGGACAGAGGGCTTCTATGCACGTTAGGTAAGCACTCTACTAACTTTATATCCTCGCCCCCAGTTTATTATTATCTTTCTAAGTGTTGGAGACTGACCCTCCTAGGTTGTGCATAGGAGGCCAGTATGTATTCTACCACTGAGTTATATACAATTTACTTATTTATTATGACAAAGTTTCATGCAGCCAAGGTTGGCTGGGAACTCCCTATGTAGCTGAGAATGACCCTGAATTCTTAGACCTGCTCCCAGCCTGAGTGTTGGGATTATAGTTGTATATCACCATACCCAGTTTATGTGGTGCTGGGATTAGAACCTAAGGCCTCATGCTTGTTAATCAAGCATGCCACTAACTGACTTGTACCCTAGTCCTATTTTATTCTATTGCGCTTGTTAAATTTATGCTTATTTTTGTGCATCTTGTGGAGGTCAGAAGACAACTTGGGGTGACATTTGCATAAATGCCATCTGCCTCCTTTGAAGCAGGGTCTCTCATTGGCCTCTGTCCAGCAGGCTCTGGGAATTGAACTCAGGTCTTATGCTCTGGAGTAAAGGTCTTCATAGTTTGGAGGCAAGCACTTTACTGACTGAGCTGTCTTACTGCCCCTGGTTTACTTTTGAGGTCTATTTTGTGAATGAATTCTTTAAATAGTCTGTCTATGGATAGTAGATTATAGTTATTCTATGTTATGGTGAGATGAGAGCCTTTGGCACATGGTAGGAACTCGGAAGTTTTGGGCCTGAAAGTAGGAATTGGTTATATATTTTTCTAAGCATAAAATGCTTTGTGCAGAGACCTGAAGTATTAAATTAAGCACTTCTGCATGCTATCCACGGTTCTTAGCACCTTATACACTTCTCCTTTTGTGGAGACAGAGTCTCTTGTATTCCAGGCTGGCCTCAAACTTGCTTTAATGCTGTGGTTGGCCTTGAAGTCCTTATCTTCCTGCTTTTACCTCTCAGGTGCTAGATTTCAGGCCAGTATGCCTCACTAAATTCGTATTTCTAGTTAGAATTTCAGAGTACAGATAGATTCTGTTGCTTGAAACAGAAAAAACAGATTGTCAAGGTAACAGGTACTACATTTCTCACTTGACAGTCTTCTCAGCTTTGTCATCTTCCCCCAGAGAACAAGGAGCCTTTGTTCTAAAGCCTGATGTTGAAAGGTTAGCAAAATATTACTACATTAATCAAGCCAAGATTCAAAAACATTTGTTAACGAAGGGCAAGATTTTTATAGATTCATTTAGAGCATTAAAAGGAAGTTGGGCAGTATTTTTGGGTTTTCAGGCTGTACCCAAATTTGCTTCTGAAACAAAAAAAGATTGAAATGTAGAGGTTTAGCAGTTCATTTATTTCACATACTTGCATGTGTGCTATGTGTGTGGGCAGGGGGTGCTGTTAGAAACAGGATCTTGTACATTAGCTCAGGCTATTCTGTAATTCACTGTGCAGCCTAAGGCTGGTCTTGAACTTTTGATGATCTTCCTGCCTCAGCTCCCCAAATGCTGATATTACAAGTATAAACTGCCATGCCTGTACATGGGAGGGGTGCATGTGTTTCTGTCTGTATGTTGTTTGCTGTGCATGATGCTTGGGATAGAGCTGAAAATAGAGTTTTAACTTCTTTTGGCACCCCATTGGAAGTTGTTTACCATCACTTTGGTGTACAGACTCTTAAAAAATTGTGTGTGTGTGTGTGTGTCTGTCTCTCTGTATGTGTGTTGTATGTGCAGGTGAAGACAGCATCACATCCCCTAAAGAGGAGTGCAGGTATAGTGAGCTGGCTGATGGGTTCTGGGGACTGTAGTCAAGAGCAACAATCGCTCTTAACCACTGAGCCATCTCACCAGCCCCTGTGATAAAATCTTTTGAGTGTTGGTGTTGACAACAATTTATTGTACAACTTGGGGCATATGATATAAATATCTGTGGCTTTAAAACAATGAAACAAGCTGAGTGGTGGTGGTGCACACCTTTAATCCCAGCACTAGGGAAGCGGAGGCAGGTGGATCTCTGTGGGTTCAAAGCTAGCCTGGTCTACAGAACAAGTTCCAGGACAGCCAGGGCCACACAGAATCCCTGTCTTGGAAAAAATAAAAATGACAACCAACCAACCAACAAACAAAAAACCCAATGAAACAAATGAAGGGATGTCAGTGGTAGAGTGTTTTGCATAGTATACTCCAGGTCCAAGGTTCAGTCCCCAACACTGAAAAGAAAAGGGACCAGGGCAAAACGATGTTACTCATGACTTCATTACAATTTAAAAAAAATTTTTTTTTTTTTTTGGTTTTTCGAGACAGGGTTTCTCTGTGTAGCCCTGGCTGTTCTGGACTCACTTTGTAGACCAGGCTGGCCTCGAACTCGCAAAGATCCGCCTGCCTCTGCCTCCCAAGTGCTGGGATTAAAGGCGTGCGCCACCACTGCCCGGCACAATTTTTAAAAAATTTAAAAATTGATTTTTCATGATGTGGATTGAACCTAGGGCTATAAGTGTTCTGGGAAGGTGCTTTTCTTTTCTTTTTCTTTTTTTCTAGTTTTGGGTTTTTGAGTCAGGGTTTCTCTGTGTAACAGCTCTGGCTGTCCTGGAACTCACTTTGTAGACCAGGGTGGCCTTGAACTCACAGAGATCCGTCTGCCTCTGCCTCCCAAGTGCTGGGATTAAAGGCTTGCGCCACCATGCCCAGCTGGGCAGGTGCTTTTCCATGGAGTTCCCCTCTGGTTATTTTTCCATGGAGCTGCCCTGTTAATTATGCTGGATGATGAAAGTTGAGAGATGCACTAATGTGACTACAGCAATAAGTTATTAGGAGTTGGCTTGATACATTGTCCACTTAGCAGAGTAATAGTATGTTTGTTCTCTCCTAGGGTCTCTGACCTGTCTAGTCTCATTAGAGACTCTCAATACCATTGTAAAGTTCTATGTACAGTAAGGACTACTCAACAAAAATCTGTGCCACTGAAGAATCTCACCGCTCTATATAACTCATATATAATCTTGAGGAGTGGTGGGTTTCATGCAGGCCCCAAATCTTCCCTTGATGAAGGAATGTCAATAGACCTGACCTCTTGATGGTCTTTGGAGTGGGAGATACCACAGCTGCACTGATTCGTGAATGCAATGGTTATGTCCAACCTCGAGGACACAGCTACTCTACAACTTTGCTTTTCTAATGTGAATATCACCTGAATGTTTTTTTTAACAACTACAAACTTTGTTTATTTAAAATTGGCTTAACATGTTCAGAATGCTATATTCTAGAGTTTTCACAAACAGTATTTTAATAAAAGTGTAACTCAGTTGTAGAATGCTTGCTTAGTTATGTGAGGCTTTGAGTTTAATCTCTAGCACTAGTAAAAACAAAACAGAGCAAAAGAATGTACAGGTGGAAATGTCAAGAAAAGTGACATCTAGGACTAGCCTCATTGTCAAAGGACTTAATGCAGGGACACTCAGCAGTCTGCTCTGCTCCTGGTGATGTTCCTAATGTGATGGAAAATGTACATCTTACCCCTGCAGCTTTAAAATTTTTTTAAAATTATATGTTAGTATACCAGTGCCAATATCAAACTACTAAATTGTTGATTTTCTTTTCTAGAATTCATCATACAAATAAAATGACAACCTCCTGGAGTGATCGCTTACAGAATGCAGCGGATGTGCCTGCTAATATGGACAAGCATGCCTTGAAAAAGTATCGGCGAGAAGCCTATCACCGGTAAGATAGTGTCATCTTCAGAACACCTCTAGGAAGTGTATACTCTGACTCTTAGTCTTCAAGTGATGGTGTTAATACACAGTGTTTTATATATATATAATCACAGAGTATATAGCTAGCCTGCAGGTCAAATCTAGTACCATTTAGGCTTTTCGCTGTAGCACACCAGTATACTTACAGCTACTAGTAAAAATCCTGAAGAAAGTCTTTATTTGCTAGAAAATTGCTCCTAGTTAATTGAATTGAAATTTCTTTTTCCCTTTCTTCTCCATAGTCTCATGTAGCTCATGTTGGCATTGAGCTCACATCAGTCCTGCCTCAGCATGTTAAGTATTATGATTATAGATATGCATCACTCTATCTAGGTTTCTCTCTGTAAAGATGGGGTCTGCTGGGTTGCCCAGGCTGGCCTTGAGAACACAGGCTTAAGTGTTTGTTCCTCCAGTCTCAGCCTTCCAAGCAACCAGGACAACAGGCACATGCCAGTATGTCTAGCTAAGACTGAGAGTATTTTTAAACACTTATTTATGATGATGGTGTGTTTGCGTGTGTGCACACATATGTGGCAATGCCACAGTGCACATGTAGAAGTCAGAGGACACCCTGCAACATCTGTTCTCTTTCCCATCTTTATGTGGGTTCTGCACAGAACTCAGGCCACCAGCCTCACACAGCAAGTGCTTTTACCTGCTAAAGCTGAAAAATTTTTAATTATTTATTTTTATCTTATATTCATTGATGTTTTGCTTGCAAATGTGTCTGTGTGAGGGTGTTGGATCCTCTGGAACTGGAGTTACAAACAGTAACTTCCATGTGGTTGCTGCGAATTGAACCCAGGTCCTCTGGAATAGAAGCCAGTGCTCTTTACCACTGAACCACCTCTCCAGCCCAAGGATGAAATTCTTAACACTGTTTGCAATAAACTGATTATAACTTTTAGACAGAATTTAAAATTGTGTTTACTTAGCCCAGGTGTGCTAGTACATACTTGTAGTTTCAGCACTTGGGAGGTAGAAACAGGAGAATCTTGAGTTTAAGGCCAGCTTGGGCTACATGAGTCTTTGTCTCAAAACAAAGATAAAAACACAAAATACAGAAAAACATTTTTGTTCATAATATTAGTATTTTAAAATATTTTTAAAATGTTACATAGTTTAGACCTTGCTTTTCTATACAGAAAAGAGTAGAATTAAGGATGTACATGTGGCCTGATTAGTAGTTGGTTTTTACTATAAGGTGATGGTACCTCACTAATGGTAGGTCACTATGTAGCATTTCTGAGTATTAGGCTATTGTTCCTTAGGCCTTGTAAAAGTGAAAACATTTCTGGTTCCTGTCAAGTCTCCTGTAGAAAAATGGCTTATTAAATTATTTACAAATTATTATTGTTAATTGGTTGGTGGTGTTAATCATTAATCTGCCATTATATAAATGAGCACACAGAGACCTTATGGGTTTTAACAAGCCTTGACCTGAATTGAACAATCTTGGCCCATCCAAGCTAGCTCTTAATTCTATTCCCCAAATATGACCCCTTATATACATACGTCCCCTGGGCTGTTATTTCCCACGCTATGCCTATGTTCCAGGCCACATGGAATGACATTCTTTTCTCTAACCCATGGCTTGTGTCCTTCTTCTTGCTGTTTGTTTCATTGCTTGTCTTGGAGGCTCTTGAGGCTGCTTTTGGCTATTTCAGAAGTCTGAGCACCTTCTGACTTTGTCCAATCTCAGGCCTCAGCATTTATTCAACCAATCAGAGACAATGTAAGTAACAGACAGCATACAGGACCAATTAATAAACATTTAGAATTCGTAACATCACTCCATCAGTCTCCAAATTGCATAGTGGGAATTAATGACTCTCCTTTTTGTGTGGTGTGTTGGTATATATCATAGAAACTCAAGTATAGAACAGAATGTTGAAACTTTTAAGCATTTATTTTATTATTGTGAGTTGGTTCTATCCTTGTACCGTAGTTTCTGGAGATTGAATTCAGGTTATTAAGGCTTGTGCAGTAAACCTTTTTACCCAGGGAGCATCTCTTGGGCTTTAAAGCAGCATGTTTATATGTGTAAAGAAAACATCGGGCCATGGATATAGCACAGTTGGCAGGGTGGTTCCCTAACTGCACACAGTCCTGGATTTGATCCTTAGTATAGCACAAATGGGGCATGGTGGCACATGCCTGTAACCTCAATACCCTGGAAGCAAAGACAGGAGAATAAGAAGTTCAAGGCCTTCCTCAGCTACATAGCAGGTCTGAGACCATCTTAGGCTACATGAGACCATCTTGAGTGAAAAGAAGTACAGTTCAAATACTGTACTGAATGCCATGTTCTATATATTTATGTTCCATTGTTTGGCTAGTCTTTAGGTGCTAGTGGTTCTCAACCTTCCTAATGCTGCATGCGACCCTTTAATGAAGTTCCTCATGGTGTGGTGTCCTCCAACCAGAAAGTTATTTTTGTTGCTACTTCATAACTGTAATTTTGACACTGTCATGAACTGTAATGTAGATATCTGATGTCTGATATGTGATCTCGCAGTTGAGAACTGCTGCTCTAGAGCATACATTTGGACGCAGCGTTGTTTGCAGGGGAAACAGCTAAACTCACAGAGCGAGGAGAGATAAACATTGCTAGCAGATGTCACCTGGTAAGCACCCGATTGCACTCAGGGTGCCATAGCCTAAATACACTTGTGACTCATAGAATGGTATTTCCTGTATAATTTTGACAGGTTCCACACCTACATTTTTCATAAGGTAGGAGTGATAAAAAACTATGGAAATGATAATAAAAGCATCTCTCAAGGTGTTTTGTTTGTTTTTTTTTTTTTAACTAGGGCTCACTCTGTGGGCCATCCTCAATGTAAGTTCACAACCCTTCCTGCCTTGAACTTCTGACTGCTGGTGTTTTAAGTGTAATCCAGAAGGCCATTTTCACATTTTGTTCATTTTATGTTGTTGGTTTTTGTATGGTGTTGGAGTGGTATGATGTTATCCTGCATACTAGGTAAATACTCTGCTGGGGCTTGAACCCAGGAATCTTAAATACTGAGCTATATTACTCTATCCTAATAAAACACTTTTTAATAAAAAAAAATGGGATCTTGGACTCTTACAAATATTTGCTTTTTAAAAATTATATATCTATTTCTAAAATTGTCAGAAATTATGTATATGATTTCAAACATATTTTAAATAGATATACAGTATGGAATGACAAAATAAAACTAATTAACATGCATTAACTTGGGGCTGTGGAGATAGCCCACTTGGTGAGGTGTTTGCTATGCAAACATGAGTTGATCTTCAGAACCCATGTTAAAAAAATAAATAAACCAGGTCTGGTGGTAATCCCAGCACTGGGGAGGTGAATATAGGAGGGTTCAGTTCTTAGAGCTTTCTGGGCAGCTAGTCTAATCTACTTGGTGAACTTTAGGTTGATGAGAGACCCTGTCTCAAAAAATAGGGTAGGTGACACCTGAGGAAGACTTATCTGAAACTGCCTCCTAGCTCATCCATCCTTGCACACATGCCTACTCTACATGTCGGTGAAAAGGAGCATGTATTTTTATGGATGTACATGTATCACATGCCGCCCCCCCCCTGCATTAATGAACTCTCAGTAAGCTAGCAGTGCATAGAGGCTAAGAAAAGAGGGTCAGGAATTGAAGGTCAGTCTTGGCTACATAATGAGTTCAAGGCTAGCCTGGGTTACATGAGACCCTGTTTTAAATATCATTCCCTACACCAAAAGGAAAAGAAAAGAAAAAACAACAAAGATTTCTCAACCATTTTTGAGTATACAATATTTTATTAGCTATTGTTACCATGTTGTAAAATAGATATCTTGAGCTAATCTTCCAAACAATATTTTTTTAGTTGATGAAAAAATTTGAAAGCCGGGCGGTGGTGGCGCACGCCTTTAATCCCAGCACTTGGGAGGCAGAGGTAGGCGGATCTTTGCGAGTTCGAGGCCAGCCTGGTCTACAAAGCGAGTCCAGGACAGCCAGAGCTGTTAAACAGAGAAACTCTGTCTCGAAAAACCAAAAAAAAAAAAAAAATTTGAGACTTGAGGACTTGCTTCAAATGTCCCCCCCAGCCCTCCACCCCCAAAATTAAATTGGCCCAGCATGGTGGCACACACCTGTAATCATGTCACTTGAGGATCTGAGGAAAGAAGATTAGGAGTTCAAGGTCAGTTTTACCAAGATCAATTTGAGGCCAGCATAAGCTACATGAGACCCTCTCAAATAACCAAAAATTTAAAAACAAAAGTATATTTAGTGAGCCGGGCGTTGGTGGCTCACGCCTTTAATCCCAGCACTTGGGAGGCAGAGGTAGGCGGATCTCTGTGAGTTCGAGGCCAGCCTGGTCTACAAAGTGAGTCTAGGACAGCCAGAGCTGTTATACAGAGAAACCCTGTCTCGAAAAACCAAAAAAAAAAAAAAAAAAAAGTATATTTAGTGGTAGTGTGTGACACTGTTCCTGGGAGATATCAGTAAACATCTGCTCACTTCCCATAGGGAACTGACAACAGACCACAATAATGGGACCACCAGAGTCCGACTTGGTGAACTAGCAAGTTTTATTGGGGCTACTTACAGAGCAGAAATGACTCAAAAGCAATTCTGTCACCAAAAGCCTACTCTAGCAAGTGTGATGATGACTCTTGAAAGCTGGGAATCTGGAGCTCACTAGACAGTGGTTAGGCAGCAGCGTGAAGGGTTGGAGAATGTCTGCTTCAGACTGTTAAAATGCTCTGAGCCTTTCCTAGGCAGCTTGGCTGATTTGAGAGTGTTGCAGAGAGCTGAGCTTGTCTGCTTCTTTCAGCTGCTCAGCCTGTCTGAACCTGTTATAAACAGCTTCGCCTGTCTGAGTGTGTGGTCTTTACTCTCAGTGGTCCTTACTGCTTATTTATTTATGCTTGAGGAAGAAAGGGCCTAATGAATCTGGCAAGTTTCCTGAAGCTTTTGACTTAACTGCTCTCTGAGCCTAACTAGCTTCCCTGCAGTATTGAATAGTTCACCTATCTTTAGAACATCTTGTACCTTAACAAACTTCCTTCCCAGATAGAAGTGTATCTTGTAGGACATTTCAACAGAACAAATAGAAACCATTTAGTTTTACTATATTTTCCCCCCTTCCCCCCTCCCCTCCCCTTCCCTCCCCTCCCTTCCCTGTGTGGTTATTTTTGAGCAGGATCTTATGTATCCCAAGCTGACTTCAAACCTGCTGTATAGCTGAAAATAACAGTAAACTTCCTGATTCTCCTGCCTCTAACTCTTGTGCTGAAATTATAGGTCTGTGTCCCCATGCCCAATTTTATACAGTGCTGTGGCTTACACTTAGGACTCTACATGCTGTACAAGCCAAGCCCTCTGCCTCCCGAGCTGTGTGTCTAGCACTGGATAGTTTTCTGTTGCAGTTGTTTGTTGGCAAAAAAATGTCTGGTTTCAGTTCGGGCATGGGTTTGTTATGCTTATTCTAAGAAGCTCGGGTCTCAAGTTTGTATAAACATTGTTCCTCGTTCAAGAGATTAGGATGGGACTTTGGATTCTAGGAGGGGTGGAGAGAGAGAAGGTAGAGAATCAGAGCCATGAGGAGAGGTCCAGGAAGCATCAGGAGAAGAGAGTTAAATCAGGAAAGGACAAAAAATGGCAAGTATTATGGGGATATTGTCTGGGAGGAAGCCTGACTAGCTTGGAGGTTTAGGATGGAGTAATAAATTGCTCAGTATTGGCTCAAGGCAATTTTAATAAATCTTAGTCTCTCTGTGGTTATTTGGGGAACTAGCTGGTTAAGGAGTAATTGATGCCTTATCAATTTTATGCATTTATATTCATATTAATAATCCTTTAACAGTTGTTTTTAGTTAAGTCAACTTGTATTGCTTCTGAAACTTTATTAAAAATGTTTGAGTTGGTTGTTTGCCATTTGGCTAAAGTAAATGGTCTGCAATAATCATTATAATAAATTGTACATTGTATGTGACGTTTTAAATTTTTTCTTTTAGAAGAAGCTAAATATTCTTGTGTGTATATGTGACTGAGTGTGTGTGGTGTACTCATGGAGGCCAGAGGATGATGGTGGGTATCCTGCTCTATCATTCTGTTTGACTCTTTTGATTCTGTCCCTCTCATTGAACCTGAAGCAAGCCCCAGTGATCTTCCTGTCCTGCCTCCCTCAGTGTAGAGGTTACAGGTGCACATAGCCATGCCTAGGTGTGGGTGCTAGGGATGTGAGCTTAGGTCTCATGTCTGCTCAACAAATGTGTTGTGCACTGAGCCGCCTGTCCATCCCTAGAAGCTAAGTACATGCCAAGCTTACTGCCTTGCTTTGTCATCATCTCCATTAGTATTTGCTACATGCCAGTGTTCTATGTCTCAACAAAGAAATGATGATGAGGTGCCATTAGAAAACTGACCTTCAGGATGTGTGACTTATTCTGCCTTCATTTCCTTGTTAGGATTGCTCAGTGTCTGACTTGAGGATAATTGCCTGGCCAAACCCTTCATTGCAATATGTTACGCTGTAATCAGAAGGTAATCCAGGATGCTTAGATGTCATAGTGACCTGAAAGAAGCACATTACACGATCATTTCTTTGTTTAACACCTAGAAGCTAATAGTGTTCAGTGCAGATCAGAATTGATAGTCATCAAATACAAAATGGAATCATTCGATTTTTCATCAACTCTTCATGTTGACTGTGCCTCTGAAGGTGGAATCAGGTATTTGGATTTAAAGAAAGTTTGGATTTGGATTTAAAGAAAGTTTGGAAAGCAAACTTTCTTTAATAAAGAGAGTTGACTTTTTCTTTGTGAGCAAGATCATGAATTTAGTAGTGTTTTTTTATTAGGTTGAAGTATAATTTGATAATTGAGTTTGTGAATTTGCAGTTAAGCAGATTTTTGCCTTACTTTAAAAAATAGTGCGGCTTGGTGTGATGGCTTGCACCTGTAATCCGAGCATTCAAGAATCTGAGGCAGGAAGAATTGCCAGGAGCTTGAGGCTAACCTTGGCTACATTGTGAATTCTAGGCCAGCATAGACTCTAGAAATGAGTTCTTGTCTCAAAAGAAAAAAAATTCAATTCCTTTGTCTTTAAAAATATTTAGAGATATTCACATATTTATCTGAAGTAATAATACTAATATTATTTTGGAGATAGAATCTTACTATATAACCTTGGCTGTCTAGATAGAACTTGTTATGTAGGTAGACCTAGCCTCAAACTCACTGAAATTCACCTGCCTCTGCCTCTCAGGTGCTAGGATTAAAAGCATGCACCAGCCGGGCAGTGGTGGCGCACGCCTTTAATCCCAGCACTTGGGAGGCAGAGGCAGGCGGATCTTTGTGAGTTCGAGGACAGCCTGGTCTACAAATTGAGTCCAGGACAGCCAGGAGGGCTACACAGAGAAACCCTGTCTCGAAAAACCAAAAAAAAAAAAAAAAAAAAAAGCATGCACCACCATGTCTGGCCTTCAAACTTTCTATCTTTTTTTGTTTTTGTTTTTCTCTGTGTAGCCCTGGCTGTCCTGGAACTCGCTCTGTAGACCAGGCTAGCCTTGAACTCACAGAGATCCACCTGCCTCTCCCTCCCGAGTGTTGGGATTAAAGGTGTGCACCACCACCACTGCCTGGCTGAAATTTTCTTTTAAGATTTATTTTATGTGTATATGTGTATGTGTAGGTATGTGTGTAGGTGTAGGTGCCCTCAGAGACCAGAGACATCAGACCCTCCTGGAGCTGGAAGTACAAGTGATTATGAGCTGCTACTCTACATAGGTTCTGGAAACCAAACTTGAGCCCTCTGCAAGAGCGATTTGTACTCTTAACCACCGAGCTCTCTTTCTAGTGCCCTGAAATTATTGCTTAAATAAAGAGCCCCTGTCTTGAAAAACAAACAGGCAAACAAAACAGCGTGCACCACTATGTTCGGGTCTTCCTATTGTTTCTCGCTATTGCAGTAAATCTGCAGTTATCTCAAAATAAAAAGGGTTAACAAAACCAGTGACAGTACATTCCTTGTATATCCTAGATATTTGTTCTTGATAATATGCCAGCTTAGTTGTCCCATTTAGTTGCTGTGTTTGCTAGATCCACTTATCACTGTAGGAGAGCTTCCCAAAACTACTTTAATGCTAATTTTTTGAATTGTATGCTCAATTTAAAAGTTATTGTGGTACATATGTAATGCCATGTTCTAGTTTTAATTTCCATTTTCCTGGTGAATAATGTTGATCAGCTCTTCAATTGTTAACTGACTGTTTAGAGATTCACTTTTTGTGACTTCCCCACGTGTTTGCCAGCTGTGTGTGATCTTTCTCATACTGATCTGTAGATCATTGTTTGCCAGTTGTGTGTTACCTTTTTCATATTGGTTTGTGGAAGATCACTGTGATAAAGTAAAATGCACTTCTCTGTGCAGTTTAAATTTTGAGGTCTATTCATACAAAATTGAATTAAAAGGCTGGAGAGATGGCTCAGCAGTTAAGAGTACTGATTGCTTTTCGAAAGGACCCGTATTCAAATCCCAGCACCCACATGACAGTTCAAAGCTGTCTTTAAAATTGCCGGACATGGTGGTGCACACCTTTAATCCCAGCACTCAGGAGTCAGAGGCAGGCAGATCTCTGTGAGCTCAAGGCCAGCCTGGTCTACAGAGTAAGTTCCAGAGTAAAGACAGCCAGAGATACACAGAGAAACCCTATCTCAAAACAAAAACAAAATTGAATTGATAATCAGTGATTCTTAGTATATCAGTCAAGTTAGACAAGTCTTTAGTTGTATTAATCTTCTCAGTTCCTGGCCACCCCTAACTTACTTTCTGTCTCAATAGAATTAGCCATTCTAGACCTTTCACGTAAATATAATTATATAGTCTGTGCTTTCTTTTTTTTTTCCTTTATTTTTTATTTCTTCAAGTTACATCTCAATCACAGTCCCCTCCCTATTCCCCCCTCCAGTCCCACCCTCCCACCCTCAACCACCCATCCTCTTCCCTTTTTTTTTTTAAGTTTAAGGTATATCTTATTTCCCCCTACAGTTTCCCCTTTCAGTCCAACAAATGGCTCTTTCTCTTATAATAATAAATACAATACAAAACAACAGAGGTAATTAGGCCACAGTTATGAGGGTTATATGGCTTAACGTACATTCCCAATGTCCAGTCCATATGTATTTGGTACCTGACTTTAACATTCTACTATCTAACCATCTCCATGAGTTTAAAATTCTATATCTGACTCAACATTCATACTAACTTGCAACATAATTTTAAAAGTATCTTCTTAGATCTATAACACTCTCTTGACTCCTAAACAACTCAAAATTTAATTATGAGACTAGCTATCTGTTCTTCAACCACCTCAGAGACCTGAGAGGGATAAATATATCTGATTTTATAGGAAGTACAGGGCCTGCAGCTTTCCAAACTAAGAAATGACATACCAGTGGCTGCCTGGACAGTTCCCATTTTCTCTCCATACATTACAGCATCGATCTTTAGTCGTTTGGCCCCGTTTCTCTGACAGACATTGATTGTAGAGCAGGGGTTATGAAAGACTTACCTACCCTGTCTTGGCAGAGCTAGGCTGTCGATTTACCTGCTTCCAGGTTTTGTCCTTTTTGGACAGCATTCTGTCTACAGTTGGAGCAAGGGGCTTTTCCTACCAAGAGATAGGCTTGCGACTAATTCAATCATCTCCCACTGGAGATTCTTCGATGCTCATATTCTACTTGGAGGAGAATAGGGGGTGCTGTCAGGAGTTGATATGTCTCGATATAAAAAAATATCTAAAGTTAAGAAAACATTTTGAATGCCATATTCTGCAGCTCTCTTGAGGTTTTCGAAGAGGCCCTATCTATCTCTTATATTAGGGTAAGCAGATGTTGCTTGTCTCTTAGCAGCTTTACTTCTGATTAACTTAGAAAATAACTATAATAGGCTGTCATAGTACCTAACAGAATGACCGGCCTGCATAACCATTAGTTTGCATTTCTTAATTATCCTAAACAGTTTATGACAATTAGTAGTAAAAGGCCGAAACATCACATTTCATTTTTTTTCTTTACCTCCTAACCCTTCCATCCCATTTCTCTGGGGTGGGGTGTCCTTATATAACAGTCCCTCATCTCAGTTGAGAGGTCGTATGAGGACCAAGAGCCTCCTCATTCATTGGGGGTCTATGAGCAGTACCATCAGTGGAAAGTGTCTCGTTGCCTGGGAGAGAGAACTACTAAATAAACAAACCAATAAGCAGACAATTAGATAAAAAATAGAAAAAAAATAAAAAATATATAAAAAATAAAAATTAAAAATAAAAAGTAAATGTCCAAGTTCCCTTTGATGTGTTAGTTGTAGTATCGATACCTTCTACTATATAGCTAAAATCCTACTATAAGTGAATAGATGCCATATGCGTCCTTCTGAGTCTGGGTTAGCTCACTCAGGATGAGCTTTTCTAGTTCCATCCATTTGGCTGCAAATTGCATAATTTCATTGTTCCTGATAGCTGAATAATATTCCATTGTGTAGATGTACCACAGTTTTTTTTTTTTTTTTTTTTTTTTTGGTTTTTCGAGACAGGGTTTCTCTGAATATCTCTGGCTGTCCTGGACTCGCTTTGTAGACCAGGCTGGCCTCGAACTCACAAAGATCCGCCTGCCTCTGCCTCCCAAGTGCTGGGATTAAAGGCGTGCGCCACCACCGCCCGGCTGTACCACAGTTTTTTAACCCATTCTTCGGTTGAGGGACATCTGGGTTGTTTCCAGTTTCTAGCTATTACAAATAAGGCAGTCTCTATATTTGTTTTTTATTATCATTAGTCTTTTGGTGAACAGATGTCCTTAATTAAATTGTTTGGAGGGGCTAGATATAAACTCACCCTTGCAAAGCACACAGCTCATTGCACAGCCCTTACCACTGTCTGTTTCCAGAACATTTTTATCACTCTCAGAAGGAGCCTGTCACTCAATAGAACTAACTTTCCATTCTGTCTTCCCTGGAACCCTTGACAAACACAGATATAGTCTCCGTAGACTTACTTATTCTGGATATTTCATACAAATGGAAACCATACTTCATGTGGACTCTTGTGTCTGGCTCTTTTCACTTAGCATTACAAAAATATTTTGAAAAAGTATTTGTTTGGAGTTGGAGAGATGACTCATCAGGTAAGAGCACCTGTTGTTCTTGTAGAGGAATAACAGTTTCTTAGCACCCACATGGTTACTTATAACCATCTATAACTGTAGTTCCAGGGGATCCAGCACCCTTTTCTGACTTATGTGGCACCAGCCACACACGTGGTGCATATACTTGTACTCGTAAGGTAAAATCTTTAAAATATTACTGTGTGTGTGTGTGTGTGTGTGTGTGTGTGTGTGTGTGTGTGTGTGTGTGTGT
>CAJQZJ010008773.1:1729616-1748388 GCA_907164525.1 Lophiomys imhausi | reverse complement strand
TGTGTGTGTGTGTGTGTGTGTGTGTGTGTGTGTGTGTGTGTGTGTGTTTAGACAGAGTTCTTACACTATGTGGATGAGGCTAGCCTTGGAATTGGGGCAGTTTTCTTGTTTCTGCCTTCTGAGTGCTGGGATTACAGCCATGTACCCCATGCCCAATGAACGGAATGTTTTAAAGTTTATCCGTGTCAGTACTTATTTTGCTGGTCTACTGGTATTCCACTGTATAGATATACTGTATCTGTCAACTTTACACAATCTGGAGTCATCTGAGAGAGTCAGTACTTATTTTGCTGGTCTACTGGTATTCCATTGTATAGATATACTGTATCTGTCAACTTTACACAATCTGGAGTTATCTGAGAGAGTCAACCTTAATTGATGATTTCTGGTGAACGGCAGCCTGTTTTGGGATGTATAATAAAGCAAACTGAGCAAGCCAGTAGGCAGCCTTCCTACATGACCTCTGCTTTAGTTCCTGCCTCTATAAAGTTCTTGCTCCGACTTTCCTTCAGTGATGAAACTGTGATTAGGACACTAAATAAACTCTTTCCTCTCCAAGTTGCTTTTGGTATGCTTTATCACAGCAATAGAAACCTAAAATTAAAATACAGCATTATGAACATTTGTACAAAGTTTTGTATGGACATTTGTTTTGGTCATGTATCTAAGAGTAGAATTTGCTTGGTTAAATGGTAACTGTGTTCAAGTTATTGATAAATTGTCCATGCTGATATATCATTTTACAGTCCTACCTTCAGTGAGTGAGCTTTCAGTTTCTCTGCATCCTTTACACAGTTGCTGTTTTTATACAGTTCTAGTCTTTTGACTGCAGTAGCCATCTTAGTGTATGTATCTCGTAGTTTCAGTTTGTATTTTCCTTCTGAATTTGGTTGGGTATCCTTAGGTGATGTGTTTTGTTTTGTTTTTTTTTTTTTTTGGTTAAGATGGTTCTCACTTGATGTGGAAACCCATTCCTATAATCTTGGCACTTGGGAGTAGAGACAGGGAGGATCAGGAGATGTAGTGAGTTCAAAGCTAACTGAAATGATATGAGACCTTGCCTCAAACAAAACAAAAGGAGACCCAGACAGGTTCTCATTCTGTGGCCTAGGTTAGCTTCACACTAGTAGCAGTCTTGCCTCAGCTTTCCAAGTGCTCTGATTACAGTTGTCAGCCATAGTGGCAGGCAGTTGTGAGCTGCCCAGCATGGATGCTGGGATCCAAATACAGGACCTCTCAAAGAGTAGACGTAACTACCGAGCTACCTCTCCAGCTCCATTTCCATGCTCTTAATGACCATTTATATATATTCCTTTGAGAAATGCCACCCAGATCTTTAGTCTCTTTAAAAACAAGATTTCTTTTTGTGTGTGTAAAAGTGTGATGTGTCTGTGTAAGTGTGTTCATATTAACACTCACATATATGTGTGTGTACATATGGAGGACAGAGGTCAACATCAAGTGTCTTTCTCAATTGTTTCTTTTTCCACTTTATTTTTTTGAGATAGCATCTTTCACTGAATTTGGAGTTTACCAATTTGGCAAGACTGTCTGGCTAGAAAGTCCCTGGGATCCCCTGCCCTCCATCCCCAGCTCTGGGATCCCAGGTATCTCCTGGCAGATGTACTTTTTGAGCTTTTTACTTAGATGCTGGGGATTCAGACTCAGGCCCTTATGCTTACACACTTACACAGATACATCACACTTTTACACACACAAAAAGAAATCTTATGTTTAAACAGGACAAGCATTTTATGCAAGAGTAACTTCCCCAGATCCAGAGTTTCATGGCTGTAGCTCACACTTAGATTTTAGTTGCATTTTCAGTTAAATTTTGTTTATTACACAAGATTGGGATGTCCAGATTAATTCTTTTCATAGGATTGTCTAGTTGTCCCAACTGAAAAGATTGTTTTCATGCTGACTTGTCTTGGCACCCTCATCAAGAATCATATATGTACTTCTAGTTATATGTGGTTGATATTTATCTCTCCTGTGTCAATACCACAGTCTTGATTACTGTAGTAATGCTTTTTAAAAAAATTCAGACAGTTTCACTAAGTTGTCCTGACTGACCTTGAACTCATTGTGGCCCAAGCAGGTCGTGAACTTCGAATCCTTCATCTAAGCTTTCCCAGTAACTGAGATTTTACTTAATTCTTCCTCTGTTGCATAAACCCTATCTATACATTATATTTGTCAGGAGACTGGAATGTTGGAGATTTTTTTTCAAACCTTAGCTTGATCTGATATTTTTCATTAACTTTAGAATATTCTGGATTTGTCCTTATATCAAAGATCTGTAAAATATCTTTTCACATGAACTAAATATTTGGGGCAAATGATACATGTTTTTAACACAGGTGTTTCCTTAAAAAACAGTTAATAAAATCAGAGGGGAAAACGTTTGGTGTGGAAATAACTTAATTTCTCCTGTAATATGGACCAGCACATATGTACTTCCTTCTTGTATAAATATGTATTGTTTATTTTCTAAGAGGAGAAAGTAATTAACTTTGTTAAAACTAAATTATCAGTCTGGTCTTTTCCTGCTCTGAGTAAATGGGAGTGATTTTGACTGACTAGGGTTGTTCCAATCTGTGAACTCACATTGTTTGTGTACTGATGGAGGGCCTCTTTAGGGGGTAAATTTGCTTTTTCTGTGTTTGCAGCAACAATTCCTGTCTCGTACAACCTTGCATTTGGGTTGTCTTTTTCTTTAACTGGCCAGTGTTAAACATTCCAGGCCATTACCCCCACCTCTTAGTAGCTTTCCAAGTTTTAAAGCTGAGGATATTGGTCCCCGAGATACAGCCTAGTGGCTTTGTGCCTGAATTTGTTGGGCCTCTCAGGGCCTGTGTTGTCAGCTTTAACAAATAGCTACAGTTCTCAAGAGATCAATGGTGCTTGTTTGTTGACCCTGTATTCTTATCCAGAGAAAGTAGTCTTTGAGAATGTCTAAGGAAGGGTAAGTGTGCTCAGTATACTTTCTCTGGTTTTTCTGCATAAAGAAATGTTATCTGAGTAAAGTGAAGATTAATAAGCAATGCTGCCAGTCTGAGTTTGGAGGTGGAGGCAGACTGAGTAAAATCTAACCAAAGTTTATAGTGTGTTAATATATAATCGTAAAGACACTGTGCCGTTTTGAAAGACGGCATTAAGTACCCTGCTTTCCCTCTTATAGAACTCGTTCTTGTTTTAGTTTATAAAGATTAGAAGCACGCAGTGGTGGCCTACAAATAATTGTGTGACGCTTAAGATTTTAAAGGCATTTAAAATAAATTTTACCTTTAGAAAATGGGGTGAAAGATTGAAAAGCAGCCTCTGATTCTGTTTCTGGAAGTGGAGACAAAAATAACTTAAAGTGTAGTACCTTATTCCTCTTCAATTTATGATGTACAACAGGTGTGTTAATTTTCATTTTTGTATTATTTTTTCAGATGTTTCAGTCTTTGAGTTGTTGGATTTCCTTTTGTTAGCTTTGTAATGAGTCAATTCAGTGAGAAGTTAATTCCAGGTCTGTTGGTCGTTTCATTCCCAGCCTTTCCTCAGGACTATTCCTAACTCTTTTGTCCTGTATGGGACTTTGAAGTGGCTCTGGGGTCCTGCACTCATAGTTTATTTAAATTGAATCATTATTTATTTTGGGCAAAGTAAAATTAATTGATCCACTTTACTCTTAAACTTCTATTTTTAAACTTCATTACTGAATAAAGAGAAGAGCTAGAGTATAAATAATTCTATGTTGTATTTTGATGTTTTATGACATCTCTTGAATTTGAGGGGTTTCTTCCAAATGTGAAAGTTGTAAAAGGACTTTTTTTTTTTTTTTTCGAGACAGGGTTTCTCTGTGTAACAGCCTGGCCGTCCTGGACTCACTTTGTAGACCAGGCTGGACTCAAACTCACAGAGATCGCCTGTCTCTGCCTCTCGAGTGCTGGGGCTAAAGGTGTGCGCCACCACGCCCGGTAAAGGATTGTTTCTTTAGACTTTCGTCTTTTTTTTTTTTTTTTTCATTTTTACTCCAGGACTGTTACAGATGATAGTTGATAAAGCATTTTTATTATGGGGATTATCAGAGATACTGCCATATTTGTAAGATGTGTACATGTGGTTATTTAGAAAACTTGTTTGTAGATTTAGGAAGAAGTATATTTCTAGATGAAGTTAAAATTTGGGGCAGGTAATTATTGTTTATTTTTCTCTCTGGTAAACCAGATGTTATATACATACAAACCAGATGTTAGAGATACATAGTTAAAGTTAGAGTTGAGTATAGATCAAAAGGACATCATAAAGGGGTAAGATGGTTTTTTAGGTTTATCTCTCTTGGCTGATGGGACAATACCTTTATTTATTTATTTATTTGTTTGTTTGTTTGTTTATTTTGAGACCGGGTTTCTCTGTGTATCCTTGGCTGCACAATATCTTTATTTATATGTTTGTTTGTTTGTTTGTTTATTTATTTATTTTGAGACCGGGTTTCTCTCTGTATCCTTGGCTGCCCTGGACTCACTTTGTGGACCAGGTTGGCCTTGAACTCACAGAGATCCACCTGGCTCTGCCTCCCGAGTGCTGGGATTAAAGACATGTGCCACCACGCCCGGCCTGGGACAATACCTTTAAAGAATATAGTTTATGTAAACAAAATCAATTAGCTTTATTAATTGTTGCTATTTTTAGAAATAATTGGATAAATTTTGTGCTTTGGAGAGAATTTGTTTTGTTTTGTTTTGTCTTGTTTTGGTTTTTCGAGACAGGGTTTCTCTGTATAACAGCTCTGGCTGTCCTAGACTCACTTTGTAGACCAGGCTGGCCTCGAACTCACAGAGATCCGCCTGCCTCTGCCTCTGCCTCCCAAGTGCTGGGATTAAAGGCGTGCACCACCACCGCCCGGCTTTGTTTTGTTTTTTGAAACAAGTTTTCATGTAGTCCAGGCTAGAATGTAACTTATTTTGTACCTTGAGGCTAGCCTTGAATTCTTAGTCCTCTTGCCTCTACTTTCCAAGTGTTGGGATTATAAGTGTGTACCAGTATGAGATGCTTAGAATCCTTATGGTTACTGTTTTTTATCATTAATATTCAGCATCATTAATGTTGTGACATCCATGAAATACTTCATGTGCCACAAAATGGTGCTCCACAGAAACAGACCATATATTGATAATGACCCCATAAGATTTATGATGGGGCTGGAGAGATGGCTCAGTGGTTAAGAGCCCTGGCTGTTCTTCCAGAGGACTGGGTTCAAATCCCAGCACCCACATGGCAGTTCACAACCATCAGTAACTCCTTTCCCAAGAGATCCAACACCCTCACACACACATACATACAGTCAAAACACTAATGTACATAAAATATAAATAAATACATTAAAAAAAGACTTATGATGGAGGTGAAAATTCCCTGTTGCCTAGTGATGTAAGGTTAATGCACAACGCATTACTTGTGTTTTGTGGTGATGCTGGAGTAAACAAACCAGCTGTGCTGCCAGCCCTGTAAAGTAGCACCCATATAGTTACGTATAGTATATATAATACTTGATTACCAATAGTCATGTTAGTGCTTTATGGATTTATTATGCTGTATATAATTTATAAATTATTACTTTAGAGTACATTCTTTCTACTTAATAAAAATGTTTGGGGCTGGAGAAGTAGAGAGGCTGAGTGTTATCTTCAGAACCCATGTGAAAAAACCAGGAGTGGTAGTGCATTCTGTAATCCCAGCCCCGGGATCAGAGACACGAGGATCTATGGGGCTCACTGGCCAGCCAGTCTGCCTTCCTTGGCAAGTTGCAGAGTAGCAAGATACCTTGTCTGAAAAAAAAAAGAGAAAAAGGAAAAGATGATGGCACCTTAATAATTACACTTAAGGTTGTCTTCTGGCCTCCATATATCTGTGTGTATGTACACAATTGAATGCACACACAAATGTACACATAAACACACACAGAGAATAAGTTTGCTGTTAAAATAAAAAGTCAGGCTGTGTTATTCTCTTAGCAGCCTCATGTAGCTCATGTTTACTGCCCCTCTTGATTACATTGAGGCCATGTGGAATGATTAACCTATGCCACCTATGTTTGTGTAAACACAGTCTACTGTCTGCTTGGTGTGCCCATCATCATGTGATGAATGTGCTGATCCTGTATAAACACATGCTAATTGAGACAGTTTGATATTATAAGGATAGATGCAAAGATCACAGGGTCAAAGAGGAAACTGAGAGATACTGTGTGAAGACATGGTTTTCTGTAGCAAAACCAGGAATTTTAGTGAGATGCTAGTTTGTTTGGTTTGGGGTGGGTTTTTTGTTTCTGTTTTTACAGAGTCTACGTATTTCAGCTTGGCTTCAAAGTTGCTAGGTATTAGGGATGACCTTGAACTTCTGATCCTTCTTCTACCTCCCAAGTGATAGGATGACAGTCATGTAGCCAGTGCACCCAGTTTATGCAGCGTCTGGAAGCAAATCCAGGGTTTTATGCATGCTAGTTAAACACTCCACCAACTGAGCCGCAGCCTCAGCATTGAAATGTTAGTTTTTCAACAAGTACACACATACAAAAATAATTTTAAATGGATTATAGACCCTATTATATGTTTGTCACCTTAAATAAGGAAAAGTTTTTTTTTTTTTTTTTTTAGTTAAAACATATAAAAGACTAAATAGATAAATTTGGCCTCATCAAAACAAACAAAAACTTGCTTTTTGAAAGATATCAGTAAGAAAACAAAAAGGAATGCCACAGACTATGAGAAATGTTCTCATATTTGTATCTGATAATGTAGTGTGTTCTCATAAACCTATCCAAAATATATGATAAACTTTTATTGCATATAAGACAAATAACACATCATAAAAATGGAAAAAACTACTTGAGTAGAAAGAAAAAGCAAGAAATGCCAAATAAACACATGAAAAGATGCTTATTCATCAGGGAACTGTGGGTTGGAACCACAATGAATTTGTACACACATAAGCATGGCTGATGTTAAAAATGCTGATAGGAGAATGTGTGTACCAGGGACATGGAGAATGTGTGTACCAGGGACATGGAGAATGTGTGTACCAGGGACAAGGAGAATGTGTGTACTAGGGACAAGGAGAATGTGTGTAGCAGGGACATAACTAAGCGACAGAGTGTTTGGCAGGCATGTGTGAGGCTCTGCTATCCTACACTGCAGTCCTAACACTACAGCCTACACTGCAGTCCTAACACTACAGCCCATCAGGAAGCTGATGGTGTAGAGCAGCTGCTGTCTCCTGTGTTGCTAATGGAGTGGGAGTCAAGGTAAGTATACTGTATCACCCTAGTAATTCCACTTTCACATACTTGCCCAAGAAAAATGGAAGAATATGTCCTTGGAGAGTTATATATGATACTTCATCACAGCATTAGTTAGAATAGTCCTAAACTGGAAACAACCCAAATTGAGTGGATAGACAAATTGTGGTATATCTATACAAAGGAATACTTCAGAATAAAAGAAATAATTATGATATGTACAACAACATGGATGAATGTCAGCACTATGCAGATTTGACTCAGTAAAGTGTTCATACTGTGTGGGCATCAGGACCTGAGTTCCATTCCTAGTATCCATGTGAAACCCAGGGAGGGGTGGTGTCTATCTGTTATTCCAGTAATTGATGGAAGCGGGTGTGGACACAGGAGATTCCCCTATGCTCATTGGCAAGTCAGCTTGTCAAGTTATGTGCTGCAGTCTCAGTGAGAAACCATGTCTCAGAAAATTAGGTAGAGAGCAGTTGAGGAAGACATTTAATGTCAATTTGCACTCATGTCCCCCCCCCATATGTACATACAACTGTACATATATCACACACACACAATCATATAAAATCAACCCCAAAACCCCAGAGATGGATGGCCCCTGAGGAATGATACCATGACAACCTTCTCACACATGGGGATTAAAAAAAAAAGAAAAAAACAGCAATGATCTTTGTAGTAATTTAGGGTCAGGAGTTAGGGAAGGTATTATGAAAGGATATGATTATTTTGGATTGAAGGAAATAGTTGTAGTTGTAGGATTGTATATAGCTTTCAAAACTTACCAACTTTATAAGTAATATACAGTTGGGTCTTACTTATTTTCATTCTTTTTTTTTTTTTTTTTCTGAAATGGGATTGCCAAGGCTGTCCTTGACTTCTGGCCCAAGCTATCCTGCCTCAGCTTCTTTCCCAGCTGATTTTTGTTTTTTTGTTTGGACGGGTAAATTCTACCTTAAAGTTGTTAGAATGCTCCCTATCCCCATGAAACCTAGAATTTTTTGTGTGCTAGGCAAGTGATCAGACATTGCAACAAATTTTATCTGTTTGTTTAATTAATTTGGGGTATACATATGTGCACATACTTGTGCCATGGAGTGTATATGGAGGTCAGAAGACAACTGGTGGGAGTTGATTCTCCTACCATGGGAATCTTAAGGGTCAAACTCAGATCCTCAGGCTTGTTGGCAGGCCCCTTTACCAGCTGAGTCATCTTCCTGGCTCTTCCCCCAACATTTTAAATGAATTTCCTTGAAGTGCACTTTTGAAACCTTTAGTGAAAAGATAATAAACATTATGCATTATCTTTAGTTCTTGTAGGATTTTTTTCACCTATAACATACTTCTTTTTTTAAATTGGGCAAAATACCACCTAGAATTCAGGTTGAATTCTTCAAGATAAGGTTTATATTTGCTCCTTTCAGTCATCTGGAAGTAATGGTAGTATGGTTTAGACCACAGCCTACATTCAAGACTTGTTCATTTCTGAGGGGATGTTGTTTTTACCTCTCCCTTAACAGTGTTGAGGTTAAAATGTGTATATTTCTCTGTGGACTCCTGTGTTGCAGGTGTGCTTCTCCCTTGGCTTACCTAGAGGGAGCCTTTGAGAGTCTAGCTTTATGTAATCTCCTTTTAAAGCTTTGACTTTTCTTGGATACCCACCCACCTTCTAACTTGTGTGTAATATAGGTAAGTTTTAAAATTGGTGATACTGTCGGTTTCAATCATCTTAAGTTTTGTTCTATATTTGCCTCAATATTGGGTTTTCTATGAGACTTTTTAGGAGAGTGAAACATTGCTTCCTGTGCTCAAGAGACAGATTCTTAAGTTTTTAATATTACATATATCAATAAAATCAGTATAATTCACCTTAGAAATGATGCAAGGCATTTGTTGTTCAAACTGAAAGCACAAGATGCTGTTCTCATGGTATAATCTGGTAAACAAAATGTATCCCTCTTAACTATAAAAATTAGTACTATATGATTTTTGCTTTTATAATCATTTCTGAAAAATCCTAGTATATAGCTATGTATTTGAACTTCAGGTCTTTGTGTTTGTGTTTTGGTTTTTTTTTTTTTGGAGAGAAGTTTCACTGTGTTTTCCTGATCGACCTGGAACCAGCTATGTAGACCAGGCTGGCCTTGAACTCAGAGATCTACTTTGCTTCTGTCTTCCAAGGGCTGTAATTAAAACTGCAATACCATACCCAGTCTGAACTTGCAATTTTTAAGAATCCATTTAGGTGGTAGGAGTGAAGCTTAGTGGTGGATTATTTCCCCAGCATGCACACAGTCTTAGGTTTGTTCTCCAGTACCATGAAGGTCTTTAATTTTTTATAGAATGTTGACAATCTGGCATTGTTTTGGAGTATAGTAAACACACCATTTTATTTTCTGTTTAGAGCATGAATTCAGCAACTTTAGATAATGCGGATTGTGCAATCAATACCACGGACTGTAAAACTGCCTTCCTCCCTTCCTGTTTTCTCCTTTTCCCCTCCTCTCTTTTCCTCCTTTCTGCCTCTCTTGCTTATCTTTCCTTCTTGTCATTCATTTTTCTAGGGTTTGAACCCAGGTCTTGTGCTTGCTAGACTCAACCAGGTGGTATCCTTAGCTCTTTAATTTTAGAACATTTTATTTTTCCCCACAAGAAATCCTGAACCCATTAGCAGAATTGTGTCCTTCCTACAAGCTCTGCCAAACACTGGTACTAAGTTTCTAGTTTAAATTACAATTGTAGTTAAGTATTGGTTTGTTTGGTGTTGGGAAGGCTATAAATCCTGGTCTCAAATTTATAATCAAGCAAATTGTAAGAGAATTACTTGTGTATTTTATGTGTATGTCAGAATGTATAGTTCCAAGGGCCAGCCTTGACACATAGGGTATCTTAGGACCGGACGCAGAGCTGGCAATTCTAGTGTTCTAGGCTGGTAGCCCCGTTAACTGATGACCCCTGCAGTTAGTTATTACAGAGTGATACTTAGAGAGGCAGGGGAGGGAGCCTGTTTTATCTCTGTTAAAATGACCACCTTTTTACTTTGGCTGCAGCTGCGCCTCCTTAGCTAGAAGCCACTGCAGAGGTTGTGAACACAGCCCTTTGTTCCATAAATTAACTTGAGCTGGCCTGCTATCCAGCAGGCCACCTGCTGGAGACTCAGTACCCTAAAGTACATTTTCACCAATTTATCTCAGAAGCTGATGGTGGAGCTCCAAGATTTTTACCTATCTATGAGTATATATGAAAATAACGAGAAAAGAATAGGAAGAAACTTTCACACACACACTCACACAGAGAGAAAGAAAATGGAGGAAGCTAGGGTGCATCAGCAAGTTTATTGTGATTACTCTTTTTATACTCTGAACGAGGACTCTCTACATCAAAGAAAGAATTGTCTCATGGTTAAAAGGGATTTATCACAAGGACAGATAAAATCATTGCAATAGTAGGGCACTTAGCCAACACAGTTTTCAGGACTAAGTTAAACATTGCTTTTCTACACACAGTTAAGTTTAAAACGACAGTGTAGCTGGGCATGGTGGCGCACGCCTTTAATCCCAGCACTTGGGAGGCAATGGCCCCGCAGATCTCTGTGCGTTCAAGGCTAGCCTGGTCTACAAAGTGAGTCAGTCCAGGACAGGGGTGATACAGAGAAACCTGTCTCAAAAAACAAAAACAAAACGACAGTATATTTATGCCAATGCTGACAAGGTATAAGGAGTTACAGTGAAATATTTTGTGCATTTTGTCATTAAGATTTGTACGAAATTTAGGTATTCCTTGGTAGCCTGATTATCTCCTTGTCTGTAGTGTTCAAGCAGAAAAAATAGCAGATGGACATGAAGGAAGGAGCCTCAAGAGCATTTGGCTCCTGACAGTATAGTTGGCAAAATAAAGCATTTGTGGAATTATTTGTTAATGAAATCTCTTTCATGAAATAGAAGAGTAATCTGAGCACTAGAAGCATGTCCACCATGTGTTAGGTGCTCACAGAGGGCAGAAGAGGGCCTGACAGATTCCCTGGAGCTGCACTTATGATGGTTATAAGACATCTGAAATGGGTACTGGGAAATGAACTCAGGTCCTCTGGTTCTGGAAGGGTAGCAAGTGCTCCTAACTGTTGAACATTGACTAAATTATTTAGCAAGAAAGTAGCATGTTTAGAGCCGGGCTTTAGGACCATACTTCTCAGGTTACTCTGAGAGGACTAGTTTTTAACATTATTTTCCATCTATTTCCAATTGATAATATTTCTAAACTATAGTAAAAACAAATTACATAGATACAGAAAACATTTTGTTCGTTTTTTGAGATAAGTTTTCACTTGTACCTCAGGCTAGTCTCAGTTGTTCAAAACTGCTGAGATTATAGGCATTTTTTATTACTATATTCAGAAAAATATTTTTCTGTCAAATCAAATTTCTATGAAAGCTTCTAAGTAACTGAAATCTCTGTATTGTATCATGGGCTAGTGAGATATTTATGGATGGCCATCGGTCTGTGTGCCACTCTGGAAGCAGCCGTGCTCACAGCACACAGTGTCAGCGTGAGGACAGAGCAGAAGGAGACGGTTTCTGGAGAACTATGACCTTGGTGAGCTGTGGGCAGCAGTAATGGAGTGAAAGACCTAGATTCTAAAGACATTTGGAATGTAAACAAAGACACTCGAGAGAATCGGATGTAGTTTTAAGCTTGAGTGGGTAAAAAAAATGCCAGTGGCAGAAACAAGAACTGATTTGGGGGAAAAGCTGCATTTATGCCCAGCGGTGGTGGCACACACCTTTGGTCTCAGCACTCAGGAGGCAGAGGCAGAGGCAGGTGGATCTCTAAGTTCAAGGCCAAGCCTGATCTACCGAATAAGTTTTAGGATAGCCAGGGCTACACAGAGAAATCCTGTCCCTGAAAATAAACAATCTACATTTGTAGCATTTTTCTTTTCTTTTTTCCTGTTTTTATTTGTCTCATTCAGGCTGGCTCCAAATTCGTGACAATTCTCTTGACTTAGCCTAAGTGCTGACATCGCAGACGTGATACTACTTTATTATAGTTCATAACTTGAGTTTGCCTACTCAGATGCACTTAGACTCTTTTCCTGACTGGCAGTTTGAATGCGCAATGGCAGCTGCTCACAGTGAAAACAGATGTCCACGAACATTTTACAGTTAAGTCCTTACTGTCATTTGTTGGTGCAGTAACTTGTTGGGCACTTGGCCAGGAAACTATGACTCCTCCACAAAGGGAGGAGTCACAGATAAAGTTCACCATTGCCAGAGAAATCCTATTCCAAATGGATTTGTGTGGAGCAACAGTGATATCCAATGACAAGTTAAATTAAACGCAGAGGTGTTTTCTCCCACAGTCTCAGAAGATACATGGTGTTGAGGGGCTTGGTTCAGGCTAAACAGTCTTTTTGAAGTTAGGTTAACATCAGACACACTAAAAAATTATATTAGGGATTTTAAGAAGAATCTTGTTATGTGACTTCAGAAACTACTTTACCCACATAGTTTCAGTTTGCAAAACGGAAACCAGTGACAGATGAGGTAATTCTGCTTTGAATTATAGTCAAATCCAAAACTAGTAGAGTTTGCTGTTTACAGAGTTTCAAATATAGTAAGTTGCATGCTTATGTTAAATTTGAGATTTAGGTCCCTGTTCTTAAAGCACATTGTAATGATTTTATTTCTTGCAGCTAATATCTGTATTTGGATGGAATTTCTTCAGGTTTTTTTTTTTTGCCATAGTGCTGTGGGATATGATAGTAAATACTGTTAAACATGTTTTTTTGGACTGTGTGATTAGTTATACAGTGTTCCTGTATATCTCCTAGAAATTATTTTCCTGTTAATGCTCAGATCGTCAGCTCACAGTGGCTTCTCTGTGGGAGTTCTGGCTGATGGTTGGATTTAAGCTTCTGCTTTATGATTGGATGTTTAGTTTAGTCATGAGGTTTTGGGGTGATAATTACACATTTTAAAGCATGCTTTTGATTTTTTACAGATACATTCATGTTCTTGAACATAGGTGAAATTATTCTATTAGTTAATAATTTTGTAAAGATTGTAGTAAACTAGCATTGGTAGATCTGCAGAAATGTCTTAGGACTCGTAGAAATTTTTGATTGCCCCTAGTACATAAATCTATTTGTTTTGAAATATGTTGGTCAGTGAGCTCATCTTTTTGTTTATACCTTGTATTTGATGTACCATCTTACACTTTAGTTTATAAACTCAGTGGAGAGTGGCCATTAGGTTCAGGCTGAGAGATAAGTGTCTGTTGAAGACTGTCCTGAGATGTGTTAGGTCAAGTTTAAGTTTTCTCCTGTGTCAAAGACTTCTCCTTAAGCATTGAGTGTTTATTGTCTTTGTAAAGCTTAGCCTGTACATGCACTAACTGTGTTTGGCTTAGTGCTCTATAACACAGCTGTTCCTTTGGCTGTTACAGCTTTGCTTATGCAGCAAATTAGATTTCATTCTGTTTCATAGAATTCTCTTTCTATGTTTCATAGTTTAAGTTAGTGAAAGAAAAGGAAAGATGAGAATACATGTGAGGTTTTCACATGAAGATCATAACAGAAAGGAGAAGAACATAGGAATGATTCTCAAGTTTAGGAACTGAGTCTGTGAGTTAGAGTACTTGTTTTGAATGAAAAGAAAAGATTATTTGGTGGAAGTTTTTTGTAAGAGGCATTATTTCCTAATTCTTTGATGGTGATCCTAAGACTGAGCTCAGGTTGTTATGCTTGGCACAAAGTGCTTTACCCATTTGCCAGATCTTATTTCCTAATTTTGAGAACATACAAAGTTTCATAGTTCTGACTACTCCCAAAGACAGTTTCCATGATATATGTCACAAAATGAGATGTGTGTTGTAGCACACATCCAATAAATGTGTTGATTGAGTAGGTAATGTGATTTAAGTCAAAGAGAAATGAGAAATATGACTTGATGGATATTTAGCACTGATTATTTTTGCAAAAAAGATTTTTGTATTCCTGAATATATTATTCCCAGAGTTAACAAAGATTCTCTGTTCTTGCTGTCTTTTGAAAATGTGTGTGCTTTGACAGATTTCCATGGGCGTGCAGGTGCAGCATTTTTCTGACCAAGAAAGGACCTTTGCTTGAGACGTTTCTTTACATTAGTGTTTCCCTACTACCTCAGCTGCCTCTGCACCCAGTTAATATCTTCCTTCTATCAAAACTGAAAACATTTTTAAGTTTTATGTGGTTCTGTCTCTCTTTCTTAGAATATATAACGTGGAAGAAGAATCTCCTCATCTCCTTCCTGCTGTATTCCTTGGGTATTTTAGGCATGTTAGCTGGGAAGGCTGAGCAAGGCTCTTAAACAGTTGCACTTGCCTGAAGTGGACCTATCTGAACAGCCCCAGTGGTAGTAGCAGCTTTTAGTTTTTAGAGTTAGAACCATTATTTTGTGGTTTTCACCTCTGTTGTTTTCAAAAGGATTTATGTAGGTGGAGATGGTCAGTAATGAGGTAGACTTTGTTACCAGTAAAAAAGCAGGGTAAAACTTGGGAGGATCACTGTTATTTGGAGTTAAGTACTTGGTTTTTTTGTTTTTGTTTTTTAGTTTTGTAGCTCTGTGATGGGGTGCTTGATGTGCAAGCCTTGTGTTTGCTTTTCTAGCATCTCAAAATAATAACAAGGAACTAAAACAAAAAGGAAGTTTGGGCAGGTGTCATTCCTCCTCTAGTTCCCTTTCTTTCAGTTGTATTCTTTTTCTCCCCTTACCACACTTAAGTCAATATGAAATAATGATTTCCCCAAAACTAGTTTTTTTTTGGGGGGGGTTGTTTTGTTTTTAAAGACAGAGTTTCTCTGTGTAGAACTGACTGACCTAGAACTGACTATATAGGTCAGTGTGGTCTCAAGCTCACAGATCTGCTGCCCCTGCTGGCTTAGAAGGTGTTTAACCACAACAGTTTGCTTACCCCACCTCCCCCAAAATTGTAGATTTTCTAAGGAAAGTATAACTATTTTATGTAACACTTCTTTCAGAAACTAACAGATTTATGGAGCTAACCTATGTGTGGTAGCAGTTACGTCCATGAGATGCAAATAATTTTCATGTTTTTAGGGAAAATAAATGATAATTTTGCATGTAAGTCTTCAATTGAATTATTTTAAGCAAGTCTTTAAAAACTTGTTCTTTTTTTTTGATTTTTTTCGAGACAGGGTTTCTCTGTATAGTCCCTTGCTGTCCTGGACTCGCTTTGTAGACCAGGCTGGCCTTGAACTCACAGAGATCCGCCTGCCTCTGCCTCCCAAGTGCTGGGAGAAAAGGCGTGCACCACCACGGCCCGCCTGAAAACTTGTTCTTCTTTAACACTGTCCATTTTAATATAATTCATACACCAAGTTTATGAGTTTGTGAAAAAGTTTTTAAAAATTGTGTGTGTGTGTTTGAGTTTGAGAGGGTCGCATGTAGTCTCTAGGCTGACTTTGAAATCACTGCGTAGTTGAGTATAACCTTGAACGGCTGCTCCTCCTGCCTCCACCTGGGATTACAGGTATAAACTACCATACCTAGTTTTATGTAGTGCTTGGTTTTGAACCCAGGATGTTGCGTATGCTGTGCTATGCTCTGCTCCTCGAACCTTGGAGGTTTATTGTTTTTCTTTAATTTTAGACAGAGTTGCACCATACATCCCAGACTGGCTTGAACATGAGATTGGCCTGCCTCGGCCTCTTAAGTGCTCCTCACCTGGCTTACGTCTCTTATTACCTGTTTATATACATAGGCCTTTGTTTTATTTTGAAACGGTTTATATGTAGTTCAGGCTGGCCTGGAACTCATGTAACCATCCTAAACTAACCTAGAATTTGTTATCTTCCCGCCTTAGATTCCCTACTGCTGGGGCTACAGGAATGTACCATCTTATCCAGTTATTTATTTTTTGTTATGTTGTCCAATCTGGCTTTGAATTTCTGGGGTCCAATGCTACTACTGCCTTAATCTCTTGATCACTTCAGCACTGGGGCTACCTTGTCACTGAGCCAAGTTATTAGAAGTTTCCTCCTGCCCCAATAGCTAAATGGAAACGGGCAAATAGGTGAAAAGAAAACCCAGTTGAAAAGTAGGCAAAGGACCTGAACAGACTGTTTCTTAGAAAGACATAAATTGCCAACAGATACATGAAAAAGTATTTAAAATCACAGGTCATCTAATCATCAGAGAGGCTCAAATTGACATCATAATTATGTAAACAAGAATGTGGCATAAATTGTTATAGTCACAGTGGAAAATGGTACCAACTTTCCCAAAGAAATTAAATACAAGTACCTTATTAACCAGCAGTACCTAAAGAAAATGAGATCACCTACCTTATAAAGATGCTCTCTAGTGCTCAATGCATCATTATTCATAATAATCAATGTACAAAAACATGCACAGTGTTCATCCATAGATGCAGGATGAATATGAGTTTTATGCACATATCAGAGGACTATAATTTTTTTTTTTTGGTTTTTCGAGACAGGGTTTCTCTGTGTAACAGCCCTGGCTGTCCTGGACTTGCTTTGTACACCAGGCTGGCCTCGAACTTACAGAGATCCGCCTGCCTCTGCCTCCCAAGTGCTGGGATTAAAGGCGTGCGCCACCACGCCCGGCTCTATAATTTAGCTTTAAAAGGGAGATTCTACCATTTGCAGCTACCTAGATGAACTTAGATGGCACTGTACTGAGTGAATACAGCAAACACAGGAAAAACTGTATAATATCACATGTGAAATGTAAGAAAAAAAGTTAAATATATAGATACAGAGAATACACTAGTGTTTGGGAGTGAGATACATAACTACAGTTATCTAGGAGGCATTTGTCTAAGACTTGTGAGTATGAGCAGGTAATGATCTGGTATACTAGGGAGGCAGAGGAGAGACGGAGGGGTACTAACTATATGGTCACCATATGTATGTAATGCTAAGTCATGCTAAACACCCTAAATATATACAATAACATAAAGTAAGTTGAAAAAATAAAATAATGACAGTATAGGAAAATAGCTTCATTAAATGCCAGTGTTAATCAAGATAAGATTTCCTTATTCTTTCTTCCATAGGGTGTTTGTGAACCGAAGTTTAGCCATGGAAAAAATAAAATGTTTCGGTTTTGATATGGATTATACCCTTGCTGGTAAGTAATAATTTTTTATTTCTTAAGAATTGTTGGTCTTGATCCAACATAGTGGGTCATGGGTCGTTCAGTAGTCGCTTGTCCATGGAATCCTTTGGGTCATGGGTCGTTCAGTAGTTACTTGTCCATGGAATCCTTTGTTTGGGTCATGGGTCGTTCAGTAGTCACTTGTCCATAGAATCCTTTGTTTGGGTCATGGGTCGTTCAGTAGTCGCTTGTTCATGTAATCCTTTGTTTGGCTGCAAGAAGCTTTGTTGAATGGTTTTTCCATTGAGCTATGTGAACACTGAAGTTACCATTCTTGAGAGTTGATTCCTGAACTTGTACAGAAGTTAGAAAAAGTCCTAACTTACTTTAAAATTCTTGTTTAAAAAAACCTTTTTAGTAAAATTATAGATTAATGAATAAATTGGTGTGTGTATTTTGGCATTTTTGGCTCTAATTCTTTTAAGCTGTTCTTCAAAAATAGAAAAAAAATTTTTTTGAGTAAGTGTCACACTATACTCCTAACTGACCTGGAACTCAACATGCAGGCTTGCTTGGAATTTGCATGGATCTTTTGCATCTGCTTCCCAAGTGCTGGGATTTTATGCATGTGTCACAATGCCCAGCTTAAAGATGAATCTTTGGATTTTTCACTCTCCCAGAAAGTTAATTATTAAAGTTTTAAATATTTCATTATTATGGGATCAAGGTGGTTGTAAGTGCTTGGATTGCAGGCATGAGCCACCACACCCAGCAACATTTTTAAGCCCCATTTCCATGTTTGTTTGATTGTGGTGCTAGGAATAAAACTTAGGACCTTGGTCATGCTAGGCAAATGTTCTACTATACCCCCAGCTTCATTTTACTCTTTGTTAAAAGAAGATTTGTTTTATTTTTAATGTGTACATGTATGTGTATCTGTGTGTGGGTGAGTGCATATGAATGCAGATGGCCACCAAGGCCAAAAGAGGGCATCAGATCCCCCCAGAGCTGGAGTTAGTGGTGGTTGTAAGCCTCCTGACGTGGGTGCTGGGAATGGAATTCAGGTCCTCTGAAAGATCAGCACACACTCTTACTCGTTTAGTCATCTCTCAAGCCCATTAATATTTTATTTGTAGAAAGATAGTACATGTGTTCATTTTCCATCAAAAGGGTTGCATGTATAATATACACAAGGCTTTTAAAATACTAACGGTATTAGCTTTGCTCATTATTACAGTGTGCTCTTTCTTCCCTTCTGTGTCTCCTGCATGTGTGATATACACAAGGCTTTTTAATACTAACGGTATTAGCTTTGCTCGTTATTACAGTGTGCTCTTTCTTCCCTTCTGTGTCTCCT
>CAJQZJ010008773.1:1709287-1729606 GCA_907164525.1 Lophiomys imhausi | reverse complement strand
CTTTGCTCGTTATTACAGTGTGCTCTTTCTTCCCTTCTGTGTCTCCTAGAGACATCTCGGAGTAGTCAGAGGGTCACTGTTTAGGTATGTCTCTTCAGAACTTAGAATATTGACAGCACTGTCAGTATGCCATTTAACTTGAGTAGTCGGTTTGAGAGATCAGGTTGAGCACCTCTGCTTGTGTTTAACACATACAGGTGCAGTTACAAATTCTCAGGGGAAAAAATCTATCTGAAAATCTCTTTAAAAAGATGTCTTTAGCTAGATGTGGCATTGCACACTTGTAGCCTCAGCATTTAGGAAGCTGAAGGGGCTTGAGTCCAGAAGTTTGAGAGCATCATAGGCAGGTATAGTGAGATCCCTCTTTTTAAAAAAAGTTAAATACACAAAACTTTAAAATATAAAAGTTGCTTTCCTGAATGGTTGTCATTAGAAGTAGCTGAGTAACTTTTGACATTGTTAAAACACACAGCAAAACAAAATCAAAGACTCACATCTTTGAAGTCAGAAGACTCTTCTTCCAGGTAGAATCCAGGATAAAAATGAAAAGAACTGACCATCTTTGAAATCTCTGAAAACTAGTAACAGACCAGAAAACTCCAAATAAAAGTCGGTTTGAAGAAAAATATTTTATCTTGACTTGCCTCTATCACCATATCTGAAAAATTCTGAAGAGACATAAAGGATATTGGAGGGCAAATCTCTCAGCAAAGATAACATTTTTTTTTAATTTCAAATAAAATAGAAGCAAAGAGTGTACAAACATTGAATCAGTTTTCTCCTATACCAAGTGTAGACTCTGGATAGATTGCAGAAGCCTCACCCTAGCCATCATGACAGTTCCTATAAAGTTTCAGACACAGACTTATTCCTGCCAATAATGTTATCAGATGCATTGTCAGGGGAAGTAAAAGTCTTCACATTGATGACATTAGAGACCACATTGAACAAAATAAGAGTTGTATGCACTCAGGTACTCCTGTAAGAGATGAGTGAGGGGAAAGCTGGTGTTGGAATACAAAAGGCAAGAACAGGATGACTCAAAAATTTTTTTATTAAAAGTTGAAGCTGAGCCGGGCAGTGGTAGCGCACGCCTTTAATCCCAGCACTTGGGAGGCAGAGGCAGGCGGATCTTTGCGAGTTCGAGGCCAGCCTGGTCTACAAATTGAGTCCAGGACAGCCAGGGCTACACAGAGAAACCCTGTCTCGAAAAACCAAAAAAAAAGTTGAAGGTGAAGCCGGGCAGTGGTGGCGCACGCCTTTAATCCCAGCACTTGGGAGGCAGAGGCAGGCGGATCTTTGCGAGTTCGAGGCCAGCCTGTCTACAAATTGAGTCCAGGACAGCCAGGGCTATACAGAGAAACCCTGTCTCGAAAAACCAAAAAAAAAAAAAAAAAAAAAAAAAAAGTTGAAGCTGGTGCCAAGTCAGGCCCCAGAGCAAGAGGAAGTTCTTAGTCCTCGTGTGACTAATGAACTGAGGAGGGCTAATACGTGAGGGCACCCCACACTGGAAGAGTAGGATAGGTGGGAGAAGGAGTAGAGGGTGGAAGGGTTTGACCAGGAGAGGAGGAGGAATGGGGACTGTGATTGAGATGTAACTTGAATTAATAAATAAATGTATAAAAAAAATTGAAGCTGGGCCGGGCCTGGTGGTGCATGCCTTTAATCCCAGCACTTAGGAGACAGAGGCAGGCAGATCTCTGAGTTTGAGGCTAGCCTGGTCTCCAGAATTCTAGGATAGCCAGGGGTACACAAAGAAACCCTGTCTCAAAGAAAAAAAAAGTTGGAGATATGAACCAGTCTACAGAGCATTTTAGTTTCAGCTGACCAGTATGCCTTTTATAAACTGTCTACCCAGAAGCCAGTCCATTTGATGAGATAAACCATCGAGGATACAAAAGCAAGTAGGGTGAACTTGGAATTAAACAGATGATAATAATTACAATGGAGTCCCAGATCGACTTTAGTTGAAGGAAAAGAGAAGGAACATATTATGAATCTTGCTTACAGAAATATGAAGATCTTGAAATTATAAATGAAATTTTGTACTTGAAATTGATATTTTTTTAAATTTTAGTTTATGTTTTTATGTTGAAATCTTACCTTACTATTCTAATTGTAGTTTACAACATAATTATAAATACTGTACTTTTTGGTAGTGGCTCAGTCTGTAAAATGCTGTCCCCCAGCCTATACCCCCAAGTTAGACTCTCCAGGAGCCACCTAAAAAGCCAGGTTTGAGTTCAGTAGCTCCTATTAGTCAGGTCAGAGAAAAGCCGAAAAAGTGGGAGGACAGTCTGATGAAACAGCCCCTTTGGAGAGAAAGAACCAAATGCTCTGCCAGAGTGGGAGGAGGGGCAGCCCAGGATTAAGAGATCATCATCAGCTTTCCCACTAGTCTACAGCATATGCCTGCTAATGGTGTGGAACAAGGTTATGACGAAATAGGATGGCATCCTATAGAAATGATAGATCTTTATTATGGCTGCTTTAAAGAGGCCAATGATTTCATATGAGATGCACTCGCCTTATGTGAAATAAATTCTAAATAACTGGGCTACTCAAAGTAAAGTTATTCCCCAAGACTGGAAGGGATTGGTGACAGCTGTACCAGAGGTGGGTCCACAATTGCAGTGGTTAACATGGTGAAGGGAAGAAGCTGCAAATACTGAACAGTGAAATACAGTAAAAAAGATCAGTTGCTGGGTGAAGGGCAGTATTCTGATATACAAGAACAGATTCAATTTGATAATGTTACTTCCTGTAGAACAGAATTGCTTAGCTGCTTTAAGAGCCTAGGACAAAATTGAGGACCCCAGGAAAAGGTCCATCTCATTTATAAAGATTATAAAGGCTCTGGAGCAACCTTTACTGATTTTTTTACAAAGTTTAGTCTCAACTGTTAGCAAAGCTGTATCAGATCCTGACCCAAGTCAGGTGTTGATAGAGACTTTGGCATATGAAAATGCGAATAGCAAATGTGAAAGAGTTATTAGACCATTAGAAGTGCACGTATGGAGGAGTGGGTAAAGGATATGACATTGGTTCTAATGTGTACGATGCTAATGCAATAGGCCAAGCTATAGCTAGAGGTCTCTGGTATAAAAATGCTTGATGCTTCAATTGCAGGAAATATGATCATTTGCAACAAAATGATTAACAGGCCATCTCTAAGGGCAATGTTTTTTTCTGAATATAAACCAAAGAAGGCCTAGGCTTTTCTCTCCCCTCTATCCTTTCTTTCCTATCTAGTGATAGGGGGTATGAAGACAAAACTTTTAATTAGTAAATTTATTTATTAATAACTACAAGCACTTAAACACAAACACTTATTACCTACTAGTCCTAAGAATAGCTATGAACCCCTATTTATCTAACAATTAACCCTATTAATAACTACAAATGCCTATTATCTAACAGTTAACCAAACCTTTTAGAAGGATACAGTCTCTGGGGCAGGTCCTCAGTCATCAGGAACACATCAGGAGTAGATCCTTTAAGGCCCTTAGTCAACAGTCTTTCTTCAGGAACATCTCAGACGTAGGTCCTTTATGGTAAATTGACTATGGCAGCTTCACTTTAAATGAGGCTTAAGACTTTCTTCTCTCTGGAAGGCCTCAGCTGTCCATATACCAACTTGGTAAGCTTTTATTAGCCAGTCAGCTGCTCTGCCTCAGTCTTTGGGGCTGGCCACAGTTCTATTCAGGCCACTGTTTGAACTGGTCAAACCACTCAAGGCAAAAGCTGTGCCACAGGGTTTTTAGTCCTAGGCCTTTTGCTGCTTTGCTGCGGCCTTATTTGCTCACCAGCTTCTATCTGCCTCAGGGAGAGCTGACAGTATTTTATCAGTTCTGTTTGAGATCAGCTTTTCAGTCGGCTTGCATTAACTCCACCAGATAAAGAAGCCATCTTTCATCTTCATCTTTGTCTTCTCTAGTGTGGGAACTTTCAGGTTCCGCCCACTTCGTCCTGAATAGGGTCTCTCCTGGCTTTAGTCTAGTCTGGGCTCTGCCCACTTCGTAAGGCTATTAGCAGCTGCAAATAATGCCAAGCCATAAACCTTGTTTTTAGTCCATATGCTGTCATGCCAAGTGCCCACAGGTGACACACATGATCTTCATCTTCATGCTCCCTTTTAAGAGACAGAAATCCCTAGCTATTCACTAAATCTAATTTATATTAATCTAACTCCCCTTTACAGGGGTGAAGCCAGGGAGTGGGCAGAATAAAGAGTGGGAAAAATAAACTCTCATTAAGTAACAAAAGAACAGCTACACTTTTATATATTACTTTGCCTAGTAGAAGACATTCAATAAACATTTGATTTTCTGTTGGGGGTAAAGGAAAAAAAACAGCTATTACTTTTATCTAAAAGATTAAATTCTCTTGAAGTATAGTTGTGTATATACTTTTTTGAAGTATACACACACAGACATGAATGTGTGCATACCATACACACACTCTAGAAGATTTAAAGGGATAGGACAATATTTGGGATTTTAAGTTGTTATTAATATTTTAGTTCCTTCATAAATGTAGACTGACACATTGACTTGCAGTTTATAACTATGGAAATTGAGCCAGGTGGGTGTAGTGGCTTGAGTCTTTAATCCCAGGACCCAGGAAGCAGAGTCAGGTGGATCTCTGTGAGTTTGAGGACAGTCTGGCCTACATAGTGAGTTCAGGACCGCCAGAGCCTACATAGTGAGACCCTATCTCAAAAAAACAAACAAACAAAAAAACCTATGAAAATTGTTATTTCTAATTTGGTTCATTTTGGAAATCATCTTGATTGCCCTCCCTTCCTTCCCCTGTTTGGAAATCTGAAGGTATTTTTGGTTTTAGTTTAGTTTCATCTTCTAATTCTTTGGCTCTGTGATTGACAGGAAGTTGTGTGCTCCCCAGACCTGAAACCCCAGCTCTAATATGTATAGGTTCTGAGCCATTTCCATAGATCCAATGATAAACATATTTGCTCCATTAGAACAGATGGATACGGTGGCTAGTGTCCAGTCTCCACCAACTTTTCTTCAGAAATTTTCAGGCAAACAAGAATTAACACTTATAAACCATGTACTTATACTAGGAAATGTACTTTTACTAACAGTGTGTTTTTTAACCATAACAGCTCACTGAGCTAGGGATCACTAGTAACATTTACAAAGAAAGCTAAGAGTTAAGATGACATATATAATAAAAGGAAAAGGAAATATCTTTACTTCCCATTTAAGTTCATGGCCAAGGCCCCGTATAACAAAAGACAGGCTAGTAAGGAAAAACATTATTTTGTTTTATATGATATGGGGATCTTCTAAGGAAATGAAGACCCTGAGAAATGAGAGAACTTGTGTGTTTTTATGCTCGGATTTTTGACAAGTAGACAATCATGGGGAAATATTATTGGACAAGGATATACTCAGATCTTTGCCGCACCTTCAAAGAGAAGACTATTCCTTTCTTTCCCGCACCTTCAAAGAGAAGACTATTCCTTTCTTCCTAGCAGGGAGTTCACCTGTAAAATCAGATTCCTCCTAGATTTTTTTTTTTCTAGACAGGGTTTTTTTGTGTAGCCCTGGCTGTCCTGGACTTTCTTTGTAGACCAGGCCTGGCCTTGAACTCACAGAGATCCGCCTGGCTCTGCCTCTTGAGTGCTGGGATTAAAGGCGTGCACCACCACGCCTGGCTGTTTCCCCAGATTTTGTTATGCTTCAGAGCGAAAGTGTGGAGTTAAGGATAGCCTTTCTGCTTCTGTTTTTTTTTTTTGGGGGGGAATGTCCCAAGAGACAGTGAGACAGTATTTGGGGTAATGTGTCCTGAACATTGTCAGTAATTAGCACCTGGCTTAACTCTCCTCCTCCTCCTCCTCCTCTTCCTCCTCCTCCTCCTCCTCCTCCTCCTCCTTTTCTTCTTTTCTCCTTGCTACATAGCCTTTACTGGCTTGGAACTTACTATATTGCCCAGACTAACCGTGAATTCATGGAAGTCCTCCTTCCTTACCCTCCTGAGTGTTGGGATTACAAGCTTGTGCCACCACACATGGCTGAGAACTGACTTTTAAAACTTATAGATGAAATTTAAACCTAGATCAGTTTATATTTTTCATATGGTCTGAATTTTCAAGACAACAAAAATTGTGCAGTAATCTCAAGATGCCAATAAGAGATCCAAAACAAACAAACCAACCAAAAAACAAAAAACCCAACAACAAACAAACCATAAACCTTGTTTTCTGGTTTTTTTTTGTTTTTTTTTTTTTGGTTTTTTGAGACAGGATTTCCCTGTGTAACGGCTCTGGCTGTCCTGGACTCGCTTTGTAGACCAGGCTGGCCTCAAACTCACAGTGATCTGCCTGCCTCTGCCTCCCAAGTGCTGGGATTAAAGGTGTGCGCCACCACGCCTGGCTCTGGTTTTTGATTTTGGGACCCCCAAATGAAAATCTTGCTTGGAAAAAATACCCCCCATTTGAATTATAGTCCTTTCTTTAGCATGTAGATAGTCTTACAGTTTGTCTTTTTCCTTTAAGAGTGTATGTATATTTGTGGTGCTGAGGATTGAACCCAGGGATTTGTGCCTGTTAGATAAGTATTCTCCTACTTAGCTACAGCCCTAGTCTATCTTTTTTGTTGTTGTTGTTTGTTTTAAATGATTTTAATTGAAATAGAATTACATAATTTCCCCCCTCCAGCTCCTCTCAGGTACCTCCCCTCGAATCCCTCCCATGTGTCACCCTCATTTTCAAGTTGATTGCTTTTTTATTATTGTTATATACTATATAAATATAGCCTGCTAAGTCTGTTTGTGTTGTTGAATATATGGTTTCAGGGCTGACTACTCTGCATTGGACAACTAAGACTAATTTTCCTTAATAGTCATTAGTTTCCTATAGTTCTTTGTCTAGGGCGGGACCTCACAAAATTTCCCTTTTCCATGTTAAGATGCCCATTGATATTGCCATTGTCTTAGGCTTGTTTATGCCACCATACTAGAAGAGACTGCAGACTTCCTGGTGTTCTGTCACGTAAATGTTTCTGCCCTCTCTACCTCAGTATTCCCCCCTGAGCTGTAGCTGTAGAAGCTCTGATGTAGACGTATCCATTGAGGCTGGGCTCCTCACGACCCATGAGCTCTATGTTGTGTCTAGTTCTGGTTTTGCATTGTAGTCTCCATTTGCTATAGAGAGGCTTCTTTGATGAGTGGTGGTAGGTACAATCTCTAGGTATAAGGCTAGCACTTAGAATATAGTAAGGAATTATGCTAGTGTAGCAAAGTGGTGGTATTAGATTCTTTTCTAATGTCCATGACTTCACTGGCCCCAAGAAACTGGCTAGGTTTTCCATACTGGGTATGATTTCCCTCCTGTTGAGTAAGCCTTAAGTCAAGGGCTTAGATAGCAGTTGGTGACCACTGATACATGACACTTACTGCACTTTTGTAGATACCTAGCCATGCAGATAACTGTTGTGGTTCACAGTGTTGTACCTGGGTAGCACTGTTTGTTTCCCTCCTTTGGTAGCTTGTGTAGTGTTTTTTGGTACCAGGGAAAAAAAGAGGTTTTCAGATCAGATCCAGCTTGAATCATTTGAGTCTTGTGTCTTAAGTGTTCAGTATTTTCAGCAATAGGGGCCTACCCTTAACCCCTGAGAGGCAGCCAGAGCAACAGTAGTCTCCATTGCTTTGAGAGTCTCTTGGACTACCCTGACCAGCCATTCAAAACGTTTCTCCTGCCTGGCTTTGGTTTTTGTTAGTCTGTGGTTCTTGTGTGGAGCACTGTCAGGCCAAATAATTTAACTTCACTAAGATACACACACATACATGCACTACATACATTTCGTTTTGATCATATGAATTTGATCAATGAATTTCATACATTGCGTTTTGATCATATCCACCCCACAACTTCTCCTAACTATTTTAGATTTATCTCCAACATTCACCTCCCCACTGCCTTTTTTAAAAACTAGCTCAGTGAGCCCAACTTGTGCTGCCCATGTTCTCATGAGTTTGAAGCCATCTGCTGGAGTCTGGCTGACCTATCAAGGGCCACACTGTTAAAGAAAATTGACTCTCTCTGTTCTAGAAGTCACTCACAGCCAATAGCTTCTCAGGTTGTGGGCTAGGGAGCCAACCTCCTGCATGCTAGAATGTTGACTACTTATCCTAACTTCTACTTAACTTTTAGAAATAACCTTAAAGGAATAAAATCTTACTATATAGCTTATTTCAAGTACTTTTAGCTTATTTCAAGTACTTTTAAATACTAAGATTAAATTGTGTGTATTTTCTCAATTAAAAAAAAATCTTAGGGAGAGGCTAGTGTTTTATTGGGAAGAGACACTGTGACCAAGGCAAGTCTTATGAAAGAAGGCATCTTACTGAGTGCTTGCTTATAGTTTCAGTGGTTTGCTCCATTATCATCATGGCAGGGCACATGGCAACCTGATGGAAGGCCCTGAAACAGTAGCTGAGAGCTACATCCCAATCCATTGGCAGCAAGTGAGCCTGGGCCTGGCATGGGGTTTTGAAAGTTGCATGTCTACCCCCAGTGACACACTTCCTCGTAAGGCCACACCTCCTTATCCTCTCTAATAGTGGTGCCCCTTAGTGACCAAGCATACGCATATGAGCTTGTGGGGCCATTCAGACCTGCTCCACAGCTAAAAACTACAGCTGAGCTACTGCCTTGTCTGTTTCTGTGCCATGTCATTAAGCTACTACAGGTGACATCCAGTTATCTCAAATATAAGTACTTTAAAGTACTTCTCTAAGCTTGGAGGAGCATCAGAATAAAACTACTAAAGAGTACCAGGGAAGAAATTAGGAAAAACTAGCTGCTAGCAGAAGCACCTCAAGACCTCTGATACATACACGGTAGATGCACTCTGATTTCATTTTATTGTTACTGGAATGAACTCAACTTTCTTGACATTTAAGTGAACACGTGTGTGTGTGTGTGTGTGTGTGTGTGTGTGTGTGTGTGTGTGTGTGTTGTGTGTGTGTGTGTCTGTCTGTCTGTCTGTCTTGTTTACTTGGACTAAAGTCCAGGGCACTCATCATGTTTCTGTCAGCAATTGTATATCCTCACCAAACTCATAGGCATTTAAAGTGAGGAGAAAGAACACCTAAAGGAGAACTATGTAACATCGGCATCTGCCCTACAGATATCTGAAGTCGCAGAACCTTTCTCCTCTTTTTGGTGCAAGTACATAAAGCTTAGTATTTCTAACCTTTGTTGTTGTGCGGAGACAATGGCAGGGTCTTGACTAGCCTCAAACCCCTTATATGTCCAAGAATGGATGGCCTTGCTGGTTCTCCTGCCTCTAGCTAGTGTTGAGATCACAGACTCCTTCCTGTCACTCAAAGTGGTCTGTGTTGACAGTCTTAGGAAGGAGTCTGATTCAGGGGAAATGACTGTCATGCCATTGCAGGGACTGCGCCAACGTTCTTTATTTCTTAAAACTTCTGGTAGTGGTTTCTGAAGAGTAAACTTACTTCCAACTGTATTTTTAACTTGTTAACTTCCTGAGTTTTATTTACTTAAGACTTTTTGAAGGAGATAATAAAACATTTCAAAAAACAGGATAATTTCATAAAGCCAAAGCTTCTTACATTTTTTTCTATTCACTTCCCCTTTGTACTTGAAATTTTTTCACATGACCTTGGGTACATAGGTCTATAAAATAGGGATAAAAAATCATTTACTGAAAAGAAATAATAAAAAATTATTTAAAAATACGTCTTTGGTATACATTTATTAAAGACAAAGGCAAATTTATATAGCTAGTGAGATATATATGCCTGTATTTTACTTGAAAGAACTAAGTCTTGACTGAATGTTTGTTTGTTTGTTTATTGGGTTCCACACTGTAGCCTTTGCTGGCCTTGAACCTGTTATATAGACCAAGCTAGCCCTGAAACTTACAGAAATCTTCCTGCTTCTGCATTCCAGGTGCTGGAGTTAAAGGCATACACTGTATCTACCCTTAGCCAGATATTTATTGCTGTAATATGTAGAACATCTTCAGTGGTTTTTATATTGATGGATATTTCAATTTTTATAATCATATATGCTGAGAACACTGCTTCACATAAACACATATTAGGAAGTGGGAGAATTTAGGACAGTTTAGGACAGTTTCAGAAATTTTGTTAGAAATTCTGTCCTAATCCCAAGTCAAAATTCATTTAACATTTTAAAGACAAAAACCAAGTCAGCACTAGCAATTTTTTAAATAAAAATTCTAACTAAATCCATCTAATATTTGATAGATACTGTTGAGAAATTATGGTATGAACATGTTAAAAGTCTTCACTTCTGTAATCAAACAATTATATTTCTAAAAGAACAGATGTACTGTAAAAACACTAACTCCTAGCATATAATATCTCATATCTGAGTCTGTTGTGTGGTATGACAGCGTGCACATGGAACGTCATGTGTGTAGAACAAGTGTGCAGTGAAGTTCTGTTGTCAGTATGCATGGCCACAGCCTGAAATACCTCAGATGCAGCACAGTTGATTTTCAATTGATGTTTGGCTGTTGTACACTCAGAAACCTTTTAGTATTGCCAAATTTTTCTAGCCCCCACATCCAGTGTAAACAACTGCAGATGGATCGAAAACCATGCTTAGAAGCTGTGACCTAAAATATAAGCTAGCACATTACACTGCATGGACCTGCTTTAGCTGGCAGACCACACTCTGGCTCAAAGAATGAGTGTTTAACATTTGCTTAATTGGGTTATATTTTAAAACTGAAAGGTTAGAAATAAAAATCTAGGTTGCCAGTAGTTGATCTTCATTCTGTCAAGCAAGTCAGCTGCAGTTGAATAGTTAACTTCTTCATTCAGGTAAGACATGCACCCTTCCCTAACCACTTCACAAGATGATGTTCATTTGCTTCCTGACAGTGACATAGGTGTTTGGAAGATGTTAGCAGAGACTAAATCTCAGGGCTGTTGTCAGATAGCACTGTCAGCCTTGCTAAGGCAGACATAGATTTAGACCAAGGTAATGGGCCTTTTTCCTGCCCTTTCTGTACCTTTTAAAGTCATATCATCTTCTGAAACATAAAAATACCTGTGTGTCCTTGTAGTGTAGCATGAGCTGTGAATGCCTTCAGGCTAAATGCTATTTGTTCTTGGGGAAAAAAAGTGTTGATTTTAAGATATCTCAGACAGTTTTCATGTTTTTAAAGCCTTAAATTAAAAAAAAATACTGAAGATACAAGGTCCTGATAAGTGTGTAGATATTCTCAGGGAAAATTCTTCAATCAAGTTACTATTTTTCCTTTTATTTTAAAATAAGCATTCTTTTAATTTGTTTGCTTGCCTGTGTTTATTAGAGTTTTATTATGTATCCCTCCCTGGCCTGTACTCACTGTGTAGAAGTACATGGATGTGCATCATGTCTGGCTTAATGCTTTTTTAAAAACCTGTGCACATATGCCTGAGAGTCTGGGTGGCCGAGGGGAACAGACGGTGAGAGTTGGTGGAGGCTCTGGAGCTAGAGTCACAGGTAACTAGGACATCAGTCAGCTCAGGGTTGTCAGCATGAGCAGGAGGTGCTCTTAGCCGCTGGGCCACTTCGCTCCCTGGCTTGGTACTTTTAAACAAATAAGTCTCTTAGTTACCATTTAATTTTGTTTTAGAAGAATAGAACTATTTCCAGGCGGTGGTGGCACACGCCTTTAATCCCAGCACTTGAGGGGCAGAGGCAGGTGGATCTTTGTGAGTTCAAGGCCAGCCTGGTCACAAAGTGAGTCCAGGACAGCCAGGGCTACACAGAGAAACCCTGTTTTGAAAAAAAAAAAAAGAATAGAACTATTAATAGGCAGTATTTTTAAGCTCACTTATTTACTTACATGTTTAGTAACTTGAAGGGTTCTTAAATATTACTAAATATGTTCTGTGATAGCTAGCTTCTTTATTCTTATGCAAATTAAATTGAAATACTTTAAAGAAATTTCTAACCTTTTAGATCCTTTGTAATCTCTTGGGTTAGAGAAAAATTGTTGCCTGTGTCTGTTGCTGGGTCACAGTTTTTAGTAGTTCTGTATAGTAGAAAAAGTCCTCTGATAGCTGTTTATGTGGAACTAGAAAGATTTTATTAGTATTTTCTCTTTCAAAAATGTTCATTAATGTTTTTTATAGTCATAATAACAGAGGACTAATGCCACATAGCCTAATAACTAAAGGCCATTGGTGTGGATTCCATGTGCACTCTGAAGGCTAATGTCTTCGTGGGTGGGTGGACATGTTACTGCTTTTCATGCTAGTCATGGCTTCTCCTAGTTGCGATGTCTTTAGTATTTTTAGATACTACTTCTGCTAGTCCATCTCTCTTTCACATAAAAACAAACAAAAACCCCAACCTAGGACTTAGAGGAATCTCTCCTATAAAGTAAAGCATAATGCATATCTTAAAAGTATCCATATGATTAAAGGATACACATATATATATTCAACTCAGTTATTTTGAGATATTTGTTTTAACTATGAAATCCAGCATTATAATTCTGCTTACTGAGAAAAGTCCATTGACAATATGAAAAGATTTTATGTTTTCTTTCATTCTAGATGAGACATTTCATTAGATTTTTAGCAGCATACAGTTGATATGGGGCATATAAAGATGAAGAGTTAGGTGTTGAAAGGTAGAAGATTGGTATAAGGAGATCAGCATAAATGGATACTTGGAAGAAAAATGGGGTATCTTCATTTTTGTTTTCTTTTTAAATCAGTCTTATGAACTGTAGTCCAATTTAAGCACCATTTACCAACTACTTTGTATAATAGTAACCTGAAAGCCACTAAAGAAAACAAACTAAGACAAATGGATTTAGTTTTCTCATACTCTTTTGGCTTAAAATTTTGTCATCAGACTTAGTTTATATTCCTACTTATGATGCCAGAAAAGCAAATAATACACAGTACTTAACTCTTATTTTCAATGCTCATATTTTGTCATAGCCAATTAGAGCAAATTTTAGTGATGGTTGGAGGCCTCTAGATTGGAGGGCAGTGGTAACTCCTGTAAATACCAATTTCCAAATGTTGTCTCTCCGTTCCAGCTCATCACAACAGTTTTTAAATCAGCTTTTGTTTTTGTTTTGTTTTGTTTTGTTGCTTTGTTTTGTTTTTTAACAGGAAAGCCAGTGTAACTCCTTCAAGACTGGAGTGGCACACACTACCTGCATCTCCCTCATGTGAGTTCTCATTTTGGCAGCAGTACCCTGCTGGGCTTGGAACCTCTGTAGAGGTTTGCCCTTTAATTTTCCAAAATCTGTAAGCTACTACACAGTGTGTCTTGGTGACAATGGTAAAAGATGCGTAAGCATTCCAAACTCCTGGCAGAAAGTTCGCTTAGTCCAAAGGAGCGTTCTCCTCTAATGTCAGCTCCATTTTGGTTGAGTGAACAGCTTCTACACAGAGCAGAGCCCACAGCTTTACCCCACAGCGGGCAGTTATTTTGAAGAACTGTTTTTCCGTGCAGATTATTGAGTAAAGAATATCTTTAAATGAGCTCAGTAGCTTCAACTTTCAAAGCTTTGGCTGTTCCCTTTATAGTCTTGTTACGTAACCTGAGAACACTGTGTGCTGTCCTAGTGGCTGAAGCAGGGTGGTGGTTTGTTTTGTTTTTTCCTATTTCTTTTGGACTCTAGCCCTTAAAACAATTTCTTTCTTTGTCTTTGGATTTTTGGGTAAATTGGGCTAGGCCACAGAACCTCCTCAGAGAATAAGTAAGCAGCTCATGTGAGATTACCCATACTCAGAAACCGTTGGCCAGGTGTTGGAACCATGGGAAGTTAGTTGTGAGCTCGAGGCTCAAAGCTTTGGATTATTCACCTTCCAGTTTTGTGAGAAAAACTGAAGTTAGAGCTTTTAGAACTCTGTAGTCTGAGGGGATAGAGTCTGGTCCCTACAGATATCTGTGGCCAGTTTAAAGGGCCTGGTTGATGAAAAAAAAATTGAAGTTTTTTTTTTTTTTTAGGTTTTATTTATTTATTTTTTAAGGAGCCAGGGTCACATTAAGCAGCCTTAGGTGACCTGAAGCTCACTGTGTAGAGTGAACTGGCCTTGAACTCACAGAGGTATGCCTGCCCTTTGCCTTGAGTGTTTCTTTACCTTTATCTTTGGAGAAAGATAGCACTGCATAAGCTTCAGGACCTTTTGCAAGCAGGTCAGAATAAATGTGTTTGTTCCCAAGAGGCATTTAGAAGAACAGTCTACATACACCCTGCTCTATGCCCTGTGGCTAGCTTCTTCAGTTGTGGCTGTATTTTGGTGTAGCTTTCTACAGATGATTTAGTGACATGGGAGTGTGTTCTGCTGAAATGATTATCCTAGAAGCTTATGAGGAGATGTCAATAGCTTGTCCATCTTGTTGATTAATATCTAGCTCAGTGAAGTAGATAGTGTTGTTGGAGAAGAACTTGGAGTCTCTGTGATAAATCCATTCCCAACCAAGACTAGGGCAGTCTATTCTGGCCCAGTTGGAAGAAATTAGCTTCAGCATCCAAGCTTAAGATTTGATGGCCTGTGTGATCTAGAAGTTCATAGCAATAGTCACAGACCCCAGCACATGCACTTCTGGCTCAGACTCAACTACACTTGAATTCCAATTCAGGCCAGAGAATGCAGAGGACATATTATTTCTAGGAAGTACCCTGAACTAACTTAGAGGAAAGGAACTTAATGTTTCTAAGGTGGAAGTTATAGAAAGTCACCATAATTAAATACTTGAGAAGTTTTGCCTTCTGAACACAGTGTAAATGTGGTATTTTGGTTTTGTTGTTGTTATTTTAGGATTTAGAATTATTTTTCTGCGTTTTTTTCTCTAGTGAGATTGTGTCTTCTAGTTATGTCTGGAAGTCACACCCACAATACCTCAACAATATAGCTGCCTAAAGACCAGAACAATTAGACATGCTAATACAGAAGTGGGAAGTCTCACAGGTCCCATGTTAGATAAAGAACTACAGGCAACTGTTGAGAATTACCCTTTACCAGGGACAGCCCCTAATTAATTATCCAATACAAAGTAGTCAGCCTTGAAATCAGATTCACACAAGCCTCACTGGAAGGACTCAATAGGTTACATTTGTATATTTATGCATTTGTGTGTACAACAATAATAACAGACCATTTTACAGGGAGTAGGGAAAAAACACGGGAGGGCTTTGAGGGAGGTCGGGGAAGCGGAAATTATGTAATTATATTTTAATTTAAAATTGAAATAAAAATAAAAATGCTTAAATTTTCACCTTCAGTTCAGATTGTCTCATAGACAGAATTTTTAGTGACCAATTAATCCATCATAATTTATTCACCACAGAAAATTGTCAATTTAAGGATGAGTTTGAGAGTGTGGGGGGAAAGGTCTAGTTTTTATCTTCAATTTGAGGGAATATTCAACAGATTATCCTTCTTGAAATATTAGTAATTGAAAAATATTTCACATGGGCCAGATCCTAGAAGGAAAAAAGGTCAGCTGTGCTGGAGTTTTGTTTCCTTATATATATAGATATATATATTTGGTTTTTCGAGACAGGGTTTCTTTGTGTAGCCCTGGCTGTCCTGGACTCACTTTGTAGACCAGGCTGGCCTCGAACTCGCAAAGATCCACCTGCCTCTGCCTCCCAAGTGCTGGGATTAAAGGCGTGCACCACCACCACCCAGCTCCTTAAATATTTTTGAATTATGTAGGAGTTTGGTTAGGGTGGGGAAGCTTAATTTGGATTTTTAGAAATATTATCAAAAGGGGCTTTACATGGAATTGAGGTGGCATCATGTCTGGGGAAAAGTAGGTGACGAGTGCTAGTTTTTGTTTTCAGTGTAAATCAGTCTTGTTTCCGGGGTACCATGCCTTACTGGTCACCAGCTCTTACTCTGTTGATACATGTGAACATGCAGTACTACCTTTACCTTTGTCACAGGCATATCATACAGATTTGGAATTCTACATTGAAGGCTTCCAAGGTTTATTTTATGTTTTGAAGGGGCTTAGCTTAGGGAGGATGAAGTAGAAGATATGGGAGGAAAGAGGTCTGGCTGCTTTTGAAAATATCCAGAGTTGCTGGACATGCTGGCACATGCCTGTAATCCCAGCACTTCGGAGGCAGAAACAGGGAGATCTCTGTGAGTTCAAGGCTAGCCTGGTCTACAGAGTGAGTTCCAGGACAGTCAATGCTACACAGAGAACCTGTCTCAAAGAAATGAAAGAAAATATCCAGAGTTAATGTTAAGGAAGAACAGCAGCTGTAGGAAGGGGCTCTTGGGGAATTTGTGGTAGGGGGTGGGGTGTGCCAGCCACAGGTAGGGACTCTGGGAGACTGGCAGCCAGACTCTGTTCTGATATGTTGATAGACACCTCAGCAATTTGTCCTGGGTTTGAGACCTAACAGTACCATTTTAAATAGACAAAGAAATGGCAAAGTCCAGTTTGAATATTTGCCAAAGATCTTAATAGTAGATGGAAGAGCTATAATTACATATAGCTATAATTACAGTAGTTGAGACTAGTTTTTATAAGACTAAGAAGTGGGTGGATATCTTTGTCTTAGCTAGTATTTAGAAACTTTACAAGTTTTTTCATTTTTTTTGATATTTATAATGTGATTTCCCTGGTCTTAGAGATGAGGAAGGTTGCTAACCTACTTCAGCTGGAAGAAGCATATTTGAAGGAGTAACATTTTATTGTTGAGCTGCAGTGATAACACTCAAGCTTTTTCATTGTGTAAAATTTTAGGCATAGTAAAGAGAAACCCTACAGCCTGAAATCCATGTTATTTGGCTTTTAGTAAGCAGTATGCTTCTGAAGCAGACTAGGAGGAATAAGTAGTTTTACACACACATACTTGCATATATCTACCTGCTGTGACCATAATGACCATGACTGATGAGTCAAAATTAAATGTCTAATTCCCGGTTCACAAAATAGATTTCCCCAGTTGTCCTGGATATGTTTCCTTATGGTTTGTTTGCAGTGACACTTATCAAGTAAGGTTTTGAAGGTTGTAGCAATGTCAGGCCTAGCAGTTGTCTGGGCTGATAAGAAGACACATATGACAAGCAGCAGATAAGCTGATTAGAAGACTGCAGAGTAACTACCAGAAAAAGCTTAAATTAAAATATAAAGATGAGGGAAAAGCTCATTCTGAATATGCTGCATCAGTTATAGTGAAGCCGTCAACAAACACACCTCTTACCTTGTTTGCTGTTTATTCAGCCTCATAGTTAATGTCATAGCTGTGGACAGTCAGGTCTTTTTTTCCATCACTAAGTTGTGGGAGTCAATGAGTAGATATAGGAAGTGTTTACAACAGGCTAAAACTGTCTGGATAGAACCTGTTTCTGCTAATGGCTGAATTTTCTTAATTACTGGGTGTAATACAGAATACAAAGTTTGAGGGGAAAGAAAAGAGGAATGGGAAAGAGTAGAGACTCATTCACTTGGCCTCTCTTCTCATGGGCCATTCTTCCTGCTGACTCATTAGTCTCTTCTCTGTGCAGTGTACAAGTCTCCAGAATATGAATCCCTTGGCTTTGAGCTTACTGTGGAGAGATTAGTTTCCATTGGCTATCCCCAGGAGTTGCTCAGCTTTGCATATGATTCTACATTCCCTACCAGGTAACATTTCAAGATATTTTTGGATTAAGATCACTTCCCCTGTCCCAAAATTATTACTTCCAAACTTATCCCTGTCCCTGCAAAATAAATGCTATTATTGATTTTAAAATTAGCAGAACTTTTCATGCATTTGCTCAGTCATCATAGCACTGTTCTCTTTTGTGTCCTTCTCCTTTCCCTTCCCTTTTCTCTCCCTTTCCCTTTTTTTCTCTCTCATCCTTCTCCCTCTTCTCTCTCAACAGTATATGTATCCCAGGCTGGCCTTGAAGTTGCTCCTCCTGCTTCAGACTCCCAAGCACTTAGCATTCAGCTTTGTGCACTTGAACAGAGCTGACTCAGGAAGACCCACTGATGGGCAAGAAAGGGCTGTTAAGGCCAACGGATGAGCGCAGGTGTCCTTCCTGCCCTTCTTGGCTTCTGGAGGGCAGCTGTGCGTTTTGCTAATACATTTAACTTGGTAGGAAGAACCTTTTGGCACTCTGCCTTTCTGCATTTGATAGGGAAGAGTTAAGATTATGAAAGATGTTTGTTTGAAATATTGTCACATTTGCGCCATGTGTAACATTGGATATGGGGAAATACAAGCAGTTCAAGGTCCAGAGAAATGTAAGGACTATTGTTGAAAGACAGCAGTTGTCTTAAGAGGAAGGGCAAATTATGCTCATTTGATGGAGCCCTTACTCTGAAATAATTGCAACTACTTATATATATGGAATAAGTACTATTAGTTGCCCTGAGATCCATCACCCTCCCATCATCCATCTGCCTCCACAAGTGCCGGGATGGATCCTAGGGATTCAAACACAATAGGCAAGTGTGGATCCTAGGGATTCAGACACAACAGGCAAGTATACCACAACTGAGCTGTCTCCAGTCATGTGATGTGGTGCATTTTTAAAAGTGTGTATATCTGCTTAGCCTATTTGTTTATTTTGTTTGGGGACCATAACTGAGTTGCTATAAAGTTTGAGTTAGGTGAAATTATTGTGTGGTGACTGAGTGATAAGATTGCTGTGTGTACACTTTACACTGTCATTTTCTCATTTTTGTACAGAGGACTTGTTTTTGACACACTCTATGGAAATCTTTTGAAAGTCGATGCCTATGGAAACCTCCTGGTTTGTGCACATGGATTTAACTTCATAAGAGGGTGAGTACAAAGAACCCCTAGCCTCCTGAGAGAGAGAGAACACATGTACCCCAGAACAACTTTGGGTGTCATTCTCTGGGAACTGTCCATCTTGTTTTAATTTTATTTATTATATTATTGTGTGTGTGTGTATGAATGTATATGTGTGCCACAGCATGTGTGAGAGGTGGACAGCTTTTTTGTTGTTATTTTTTGAGACAGGGTTCCTCTGCGTAGCCCTGGCTGTCCTGGACTCACTTTGTAGACCAGGCTGGCCTTGAACTCACGGAGTTCCATTTGGCTCTCCCCAGTGCTGGGATTAAAGGCATACGCCACCATGCCTGGCCAGAAGACAGCTTTTAGCAGTTCTTTCTTTCCATTATGGGTTCTTTCTAGGGATTGATTTAGTCATCAGGCTTGCATGTTAAGTTCTTATAGTAGGCCCTTTCTTCTACCTTGTTTTTTGAGACGGAGTCTTATGAGCAGGCAAGTAGGCTAGGCTAGCTTGTCAGTGAGCCTGAGAATTTAGCAGTCTCTCCCTCCCCTGAGATGGCATTGCAGACGTGTGTCTCTGTCTCCTTTGTTTTAACATGTGGGTTCTCAGACTCCATCTCAGGTCTTTATGCTTATGTGCAAGTACCTTTTTGTGCTATATCCTTAGCTTCTCTGATATTTTATTAGTTAAGTGATGTGACATTCTCTCTACAGGTGAGATGCACTTACCTCTTCTTTCTGTCATTGAGAGTCATCTCTTTACATAAGCATAGTTATTTAGTAATTATATTTTGTTTCTAATTATATAGCACCCAAAAAGCTAATTGTGAAACTTGCTTTAAAAAATACAGTTTAGATTTTTTTCTTTGAACCTCTGAGCCATCTCTCCAGCCCCTACAGTTTAGATATAAGTTCTAAGATTTTTTTATTTGTTTTTCAGAGACAGAATTTCTCTGTGTAGCTCTGGCTGTCCTAGAACTCACTTTTTAGACCAGGCTGGCCTCAAACTCACAGAGATCCACCTGCCTCTGCCTCCTGAGTGCTAGGATTAAAGGAGTGTGCCACCACTACCTAGCTATTTTTCCTTTTTGTTTGTGTTTCGAGACAGGGTTTCTTTGCGTGGCCCTGGCTGTCTTAGAACTCGTTCTGTAGACCAGGCTGGCCTCAAACTCAGAAAGCCACCTGCCTCTTGCCTCCCAGTTGCTGGGATTAAAGGCGTGCCCCAATACTGCCCGGTTTATTTTTCCTTTTTAATACAGAAGAGATATGCGTTATAAAAGTCATCTGAAAACTTTTGAACTATGTAGCAATTTAAATGACTGAGATTTTTATTAGCTAGTACATTTTAATCTTTGAATAAATATTGTCAGGCATTTGTGCCTCCTTCAAGTGAATTATTTATTCTTGATGAGAATTGTATTTTATGTATTTTATTTAGATTTCTCCCTCTTGGGTTCTTTTTATTAATGATTTTCCCTTTCTAAAGTGTTTGACTCCACAGGCTTCTTTGTGGGGTGTCTGTGTACATGCAGGTCAGTGGTTGATGGCAGGTGTCTTTCTCAGCCAC
>CAJQZJ010008773.1:1654030-1704287 GCA_907164525.1 Lophiomys imhausi | reverse complement strand
CCACCCTCCATCTTAGGAGATTGTGAGATAGTATCCTTGGGCTCACAGGCTTTGGCTCAGATGGTTAGCCACAGAGTTCCACTCCTCTGTCTCCACCCTTCTTTCCCTGTTGCTAGGGTTACAAGTGCATACTGCAATGCGTGGCATTTATGTGGGTTGGGGATTCTGAAGAAAACTTCCTCATGTTTGGGTGACAAGCACTTTACCGATATGAACTGAGCCTTGCAAGTTAAGTAGGTCAATTCAGAAGTTGGTCCGCTTTCAATAAAGGGGAACAGAAAAAAATACTGCTCAGACGGTAAAGGAAGGGCTTGCTTTTTGTTCTGTACTCCATCCAGGAGCAGAAGTCCACTAAATGTTGAAGCAGAGGCTAACACACCACCACCTGCACAGACCACCACCTCCACAAATCCTTTCTAGATTGCCTTTGGCTCTCTCTTCACAGTCACTCCTTCTACTTTTAAATTTTATTTACTTATGTGAGACAGGGTTTCACTGTGCCATCCTGGCTGGCCTGGATCTCTCTTTGTTGACCAGGCTTTCAGTACTGGGATTACAGGGGTTGAGGCACCTGTTTATGGGCTGTTTCCTTAAACCCTTTCAGCTGACTAGTTTCCCTTTGTCTTACAGTCCTCACAACTTTCTTGTAGTTGGGGTTGTATGTTCTTGACTTACCTCCCCTAGCACAGTGGGAACCCTGCGTGGTGTCTGTACAGATGCTCTTTAAGGGCTCACTCGAAGCCTATTCATCTTCAGAGCTGTCCAGATTTAATGTGTGAACTCTGTTTTTCGTATACCCATTAAAACATTGTAATAAATTTTTAAATGATGACCATTTCCCACAGTTAACTTTTGTATGTCAAATAATTTTTTTTAAATTTTCTTGCAGACCAGAAACTAGAGAGCAGTATCCAAATAAATTTATCCAACGAGATGACACTGAACGGTTTTACATTCTGAACACACTATTCAATCTTCCAGGTAGAGCACCCTTACATGCTGTCTCTTCCTCTCAGGACTTGTTACTCAAGGGAGCTAATTAAACCAGCTTAATTATTTTATTTACAGCTTATTAATGTCTGTTCTTCATTTTTCAGAGACCTACCTGTTGGCCTGCCTAGTAGATTTTTTTACTAATTGTCCCAGATATACCAGGTATGTTTATATTACAGTGTTCTTTATCCAGTTGATTTTTTTAAATTAATGTACAGGGTTTTAGAGAACTGGCCATTGTAGGTCTTTTCTGCTTCTCTAAAGTGAACTTAGTGCTAGTGAGAGATGCCACATTGCCAGCCTGAGAGATGGACGGCGGCAGCAGCTGCATGCAGGCTCTCACCTTCCACACGGCCCTCTCCTTGCCAGTGTGCTGCAGCCATGTTTGGAAGGGACCACTTGTGACTGGGAATGAAGACGGCCAGCAGAGGTGCTAATTGTGACAACTGAGTGGGAGGTTTGTGTGATGCTTATCTGTCGGAGCAGAGTTACACTAAAACCCCCAACTCATTTCACAGCAGCTACCCTGGAGCCATCCAGGGTGGTCATTTAGTTTCATTCCCAGGCCCAGCAAGGTTTCATCAAAGAATAAATATTGTTTGTTTTCCCTAAAGCAAAATTTTTTGTAAGTCTTGCATAGGTTAGCCTTTCCTTTGGGGGAGTTGTGTGGCCATGCTTGATGTGTAACAGCCTTCTACATTAAAGTCTGCTAAATTTGTATCTGAGGCCTTACCCACTTCAGGGCATTGAAGTTGGTGGAAAACCCGGAGTCACAAATAGAAATGAACAATACCTTTGTATCTAGGGACAATGCCAGAGAGGTTAGGAAGAAAGAACCTACATTCTAAATGTTTGTTCAGTGAGAACCTGTTTCTAAAAGTGATAAACTTGGTATTTTGGGACCTTGGCCTTTTAATTTCCACCTAGTATATTATCCTGTCACCTTGTATTTGCTCAAGATTATTACAGTCCACATATACAACATTCTGGCCATTTCTAATGGTCAAATGAATTTTGATTAGGGAGCGGTTCCTAGTTAACCACAGCCTGGACCATGTGATGTGGAGCCTTTGGGTCCCTTGGTCAGTTTGAACACTCATTTTATATACTCTCTTGGATTCCCTGTCATGTTCTTTTCATCTTTCTGTAGTTGTGACACAGGATTTAAAGATGGGGACCTCTTCATGTCCTACCGGAGTATGTTCCAGGACGTAAGAGACGCAGTCGACTGGGTCCATTACAAGGTATTTAGAAGCCACTGCTTTACCTGCCTTTTCTCCGGTATATATTTATGGTCTGATACTAACTTTGCAAGTGGAAATAGAGCAGAAAAGTGGAGAGGGGCTGGAGAGGGGCTCAGGGGTTAAGAGGACCTCAGTTCAGTTCCCAGCACAAACATGGCAGCTCACGACCACTGTAGTTCCAATGCCAGGGGGTCTGACACCCTCTTCTGGCCTCTGGGCAACAGGCACTCATGCATATTAGCAGAAAAATAACTCTTTTTTTAAAACGTTTTTTAAATCTTAAAAAAGGGTTAAGAGAGATTTGCCTCTTACGTTTACTCTTGTCTAACCATGCTGACAGTGTTCCTCAGTCCTGAGGCTCAGCGTTTAGACTTTATCGTTAATTTCTGAGACATATTTAGATGAACTTCAATATATGAAATTATCTGTACATCTTTTGTGGATGATGGTGTGTTTAAATTTTGTCCAAATACCTCCCACTTGATGAATAACTTCAACTAGCTAGCACTAGATTTATATTTACTATAAACTGTTTAATAAAATATGAAGCCTTAATTTTTTTATTTAAAGTGTGAATAATTTTATATTTGAAGTCTTTTTTTCTTGTCTAACATTTTTCATTTTGGTAAACACAGACTTATTTGTTTGATAGTAAGCACAAGTGTTCTAGTAAAACTTAAGAATGGATTTATAGGTCAGGTGTGGTGGCATACCCACAGTCCCAGACACTGCACAAGTTCAAGGCCAGTCTGGGTTACAGAGTGAAGCTTTGTCTCAGACAGACAACCTTGACTTGTGAGATGGACATGATGTCCTAGGTCTGTAATATTAGTACTTGTGAGGCTAAGGCAGGAAGGAAGGTCATGAGTCCAAGGCCAGCCTGGGCTATAAAGCAAGAATTTATTTCAAGTAAGAAAGAAAAAAGAAGCCGGGCGGTGGTGGCGCACGCCTTTAATCCCAGCACTTGGGAGGCAGAGGCAGGCAGATCTTTGTGAGTTCGAGGCCAGCCTGGTCTACAAAGCGAGTCCAGGACAGCCAGAGATATTCAGAGAAACCCTGTCTCGAAAAACCCCAAAAAAAAAAAAAGAAAGAAAGAAAGAAAGAAAAAAGAAACAAAACCTTTATTTTTATTCTCTTCTTAGTTCTTTTTCTTTCTTCTAGGGCTCCCTGAAGGAAAAGACAGTTGAAAATCTTGAGAAGTATGTAGTCAAAGATGTAAGTATTGAAGGGGAAATAAATGTTTGGTGTCTCTTTTTGCCTTAGAAAAAGTGAATGATGAGCCCATTTATCACAACATAGACAAGGAAAGACACTTGCAGCATAATCACAAAAAATTTCTACCAGTGTTTAGTTTTACTAGTTTTTCTCATTTGCTGAGAATTGAGAAGACTCAGTGTTTAATTAGTTTTAGCTCTAATTACTGCAACTTGAGGGTTAATGTGTGCATAGCACCGTGCAGGGATCAATGCCTTATACTATTTAATCCTCGTAGAACTATGCGTTAGACTCTACTATTCTGTTTTCATAGATGCAGACACTGGAATAAAGAAACGCTTAAATGTTATGTGGAAGGTCACACAGATAGTAAGTTAACTCACTTAATGAGCCACTAAAAATGTTCATGGCTGTGTCTTTACCGTTAGTAAAGAATAGTGAGCACAGCTTTAAGATAGGTTAAAGATTAGCAGATACTTTAAAAATAGCTGTAGTTCGCAGTATTTTACTAATTTTATTTTTTTAATAACTGTGCTGCATGTTAATGTAAGGAATGGATGAGGAATACATGGGGAAGTAAATGTGTGTGTATGTGTGTATAAGCACACCTTTTCTGTGAGGCTAAAACTGTTTAAAACAAAAAGTTATGGGATAGCTGTACAGCAGTGGGTAGAGCACTTGCCAAGTGTGTGCAAGGTCTTAGGTACGAGCCCCCGCATTGGGTTGTGTTGTTTTTTAATTTTACATGGGCTAGAGAGATAGAGCATTTGCTGTTCTTGCAGAAGATAGTCTTAGCATATGAGGTGGTTCACAACTGCCTGTAACTCCAGCTCCTGGTAGACCTGATGTCTCTGCAGGCACCTGTACTCACGTGCACATACCACACACAGATTGATAATTAAAAGTAAATTGGAAAGAAAAACCATCTGTACATACACAGAGTAGTAAGATACAGTAACTTACTTTTCTACAGAGTGAAAACAGAGCAGTGATCATTTCTCAGGGTTTATGTCACCCTCCTGTCCCCTAGTGTTTGTCCCTGCCCTGCCTCCTTTCTCCTACTTCTTCAAGAATGAACACTGAACGTTGAACCTGGTTTTTTTAAAGGAGCCTTCTTATGAAAAGTGGTGTTTTTGTTTCTAGGTGCGTCAGGTATTAGAACCTCCTCATCTCTCCAGCTGAGTGGATATTTCTAGGTCGCACCTGCACCTATCATTTTACTCTGTGAAGTGTATAAAGCCACAGTGTGTACAGTGGCATATTTAATAATCTTCATATCATATTTTGGTACAGTTTAAAATCAATTTCTGATCTTTAGTATACTTAAATCCCATACTTCAGGAATCACAGAGTAATTTAAACTCTTTCCTGAGGTAGACATGAAGATGGTAAAAATCTCTTGTTAGTGGCCATATACTTAGGAGCTATGTAAAGACTGTAGGGGCTGGAGAGATGGCTCAGTGGCTAAAAGGATGAGCTGCTCCTCCAAAGGACCCCAGTTCAAATCCCAGCACCCACCTGGCAGTTTGAAGCTGTCTGTAATGGCAGGGCGTGGTGGCGCATGCCTTTAATCCCAACACTCAGGAGACAGAGGCAGGTGGGTCTCTGTGAGTTCAAGACTAGCCTGATCTACAGAGTGAGTTCCAGGATAGCCAGGGCTACACAGAGAAACCCTGTCTCAAAAAACCAAAAAAAGAAAAAAAAGTATATTCTGTATATATTTAATACTTTTAAAACCCAATAATGTGGGCGTATTCTGAATCCAACCAACTAATCCTTAAAAAGGCTTATTACCCTATCCCTATTTGGGCAGAATTTCAGTCTATGATACACAACACTGAAGTTCTTTGTCACCATTTCAGGGGAAGTTGCCATTGCTTCTGAGCCGGATGAAGGAAGTAGGGAAAGTGTTTCTTGCCACTAACAGTGACTATAAATACACAGATGTAAGTATTTAATGTCTTTATTTGCTTATACAGGGAATGGTGTTTATCTAAAGGACTGAAGAGTGAGAAGGGGCTTGTAAGAGCATAGGGTAAGGGATAGCCTGAGATTCTGTGATTTTTTTTTTTCCTAAGCATTCTTCTTTGACTATTATAGTAGCCATTTAAGGATTTTAATTTGAGGAGTTATTTACAAGATTTATGCTAATAGAATAACTCCTGCCTTTTTAGAGCATTATTTATCTAGATCTGAGTAATCATACTTTTTCTTTTATATCCCCTTGCTGTTGGAAATCCTGTAGTGAGAGGTGATTCAATAGTGTTTTGAATCTTAGGAATCAAAATTTACCACCTTTTATGTTTAAATTTTTTAAAATTATGATTAAAGTATACAGGTGGTTAAAAAAAAACAACAAAAAACAAAACACAGACCAAATTTAAACGCCTTATGTTTGTTGATGCAGTTATAGGTTAACAGTCCTAGCAAGAAGTTTCACCCTGCCCCAGTATCTATGAAATGGCACTGTGGCTTTCATGTGAGTCACTGGTTTCCTCTGAGCCCTTAAGTGTGCCTTTTCTCCACACGTGACTTCCAGGAGAACTGGACAGGGGCACATGGTAAATGTGTATAGACATGGTAAATGTGTGTAGACATGGTAAATGTGTATACAAGTACCTAGAAGTCTGTCCTCCTGAGAGCCACCACCCTTTTGCTTGATGAAGCATTAGTTTGTTAACTTCCTCTGCCATGATTTCATAAGCTACAGAGAAAACAAGAATGTGATGAATCTTATATTGAAAAAAAACTTATATATGTCTCATGGAAAAGTCATATATGGACCTTTCTTTTTCCTCCCAGAAAATCATGACTTACCTGTTTGACTTCCCACATGGCCCCAAGGTATTTATACTTTTTTTTTTTTTTTTTTTCGAGACAGGGTTTCTCTGTGTAACAGCTCTGGCTGTCCTGGACTCGCTTTGTAGACCAGGCTGGCCTCGAACTCGCAAAGATCCGCCTGCCTCTGCCTCCCAAGTGCTGGGATTAAAGGCGTGCACCACCACCGCCCGGCTTGGTATTTATACTTTTAATGTCACTTGTTAACTAATTTAATATGCATTTTAAACTAGTAATAGATACATTTAATTATTTTAGAACATTAAAGGGAAAAAATGGCCAAGATCCACCTAGAAAAGTACTAGTTTGCCAGTTACCTTGTTTTTTTTTGGTCTTTTTGTTATTTTGTCTTTTTTTTTTTCCAGAGCTGAGGACTGAACCCAGGGCCTTGCGCTTGCTAGGCAAGCGCTCTACCACTGAGCTAAATCCCCAACCCCGAAAAGTACTAGTTTTAAAAGGCCTATTGTTTAATCAGCATTAAAAGAAGTAATCCAGGGCTAGCAGGATTTAAAAATCTCTGGTGATTTAAATATTTACTAGACAGAAATAAAATATGTGGTCTGTAGTGAATAGGATCAAAGTAAGTTTTTGTTTTGTTTGGTTTTTGTTTTGTTTTTCGAGACGGGGTTTCTCTGTGTAGCCTTAGCTGTCCTGGACTCACTTTGTAGACCAGGCTAGCCATGAATTCAGAGATCCACCTGTCTCTGCCTCCCCGGGGCTGGGATTAAAGGTGTGCGCCACCACACCCAGCATTACAGTCAGTTTCAAACTGTTATGTGGGTGCTGGGATTTGAACCTGGGTCCTTTGGAAGAACAGCCAGTGCTCTTAACCACTGAGCCATCCCCCCCCCCCAAAATAAGTTCTTAAGCAGAATTATTTGTGTTGTGAGGAACTGTAGATTGAGGATGATACCAACTTAAGAGAAACATAATTTCAATGTGAATATTCTTGACAATTCTAGATTACTTTTGAGTGTTATGCCAAGAAAGCAGTTAGAAGTCTTTCTGTAGCATGACTACACTCAGATTTAAAGAACAGACATTGCAGTTTACTCCTATACTTAGAATTTTATCCTAGAGTTCCATGAATAAGCTTCATTAAATACCAGAATTACAGTGTGTACTACCCTGAATGTTGACTTGAAAAGGTCGGCACTAGAGTTCCATTTCAGAGTGCAAAGAGCGTCAGCTGGCATAGTGTTCTCTTTGCAGTGACTCAAACCCCCAGTGTTGACCTAGAGCGGTCATCCTCAGGGCCAGTGGACCTCCCCAGAGCTCACCGCTGCTTTGTGTCTTAGCTCTGTGCTCGTCCGACCCTCTCAGTGTACCCCTTCAATTGAAGCTTGCATCTGCCTAGCTTTTCTCACATTTCATGTTTGAAAGTACTATGAAATAGGTTACTGTACTTCAGAGAATAAATAATTCAAACTGTTGAGATTATCAAAGCCATTTATTACTTATTCCTGTCATCGTCCAAAAAACTTACTTTAAATTCCTTGTGCCTGAGTGAGATTAAGTGTGAGGTGTGCAGTGATGATCTGGCACTGTGTTCCAACAGCCCGGGAGCTCCCATCGGCCATGGCAGTCTTACTTTGATCTGATCTTGGTAGATGCACGGAAACCACTCTTTTTTGGAGAAGGCACAGTGCTACGTCAGGTGGACACTGTAAGTTGAGAAGGTGATGTGCTCCAGTACACTGTCCTTCATGTTTCTCCTTTCTCCACTTCCCTGTCCTTAACTTAATGGCCAGAATTTCTCTTTTGAAGTTGGGAGTTTTGATCTTAACGGAAGTAGCCCAACAAAGTACTCTTTGAAAAGAGCGAGTGCCTGGGTCAAGTAGCAGTGTGGGTAGAGATCATGATAAAGTGACAGTGTTTCACAGTCTTTATTCTCTTTACCTAGAAAACTGGAAAACTGAAAATTGGAACCTACACAGGCCCCCTGCAGCATGGCATCGTGTACTCAGGAGGTGAGCTGTAGGTTTCCCTTTGTGTCTCGTATCTGCTAGAACACTCCTTACCACTGCACTGTCAAAAGTCCCACAGTCTGTCAGCCTAGTGCCACCTAACAGTTGTTCCTCAGGGCCAGAGTGTCATCCCCTGATACTCCGTAGAAAGCCAGGGGTTGACTTTTACTTTCACTGAAAAGATCCTTCTGTCCTCCCAGAGGGTTTGTGTCAGTGTCTGGAACCGTGTGGGTGTATTTCCTCTCAAAGCACTACCAAGCCCATGCAGATGCAGTTAGAAATAGTTGAATGCGTCTGAGATGAAAAGTGGTTATGGCCCCTTTGGTGGCTCTGAAGATTGACCGCAGCCGCTTACATGCTAGATAAGCATTGTACCACAGCTCTGGCTGCAGCCCAGCTTTGGTGTTCTCATAGTGTCTTCCTGGAACTTTTACTTAGAACTCTCTGGTCAGCACAGTAGAGCATAAAGCCTTGTCCAGGACCTTAGAAAGCATAGTGAACTTCTGTCTTTAAGAAAAGCTCATTTTCCCATAATTATAAATTTCTCTATAAATTGTAAATATAGCTGTGGCACTTTGAGTGCTTTTTTAAATGTAGAAACATTTTTATCATTTACTCCTTTCAGGCTCATCTGATACTATCTGTGACCTGTTGGGAGCCAAGGGCAAAGATATTTTGTATATTGGAGATCACATTTTTGGAGACATTTTGAAGTCAAAGAAACGGCAAGGGTGGAGAACATTCTTGGTGATTCCTGAGCTTGCACAGGAGCTCCATGTCTGGACTGACAAGAGCTGTAAGACTGTCACTCTTACTTTCAAATCTTTGTCACAACTAGTTTGTACCTTACGTGACAGCTTTGACTCGATTCTCTTATATAAACCATTACTTTGTATACAAGACATCAAGTGTGATCAAAAGGTAGGCCCCAGACACCTCTTGCCATTAATATAGTCAGCCATTTCACACAACACTAGAATTTGTTTATGCATATGTATACACACACGCGTGTGTGTGTGTGTGTGTGTGTGTGTGTGTGTGTGTGTGTGTGTGTGTGTGTGTGTACATCTTGCTCGAATTTGCAGGGCCCTCTGAGGTAGTGTAGAGTGTTTCTGTCCTGAGTTCAGTCACAGGGACAGTTTGAATGCAGCTCTACTTTGGTCTCCCACCCACATCCAGCAGCCTCAGTCTCCTTAACACTACTTGTGATTCTGGGGCAGCAATGGCTCTGAATGCTGATCACCTGATACTCATGAAGACAGAGGCCACACAGTGTGCATTATGTGTCACACACCCTTCAGTTGGGCTGCAGGTGGCTACATAAAGGCATCTGATAGGCAAGTTCTCCATCTGGTCCTGGTGTGTCACTCTCACTGTGGTAAAAGTCACTCACCAACTCTGGCTCTTCTACTCAATCCGCATGCACCTTAGGCCTTATTTTCCCATGTATGGAAATGGGAATAACAGTAGTATCTGCCTCCACACTGGTGAGTCTCAACTGAAGTAGACTGCATATAAAGAGAAGAGAAATGATGGCTTTTCTTCTCAATGGCAGAACATAGCTTGAATGACTTCAATAGATAATTAGGGTGTGCTTCTCTCTTCGGGAACCTAGGAAGCATGCAGTTGATTCTGATTGTTGTTGCTTCTGTTGCCCACACATTATTAAGCTTCTCACCTGTGAAGATTTAGAAGTCTAGTTGACCTATGACTCTGGACAAGTCACCTAATTCTTAGTCCTTGGTCCTTTTTTCCAGACCTTCAGGGCCAGCTGGACGGCTCAGTGGGTAAAGGTATTTGCTGCTGCGCTTGTTCTGAGTGCAGTTCCCAAACTCCAGTGGTGGTGAGAACTGGCTCCCACATGTTGTCCTCTTACTTCTACACACACGCCCACACACAAACTTTTTTCCTAAAAAGTCAGATAGCAATAATCCCTTTGGTGTCTGCACCCAGGGGAGAAGAAATTGATACTTTCAAAGCCCAAAATGAGCATATGGCTGGAAGGAGGATTTGTAATCAGTGGCTTTTAAGTAGGAAGAAAGGCAGTTCAAAAGGGAATTGTGGTGGTGTTCTGTTGGTAGACTCCGTGTGGGTGTCAGTGGGCTTCCCTGAAGGACACAGGCGATTTACACCCTTAACTCTGGCATGTTAGTCCAGGCTATACTTTTTGGTTATATCTGAAATTTCATTAGTTTGAGCATCACGTAAATACCAGGTACTTTTGCTTGATTTGTGTAAAATATTTTTCTGTTCCTTTCTAAACTTCAGCACTTTTTGAAGAACTTCAGAGCTTGGATATTTTCTTGGCTGAACTCTACAAGTAAGTTTCCCAATTCTACAGCTTAATGCTCTAAAAACCACCTGCCTCCCTCTTCAAGAGTGGCATAGGGATAAGGTGTGTTCTTTTAGAGATTTTCACTGTGTTTTCCTCTTGTTCACAGGCACCTTGACAGCAGCAGCAATGAGCGCCCAGACATTAGTTCCATTCAGAGACGGATTAAGGTACCTAGATGGGATTTGGGTGAAAACATGGGAAGTCATGTCTAAATCATTTTCATGTTTTATTTTGTAAGGATTTGTATGTAGCTTGTGAATAACAAAAAGTTGCTAAGCTGAGGACTTTTTTTTTTTTTTTAAAGAAAGTAACTCATGACATGGACATGTGTTACGGGATGATGGGAAGCCTGTTTCGTAGTGGCTCCCGGCAGACTCTCTTTGCCAGTCAAGTGATGCGTTACGCTGATCTCTATGCAGCGTCGTTCATCAACCTGCTCTACTACCCATTCAGCTACCTCTTCAGAGCTGCCCATGTTCTGGTGAGTAAACTTATTTTGAAAGTTAAGATGTACTGTAGAATCACATCTGCAACCAGCTTTGTGGAATGTCATGGGAGACGATTTGTTAAGGAAATATATCAAGTTAGAAACTTAACTAACTTCTGAAGTTACACTAACTAGTGAAGACTCTTCTGAGTAGGGTGAATTTCAGTTCTAGGGGAGCACAGGCAAGAGGATTGGGAACTGAAGGCCAGCTTTAACACCCGTCTTAAGAAGAAAAAAAAAAAGCCAGGTGCAGTGGTGCACATCTTTGGTACCAGCACCTGGGAGGTGGAGGCAGGTGTATCTTTCATTTAGGGCTACATTGAGAGTTCTGTCTCAAAACCAAGACTCCTTTGTTAGTACTAGTTGAAATAGATGTTTTTGTATGTATGTCTGGATACTGCTGTTGCAGGACTGGCTTGGAAGTATAAAAACAGAAAGTAAGGTTGTTCTGTTTCATTCCTTTTCATGCTATAGGAAACCATCCCACAGCTTAGGTACTTCTGTCTCTCCTTCCTTATAGACTTACCTCAGGATAGCTACTTGGGAGATTAGAGAGGCTAGGATAGCACTTGTCTTTGCGCTGCCTGCAGCCTGAGCCTTCGCTTTGTTCTAGATGCCGCATGAGTCAACAGTGGAGCACACACATGTGGACATCAATGAGATGGAGTCCCCTCTCGCCACCCGGAACCGCACATCAGTGGATTTCAAAGACACCGACTATAAGCGACACCAGCTTACGAGGTCCATTAGTGAGATCAAGCCCCCCAACCTCTTCCCACTCGCTCCCCAGGAGATCACACACTGCCATGATGAAGATGATGATGAAGAGGAGGAAGAGGAAGAATAAAAAGGCAGACCAAAACCCTGAGCACCATCAACAAATCTGGCAGGACTTCAGGGTCAAGGGGTGGCCTTGTTTGGATTCTGTTAGGGAGGGTGGGAAAACTCCATCAGAAGTATGTTTGGAAAGTTTTTGAAGGCTTTAAATAATTGGAATCATAGCTCCTTACTTCAGTTTTGCATATCTGTGTTCTCTGCAGATAGTTTGAAACTGTGTAGGAGGAACAGGTAGAAAGTCAGGTGGCATGCAGATGGCATGGCTGTGGCTTGTGACATTGTCTCCATTTCTGTCTTCATCGTCAGCATGTCATCTGGATTATGAGTAAAGGGTTTCAGAGCAGAGCCTCGGGACTGGTGGGAAGAGGTGATCCACAAGTACTGTATACTGCTGCAAACCCCACTTTTCTAGTGCATTACAGTGTTGTATATCAGTGGAGAAATACATGTTTTCATTATCAAGTGCAGTCAGTCCCTGCTGAGGTCCAGTTTCCTTCCATTAGCTTTTGGATTTCCTCAGTGGCCCTGCTGCTGTGTCAGTGCATTCATGGGCTTCCCTGCTGTAGGGTGATTCTAGACTAGACTGTGGGGATTTGAATCTGAGGCAAAAGTCCTCATCCTTGCTACTTTGTTTTGTTTTTTCGAGACAGGGTTTCTCTGTGTACCCTTGACTGTCCTGGACTCACTTTGTGGACCAGGCTGGCCTTGAACTCACAGAAATCTGCCTGCCTCTGCCTCCTGAGTGCTGGGATTAAAGGCGTGTGCCACCACCGCCTGGCCTTTGATACATTTTTTTAAAGTTGGTAGCACAAATGCTTTTTTGTTATATGAAAACAATCCTTTTGGGGAATGTAGCTAAATTCCCATAGAACTTGGTCTTGTTCCAAGTTAACAGCAGCTGCTGTTACAGCCAAAGCTGCCTTTATCAGCGTGGCCTGCAGGAGTACCTGCTCCCACCCACGCTGAGATGGGAAGGGTTCTGTAGCAAAGGCAGGTAGAATCAGTTCAGTCGAGAACTTAAGAGAATTACTTGTTGCTCTTAATGAAGCAAGAACCTGTAAACATGAAGACACATGACTCCCATGCCAGGGCAGAGAGTTGACCAACACTTGGAATAATTTATAGATTCTTGCTTTAACTTTCACTTGTTTTCTTCCATTATTCTTGGCCCTGATCACTAGGGTACTGGCTGCTCTAGAGCTAAGTATAGTGTATGTCTATCCCTGGCATCGGCCTTGTGTAGTGCAACTGTCAACTGTCACAGCCAAACCACAGCCGTTGGTCTTCAAATGGCTTTAAGGTTGGCATTCTCTTAAGGGAAATACACATTTTTCAAAATTGCTAATTATATCTGTATCCCTTTTAGTTAAAAAATGTGCTTATATGTAGAGTGTTTCATCAGTATAAAGATTTTTCACCGAGGTTTTTGGCATTTTTTTGAAAGACAAAAATTTATCTGTGTAGCCCTGACTGTCTTGGAACTATGTTCACTATGTAGAACAGCCTAGTCTTGAACTCACAGAGATCCACCTGCCTCTGCCTCCTGGGCGCTGGGATTAAAGGTGTGCGCCACCACTGCCTGTCTTGTTTTAAAGTAATCATTTGAAAGGTATGGAACCCAGTCAGCAACTTAGCCAAGGGCCTGCACAGCTTTCACCAGCTGTGGCTTTGGAGCAAGTCATGTGTAACCAAGTAGCATGCATTCTGACTGGCATCTCTGGGACATATACGTATGGGGACAATTAGTTGTCTGTTTTAAAAATTTTAGAGACTATCATAGCCAATCTAGTTACTAATTCTTCTCATTTAAGTTGATGTTGAGGATGTCGCCTAGTTTGATAATGTTAAATCTTTTCAAGCCCACATGGCCTCTCTGCATGGCATATGACAATTGCAGAGTCACCTGGTGTTAGTATGTTGATTAGAGCAGAAGTGGGTGCCACTCAGCTTACTTTCTGCGTTTTGTTGTTGGTGGTTGTTTTGTTTTGGTGTTGCATCTATATAAATTTGTTACTGGCTGAATGACGCTGTTAGCCAAGCACCTGGGGAGAGAGCACACAGTTGAAGGAAGAATTGTGTGTTGAGTCACATTTTCCTCAGGGTCACAAGAAGGGGCTTCTAGTGAGGTAGGGCTTTATAAGAGACCACCAGGTGATCCCTCGCCCTCAGTGTGTGCTGGCGGCTGACTGAGCGGCTGTGACTTCTGTGTTGTCAGTGAACTTCTCCATGGTTTTCTTAACTCTGAATAATGTAGAGGACACAAATGGTGGACCTTCCCTCACTCTTGAACCTTCCCTGGTTTCAGGCTTTGTGAAACATCAGGATTCAGGAATTCTTTCTTCAGTGCTAGACTGAACTCCGAGACGTGCTCTGTACTGTGCAGGGTCCCAGGGCCACAGTAGCTGTCTTATGCACACCCCCACAGAGGCACTCTAGAGCACTGTCTCAGAAACCATTTGAAGCAGAGAAAGTTCAGTGTTGGTTTTATACCCTAAATTTTCTTTTGCCATAAGCATGGATCTACTGAGATCTATTATGTAAGCAACCCACCCCCCTTCAAGCTACTCCAAGGTGCTTTAAAATTTTTGTTTAAACTACAAATAGAATAACTGAGCTACTAATCTTTTAAGTCACATTGCTTTTAGGAAGCCACTTACAAAAGCTATTGCAGTTACATTTCAGATTTAAAAGCAGCTTGTCCATGTTTAGATATTTCTAAATCAGACTTGTTTAACAACTTTAAAGTCCTTCAATTTTTTCCAAGGCTCTTTTGGGCCTTTTAAAGACTCTGCTTATTCACCACAAATAGCTTGAGATAAACAGCTGCATATTTAAGTCTGTATTAGGACAGGAACTTCGCTCACATTCCATGTCATGGAAACTATTTAACCTCTTTGTGATGGTGGGAAAATGGTAGCTAAGATCCATCCATCTGTTGCCATACTGTTAGCAGCTTGTTCCCCATGCGTTTTGAGAGTTAGGTCCTCAGCACGTAGTTTTCTCCTAGCATTCTTCCTTGATGACTAGAATTAGCTTCTCTTACAGTTTTTCCTCAGAGGGAATGATTTCTAATCACACATTTGGGGTGCCCAAGTGCAGAATCCTTAACAAAGATAAAAGCACGTGCTGCTGGTGGGGTGCAGAGATGACATACACGTATGCAACAGCCAGAAAGCAGAGCCGCACTGCCTGCCGCACACCCCCACAACAGGGAGGCAGCACTTCGCCATCCCACTGCCGTCCAGAAATAGCAAAAACAGATCATCTACAGAGAATAGTCATTTATAAAACTCACAGCTTGTATCCTCATCTCTTTCCCCTGCTTCTCAACATATGGCAACACCAGTGTAAATGAAGGTGTCTGACAAAACACTGTAATTGTAAGAGATGAAACATTGCCATTTGTCACACCAGTGCATCAGTCAACAACAGACCATTTATATTACAGTGGCCCCATAAGGTTGTGTTGTCCGCTGATGCAGCTGTCTGGTTTGTGAAAGCTCATGCTATGCTGTTCCCTCGAGGTCACCTATTGACACATTTCTCAGGACACATTCCCACTGTGAAATGATGCATGAGTGTACAGAGTCCTCCTAAGTTCCTCTTAGAGCCACAACACAAAACTATACCCAACTCCACTGAACACCCAGCTCAGACTTGCAGACTTGGAGACCACATGTCTAAGTAAGCAGTATTTTCCAACTTCATAAAATTCCCAGTGTTGAGCCTGGCCACTTGAGGTTTCTTCACACGGGTATGGTACCCAAACTCCATCTTGTTGCTAGAGAAAGAACAGGGGAGTTGTTTCACACTCAACTCTTCCCAAGGGCCTGTAGATGAGGCCTGGAGGACTCACATTGTCCCCATAGAGACAGCGACTTTCCTTCAAGTCTCAAGTTCTGAGAGTTTGCCAAGCAAACCTTTCTATCATTAAAAAGTTTATTAAATAGCCATTCTTATTGAGAGGTTCTTAGCAGAGTTAACCTTGGGTTTGGCGATATGTGACTTAAGCATGTGATTACCAGTTCTGATGTAAAACGGGCTCAGTCTTGGGACCCTGCCTGGTGGCTCCTTGCTTTGGCACTTCAGAGCCACTAACACAATAGCAGGAAACACAGCCCAGCATTCATTCCCCCTTAAGGTCATTTGCCAGGACAAACAACATGTGGAAGTCCAGACAAGAGCCATATACCATTCCTTTACCCTAGACTTACTGAACATTCGTACCTGGAAGATGGGCACAGATTCGAGGCCCTTGAAAGGAAAATGAAGCAATGACATAGCAAAAGAGCTAATTAGCAATCTAATATTATTAAACTTTTTTGGCTTTAATGAGGAATATGTCTCATTAGATTGCATTGCCTTCAAGAAATAGAAAAATAGGTGGGATGTAGCTCAGTGGTAGAATACTTGCCTAGCATGTGCAGGGTTTGATCCCAGCACAGCAAAAAAAAAAAAAAAAAAAAAAAAAAAAAGGAAAAAGAAGAAAAAGTGAGACGCCAGTGCCAGGCTTGGGAAAGTTCATTCACCACTTTCTCTACAAGGCCTTCTCCTTAGTATCTGTTTCCTCAAAGCACTGGGCTCAATAAAGCTCAGAAATGAACTGGTGCAGGAACATGGCTAGGGCCGTACAGGCTTCCTCTCAAGATAACTACCTCCAGACTCCTTGGGCATCTTCTAATGCCCACCCATCTCAGGACTCATCTAGATGAAAATCCAGCCACAGCAGTTCACCAACAGGGAATGTGCTGTGGCCATCTTCCTGCCCTGCTGCTGTGTGCCTGTGTCTAGGAAAGTGGGCCAGACACTTCACTGGGAATTAGGTGCATTCATTCCCCTTTCAGGAAGTTCAGTGATCAGTCTTGTCAGTACTCCACTGAAATGTTCCCATACAGGACAAGTGTCAGGTAAAACAGACTGAACATGATAGTCAAACACAGTAGGGACTTTTTTTTTTCTTGGTTTTTCAAGACAGGGTTTCTCTGTATAATTGGCCTGGCTGTCCTAGAACTCCCTTTGTAGGTCAGGCTGGCCTCAAACTCACAGAGATGCACCAGCCTCTGCCTCCCGAGTGCTAAAGGTGTGTGCCGCCACACCTGGCTCATAGCAGGGACTCTTAAGGGGCCACTCAAGCCTTGCTTCTCAGAGCATGGGTTTGTTTGGGATGTAAAATAGGAAAATAAAAACAAAGAATTTCAGAGAGGGGCAGTCATGTAGTAGACCACCAAGCACCTGGAAATTTAGCCGAAAGATGTTGCAGGTCTTGTCACCCACATGAAGAGGGACCAAAGGAATAGATCTAGGGTGACAACAGACGATGAGGGTCATTCTCAATTACTGAAGAGCATCTAATATGCCTCCCATACCTGTGGCCGTATAGCACTTGAAGGTGACTGACTCATGAGCTGGCTCTCCGCTGGCTTAGGGACCTAAATAGCCATTCTCATCTTCAAGAGCCAATTGAGAAACCTGTACAAAGCTTTTGCTACTGCCAAGGGAAACCTAGTTTTTCCATTTGCCCAGCTCCTGTGTGTTACTAGGCAAGTAGAGTGGATACCTGTACTTTTTTCTAGGAAATAGCTGATAGGGGCTGACCTTACTCCTTGGAAGAACACTCCCCAGAACCAGCTGTACCAGGCTGTAACTTGAGGCACTCAGCTTGCATTTCTGTGAACATGAGACTGCAGTGTCTGTCCAAAGGAGATGCCCCGGTGTGATCCAGTCCAGGCTTTCCCACCAGTAAAGCCATGTAATCGGGCAGGGGACCAAGGCTGAAGAAAACAAAATGGTTGGTGTTACACAGAGGAAAGAGGGAACACACATCTGCTAAAAGGGTGAACAGAAAATCATTTATCTAAATAGAATAATAGAATAAACAAAAACTTTTAAAAACAATCACAAGATTTACAAATAAATTGGTACAAATAAATAGGTATTGTAAATCTACAACATTTGAATTATTAACACTTCCATCATGATAGCTTGTGAAGCCTGCACATGTGACCAACTGGCTTCCCTCTGGTGCCACTGCTCAAGTGCAAGAGATGTTCCCCATGCACAGCAGCTACCGCTGAGGACAAAGCCGGGCTTGCTTTAGGTCCAAGGCTGTGTTGGGCACTGGGCCTGACACCAGGAAGAGGCATGTTCGGAGCCTAGATGGGCAGGCAGCTTCCATGGTACAGGCAGATTCTGCAGTCCAAGGTAAGAAGTAGAGGCCATCATTTTGGGACCAGGAAACTGATAAGGAAGGTCTCACAGCTGTACACACAGGGAAGAGCCCCCGACCGACCACCAAAAAAACGCACGTGTGCAATAACTCATGGAGACTTGAGAAGTTCTGCTTCTACCTACCTCCCAATACTGGCCATCAGGAATGTTGGGTAAGGCAGGGAAAAAAGCTGGTGTAAGAGCAGCAATATGTTTTGTTTTGTTTTTGTTTTCCTTTTAAACAAAAAATAACACCACCCTCTCACCCAATAAGGGACAACAGAACCCTCAGCTCAATGGATGAGGGGCTTCAAAACAGAGTGTCTTAATCACAGGTGACATACTAACAGTAGAGATGTATGTACATAATAAATAATATAAAATAAAGCATATACATTTTTGGGTGTAAAGGACTGCAAAAATAAGAAAAGTCAATAGATTTGTAAGACTCTTCACATTAGACCAGACAGGGATAGTAGTGAATCAAAAGCTAGGCCGGGCTCTCTAGGGAATGAGTCCAAAGGATCATTCTTCCCCACTTCCCTCTGTTCCCAGAGACCTGAGGCTCCAAGAAGAGCAGGCACTCAGGGCCCCATTTGATAGCACTCTTTAGGGTAATTCTGGAAGAATCCAGCCCCCAGAGTAAATCCATATAGGTCAGATGTGAGCAGCATCAGAAGGTGAAGTCAGTATCCCAAATCATCTTCATCTGAAAACTGTTGATCCACATCTCTCTACTCACGTGCTCCAGCTGGATGCATAGAAACATCTAGAACTTGACTCTTACTGCTTTGATATTGCTTCAAGAGCTGCCTGGCATCCCCATCAAAAGGCATTTTAACAACTGCAGTTGAGATGCCTCAATGGCTCTGGTATAAAAAGGTTGCATGAGCTAAGTCACCCACAGGGACCAAGAAGCAAAGGTCCTCATGTGCTCACTTCATGGGCTGTGAACGGACTGCTCCGTCTGACTGGGGGCTCCACAGAAGGAAAAAAAAGTAAATTAGCATTGGGTGCACAAGTGCTGGAGGAAGGCCTGCTCAGCCCAGGCTTGAGACCAATAACAGTAGGCTCAGGCTTGGAACACTGCCCATCCCTTAAGTAGAAGCAAATGAAACTCAATGAGTTCATCTTTCCCATCAGCCACTCAAACACAAAAAGTAAACAGCCCTGAGGTATAAAAATTCACTGAGTAGGCTACTCATTGATAAATCTGTATGTGAAAAACTTACAAATCCCCCCACAATCACTTCCCTATTCACCTCTAAATTCCTCCTAATTCTGGGCTACCCTACAACTTAACCAGTTGTCCTTGCTGGACAGAAGCACCACAAGCCTGTTGCCCAGAATGGAAGCAAACTTAGCCCAGGAAGGAGCCTGATTCCTCAGAAACAAAGGGCATACTGGTACCTAAACAGCCATCAGCCCTTCACAAAAAAACATGTCAGAGCAGGGATGGGAGTCATGCCAAGCCACAGGGGTTAGGCTACACGTGTGTCTTGAGATGCTAACCCTCTCAGCTTGTTCTTTAGTCCAGGGGATAAGGTGTGTAGGCTGCACCAATTCAGGGAGTTAGCCTGCCTGGGTTCATCCCTGGGAGACCTCATCCCCTGGGTCCAGGCACAGTGACTGTGGCAGATTCCTGGTGTCCTTCAGAGAAGGACGGGAGATGCTTGTGTATGTTTTCACTAGCCAGGACACAGGCTCAGACAGCCAGCACCTACTTGGTTTGCTCCTTAACCCAAATAACTTGAGAGCTGAAGTCCATGGCCCCGTTTAACTCAAAATCCTGTTGCTCCATTTCTTAACGCATTTGGACCTGCCATGTTTTCCTATACTTGAAAAGGCTGGTCCTTTAGCTGTACAGAGTTGGGGACAGCAAGGTGACTTTTCACAGTTAGTGTTCCATATGAGAGTGAAGTTCTGCACTGAGCATCTGCACATATTTCTTGGGATAGCATGAGTGGTTTGTGGCCCAGCTCTCTTCACGTGAGGTCAGCTACACCCATAGAGAGTATATGAAAGAGGCGGCACCTTCAAAACAAGAACCAAAGTTTAAGCTGGTTGACTAGCACTCCAATATTCATGTATAAATTTCAGAATTCTGTTTTTCTAAGAATTCATTTAATAGAGTTTGGACTTGCCTGATGGACAAAGGGCAGTGAGTGAAGAACCCTCATTTGCAATGACAGTGTCCCGGCAATGTCTGCACACAAGGTCTCCAGTTCTAGGTGCCATCATCCAGTTCTAGGTGCCATCCTGTCCTCTGGCACAGCAATAGTTCCAGATACTGCTGTGAAGCAGGGATAGGCCCATAGCAATCAGAGCTCTAGAGGCCTGAGTCTGGACTGGCAGATCCCGCCCCTTCATGTTTGCATGTGCAACAGCCCAGGAGGGATTACAGGCCAGACCTACAAGGAAGGAGCCCCACACATGGCCATTCCACTATTTGCCAGTCTGTCTTGCCTGGGAAGTCCATGGGATGAGGCCATATGTGCCCTTCCTAGCCAAGATCCACCCAGAGGGGCACAGCCAGTGTCTCTCCTGTAATTGTCTAAGGAGTCTGTTTGGGAGGGGGAGAACTGGAAGAATTGCTCGCTCAGATGTGAGCCCTGTTTGAAGGTTGAGAGCGCTTCCCAGAGCAGCTAAAACTACGGCCAGTTTACCTTTGTGTACTCAGGAACCAGGGAGGAACTATTCTGAATTCCTGGTTATTATAAAAGTAGTCAGAGGAAATTAGATCATTAATGGGAAATGAACACAAACCTGGCAGGCCACAATCTCAATTTTTGAGAACCCCACTCCCCAGCTCCACTGTAAGAGAACTCTACAGTTAGCTGCCAAACAGGTGGTGAAAAATACTCCCTTAGCTCCCTAGACTGAAGCAACTCTAGGATCCACGAACAGTGAAACTCTGAAAGAAGACCAATTGGTGCTTCTCTCTCAGAGGCTCCTTCCAGCAGCAAGGCTCTCTGAGGCAGCTGTGCACAGTACCTGAGAGGCTGACAGGGTGGATGGAGCACTTACCACCAGAGAGCCTTGTTAGTGGAGAGGCCCTGACCCTGGCCAAACCCAGAGAGCTTGCACCTGCACACATTACAGTCCTTAGTAAATGGACTTTTTTTTTTTTTTTTTTTTTTTTTACCTAGATGTGTTTCAAAATGGTTTACTCACAGTGTGGGGTTCCATACGGTAGGAACTTCATCCCAAGGTGGCAGGCTAGGTGCTAGCAGCAGACCACTCGGCTCCTTTACAGGCCACTCCCAGTGACCTTCCACTAAGTGCCTCAGCCCTTCTCTAGCAGGCATTATACCTTCTGAGAATACTTCAGGACCCCTACCAAGCATAAAACTGTGGACAAGGTGCCAGAGGCCCCAGCCAAGGTCTGCCGGAGTGGCAGTGATGGAGCACTTTCCAAACATGCACGCGCGCACGCACACACACACACACATACTTCCAGAGTCACCAGCTATTCACCAGGAGATCAATCAGCCCAGCATGTCACCCTCCCAGAGCCCATCCTGGGGCCACCAGACCTCCTACCTGAAGGAGGCTGATGTTGAGCCTGGGTTCCTGGTACAAGAAACCCAGGCACAGGAAGGCTCTGGGTTCTCCAGCAGTGGCCTGGGTAGTGAGAATCCTATTGAACACTATAGCCATGAAAAGTTCATTACAGTGTATGAGTATTGCCAGCAAATGCAAGTAGTCACTTAAAACAAACTAGTGAAGGACCCGATCACCCAAGCAGCATCTGCCAGCATGAATTTCACAACACATGGTAAATTTGGTATTAAGACAGAGACACACATGAAATGGTCATAACACTCATTTGGTTTCCGAATCTGTTCGGGGTCAAACTGACTCTGGCTATATGGGCAGCTCTGGCACTGGCCACATTTGAGGCAGGAGGTACCTTTGAGCAAGGAAGGCCACTGCCTTATGAGCCCCACAGCCCAGGGACAAGGTGGGAGGGGGCACTTGGCTCTGTGGAAGGACAGACAATCCCATTCCTTCCGTTAAAAGCATGGGTCTAGAGATGCCCAAGTACATAGTTCACCCCGTCCCCACCCGGCCCCACTCTGATAACACACAGGTCCCAGTGGGAAAGAGGCTCCCGTGGCTGCCGCACCACATGTTCATAAGAAGCCCCGTGGAAGGCCTCCATTTAACACCTGCGACAGCAGCTTGTGTTAGCAAGAGTGACAGCTGGGAAAGTGGGTGGGGAGGGACTCAGCTGATGCCCCAGACCACCCCAGGTTACAGGTATGTGGGATGAAGTCATTGCCTCTTTATCATTGCCAATGATAAACCATGGGCTTAAAATTCATTAACATTCATTTTGGTGATAAAAATTCCTAGGGTGGGAGTAAAATCACATTCTCAAGTTAACCCTTCCTGAGGGAAAGGGACACAGTTAGACATATTTTCAAAACAATACTATGCGCAGAGAGGGCACCTGCAGCTCCTGCCGGCACCCGCAGTGACGACAGACTTGGCACATTCTGCAGTGACATGGTTTTCTTCATTTATCCATCAGGTTCGACAGCGACACCCACCGGGCACAGAGGAAAGGTATTCCTCCTGGGGACAGCCAAGGAAGGCCACTTGAGGGGCAAGTCCATCTTGTTAGGGTCACATCATGGGGTCACAGCAGAGTTAGCTCAGACAGACCAACTTAAAACTCTGCAAAAGACACTTAAAAACATGATCTCTTGAAAAAAATAAATGCAACAATTTTTAAATTCATGCAAATTGAGGGAGGAAAGAAACGATAAAAGGTACTGAAAAAATAAACATGATTCTATTTGGGCGGAAGAAGTTTGTCTCCGAATTCTTGAAAGCCATGCTCCAGCTGTCGATGTCACATGTCCAGTTTCCATCCCTCCCCATGCTGTCCTCCGCAGCTTGCTGTCCTCTGCGGCTTCCAGGGAAAGGGGCAAAGTCTTTGGTCTCAATGCTGTAGGACGCAGCATGGCAGACAAGCTCACACTAGTAGAAGTCATGGTCAGACCAAGGCCAGGAGGGCTGGACAAGGAGGCCCAAGGGGCCCTAGATGGCGCCTTCACTGTGCAGGCTGTGATTGGTCTTGTTGTGCGACACACAGTTCTGTTCATTGAGCAAGTTGGCCGTCTCGTCTGGCAACCCGTCATGCAGCTCCGTAAGAGTCAATTCAATTTTAGTGTTCTCACTGTCTGAAGACTGAGGGGTTTTGTCCATCCGGGACGCCATCAAGGCATTTTGGTATTGCTGTCTGGAGATCTGGGGCCAGAAGAGGACACAGAAAACAAACCAAGAGAACACTTACTTTTGGGTTCTCTTGTCTCTTATACTGTATCACACACTGAACACCCTAAAAGGCCCAGAGCTCTAGGAGAAAATCATCCTGGAGAAACCGAGCCACTCTGTGAAGTTCAGGTTGATCCCAGCGATCCAGTCAGTTTTCACCGTTAGCACCATTTCTACATCTTGCCTCTTATATTCAGACTAGAAAAATGGAGGTCAGCTTCCATCAGCTTTGGTCTCCAAAAGATGTCTAATTGAGGCTAAGAGTAGACCCTGTCTCCAGGGCAGAGGGCAACCTCAGCAGGCCAAGAGAGTCAGCAGCCATAGGCTCCAGAGAACTGAGAATGGCTGTCCCTCACTCCAGTTCCTGTACCCTCCAAAGCCACATTTGCTTTGTTTGGCTGCTCAAGGGATGGAGCGGAGATCAAAGTGTTTCCCAACCTGTGTGCTGGGGTGCTCTGACAGCAAAAGGAAACCCATGGCAAGGGACAGGCTGTCAGGGAAGGGGCTATACCTGCTGGATCCAGGAAGCAGCCCTCCCCCACTCACCTTTACGAACTGTAGGTCAGAGAGGGCTCGTACTGAGTAATCCGGGATGTAGACCTGCAAGAAGGAAGAGCTGAGCTGGTTGTTGCTGCTACCCAAGGTTGGTGTCATGGCGTCAATCCGGTCGCTCCGACTGAGAGAGTCTGAGTGATTCAGGCCACAGGGGCGAGGAGGTGACTTATTTTCCCCTAGAAGAGGGAGAAGACAACCGACAGCCTTTAGAGCACTGTAGGTACAGCCAGTGGTGCTCGGTCCAAACGCAGAGCAATTACACAAGCACACACCATGTGTATCCCGCAGGCTATGCTGTGCGGGACCGAGTTCTTAGTATAAAGGCTCTGTGGCTGGAAACCTGCCTTCCAGGGGAACATCAGTAGGTACACAGATGAGGCTGGGGACAAGTCCCAAAACACAGAAGCTACCCGATACCAATAGGGACCATAAAAAGACTTTATTATTTTTCTGGAAGCCAAAACAAATAATCAAAGTCCCTCTGTCTGTCTCCTTTGCCCCTTAGCCATCAGTCAGCTCAAGTGTGGCATCATGCTAGGTGACAGTAAACCCTGAAAGGCCTGCCTACAGTGTCTTGGTGTATAGGTTTCTGCAGTGAGCTCCTTGGAGCAAGCATTCAGAAAGACAGAGGTGAGAGCAGGAGAATCTAAGTGTTCTTGCTGTCAAAAACATCCCTTATAGTTTTTTAAAAAATGTATACGGGTGTATTATCTGCAGTCTATCAGCACATGCAGTGCCCATGGGGGGCAGAAGAGGGTGTTGCATCCCCTGGAACTGGAGTTACAGTTTTTAGCTCCCATATGGCGGATACTAAGAATTGAACCTGGGTCCTCTGGAAAAGCAACAAGTACTCTTATCTGAGTACTGAGCCATCTCCAGCATCTCCAGCCCCATTCATTGTAGCTTTGAAGATGAATTGTGTTAAAAATAAAACTCTAGTTGGGTGTGGTGGTGCACGCCTTTAATGCTAGTACTTGAGAGGCAGAGGCAGGTGGATCTCTGAGTTCGTGGCCAGCCTGGTCTACAGAGTGAGTTCCAGGACAGCCAGGGCTTCACAGAAAAACCCTGCCTCAAACTAAACCAACCAACCAAACAATAAAGTTCACTTTCCCCATGAGGAGGCGTCCATTCCACTGTTCTACCCAACTGCACACATTAAATGGGCTCTGGATTGCAGAATGCCACAGTAGAGGGGACCCACTCACCCATTTTTGAGTCTCCTTAACAGATGTCCCCAGAGAAGAGCCAGTCTGTGGCAGGTCCTGCCCTTCAACTATCGAATTCTATCACTATGGCCAAAGTCTATGTCCTACTTCAAGTGACTTATACAGCGCCACTGAGCAACTTCAAACTGTCCTAAAGAACCACTACCTTCCCTGAAGCTTTTCTCTGTTCACAGTGGTACCAAAACCCTCAGGAGCATCTCCACTTGGTAATCCCCCTTAGGACAGAAAACATCAGTGCTCTACGAATCCCAGGCTCCCTGTCTTCAGCCGCTCCTGTCACAGCCTGCTGCTCTTCCTATTGCACTCCCACAGCGGAGCGAAAGCTGGCTTAGCTGCAAGTCAGCATTCGGCTCAGCAGCGCCTCCTACTGCCCCTGCCACCTCCAGAGAGAAGGGCATGCTAATAGCCAGTGTTTTACACTTTGAGTGGAACTTTGAACAGGCAGTCTGTCTCTGTCCAGAATCTTTATCTGTAAACTGCACAGTGGTACCCAGCTCATGGGGTCTGAGGGCCCAAAGGAAGATACAGTGCTGAGTACAGCATGACACTCAGTGCATGCTAATAAAGTGTCCCACTGAGACGCTCTGCTCTTTCTTTCCTGTTAACTTCTCCCAGACTTCACCACCATGCTCCTGGATTAGCAACAAACTACATTTCCATACATATTTTTGAAACAGTATTTACTCCTGTGGTTCCAAGGTACTAAGGCAATGAAGCTGGCAGCTCACTGCTTCTTGGTCAGACCCTCAGGTAGAGGTCAAGGCCTGGATTCTTCTGGGCTCCTTGTAGTGAGCACTGCTTTCTGTGTGTGTGTGTCTGCATATGTGTGCACATGCGTGTGATAGTCCCCTTGCTTTGCCTGTCATCACAGCCACAGTCTGGGGAGGCCACCCATCTCCCAACCCCATCTACAGAGCCACGGGCCTGATGTGGTTGACTGGCAGCACACCTCATGGCTTTAATACACTACACAGCTCAGCATCTCAAGGACAATATAATATTAAAATCTTAACACCAACTAGAGAAAGTGAGCTGACATCATGTGGCCAGTGGCACTAGCTAAACCCCCTGGACAGGAAGGTAGCAGACCTTGAGAAACAACTGTCCTGAATTTCTGCTCACAAAAAGTAGTCAGGAAAGTTTAATCATTTTTAAGGTTGATATAAAACTGTTGTAAAAATAGGGAAGACTTGGGCCTCCGTGACAGTGCAGGACAATCAACGGTGGGGCAGAAGAGACTCAAGTGGTTTTGTTTGCTACTCTTTGATGGCACCTGAGAGTTTTCTCAAGAAGTTGCTGGAAGCATGTCCTCAGGCAGTCCTCTGATGTGAACAGGGGTCTGGGGACCTCTCACTACTCTAGGACCTGAGTAGGATGAACGTCTGAAGGACAGACACACAGTGTTCAGGCATAAGTGTGACCTAAGCCAGCGGGCAAGGCTTGCCCACTCAGTAAAGGGATGTTCGCCTCCAAGATGAATTTCATGTTGGCCCTATTCTCTGGCTGAAAGAACTGGTCCCTGTTACAGCTTGGTATAGATGGCAGTGGACTCAACCCACTTCACAGTTGCTTTTAATTCTAAGAACTTCACGAAGCCTTCTCTATGGAGTTATCCACACCAGACCTCTGGGAATAGAGCTTCCTAACGCAGTTTCCCAAACAGAGCAGGTGCGTACGGGCCATCTGAGTTTTGACTGTCGCTGCTGGTGTACTTTGGGTATCCCAGTGAGTGAGACAATCAGTCACATCCTTTATCGGAAATCTTTGAAATAAAGGACTAAATTTCTAACCGTAAATTAGTCCAAACACACCACAAACCACAAACCCTGTTCAGCAGCCCTGCAATTCAAACTCACCTGCAGTGAGGCCCAGATGACTCAAACCATGGAGTAGAGGCAGGAGCAGCTGCCCCACCCAAGTTTGGGTTCGTATTTTGCTATCAAATTTTTATGTCAAGGTTTTGTGATAGTAATAAAGATAAGACTTCTATTTTAGTTGGGCGTGGTGGCGTCCGACCCTGATCCCAGCACTTGGGAGGCAGGAACAGGGTGATGCTGAGTTCAAGGTCATCTTCAGTTACATAGCAATTTCAAGTTTAAGGACAGCCTGGGCTACAAGAGAACTCATCTCAAAACAAGACAAAACAAAAACAAAATCAGAACCTTTCAAGCCAGGCATAGTGATGCACGCCTTTAATCCCAGCACTCAGGAAGCAGAGGCAGGGGATCCCTGTGAAATCTGCCTGATCTACACAGTGAGTTCCAGGACAGCTAGGGCTAAGACCCTATCTTGAAAATCAACCAACCAAACAAACAAACCCTTTTAGTATTGTTTTGTTTTGGTTTTCTGGTTTTTTGATTCAGTCCTTTTTTATTTATTTTATCCATCCTACCTAGGAATCCTTTCTTCTGACAGCATACTATCAGGCACAATAATAAAACATGCCTCCTTTGCAACAATGGGTACCTATTGGAGGGGGCTGGATATTACTGGCTTAGTCCAACACCCACTCATGAAGTAACTCTTACTGCAATGCCAGCAGACATGTGGGCCAGGACCTTAAAGGCAAGGCCTGTCTATTCCTGATCAGATAGAGCAACCATAGTAAAGAAATCTTAAATTCTACAGAGAAAATAAAATGAGGATGTTTAATGGGCTTGACCTATCAATTTCAGTAACCCTGCAACTTTTTAAACAAACAGTAAACCTGAACTTATAAAATGAAATAAAAATATAAATGCATGCATGTATATATACACACACACACACACACACACACACACACACATATATATATATACACATATATATATATATATGTATATTTATATATATATATATATAGCATTCTGGTCTTAAACCCTCAGCTTCTGCTTCAGACTCCTGCATGCTGGGATACATCTGTGCACCACAACAAGCTCAATTAAGGCTAAGCAATTTTAATTAAAGAAAGATTAAAACTTTTTTTTAGTGACTGGGCATGTTAAGCATGGCCACGCTCTCCTGCGGGGAAGTGATCGGCAGCTGATTAGGAATGTGCACAGCACTAATTCCAAAACAAAGGTAAGACACCTAGAGCAGCAGGGCAGAAACACACCAGCCAGATCACAGGGGAAACAGTAGCCCCCAAATCAGGATGAGTACAGTGTTTTTCTCACTTGCCAAGAAAAGTTTATACTCTCCCAAGATTTTGTCCAAATGGATTCTCTGGAAATGAGAGTTTAGACTTGGTTCCAAGGCCTTCCGGCCTCTCACAACATGCTGAAGACAGCGAGACTCTGGACAGACCCAAGCAGTGTAGGCTAGTGCAGGTGAGATGGGCAGTGAGCACTGGCCGGTCACCATAGCACCTCTCCTTCGCCTGATCGCCATGGCTCCTGACCCAGAGTTCCTTTCCAGCCCTCTGTGGCTTATGATTTCCTGGACAGCTCCCTCTTAGTCAGCAACCTTAGAGTTTAGGGCTGACTGGAAACTGTGAACAGCCAGCACTGTGGAAACAGACTGTGGATCCCTGGTGGCCAAGGCTTCCCGGGGGTGAAGGCAGGCCATCAATTGATCAGGGTTAGGAAAAGGAAGCATGCACAATTACCTGGAGAGCCTGCCGCTAGCACCTCTGTCCTGCTGACAACAAAGGTACGAGACAGGGACAAAGGAACTGAAAAATGGAGAAAGACAGGGTGAGACCGCATCGAAAAGCAGAAAGAGCTTCAAGTCCAAGTGGACACTGTCTCACAAACGTGAGCATTCCACCCCAGAAGTGTCACGCATGCAGTGTTACATAAAAGGAAGAAGGACACAACGACTTTCTGGGAAGACCAAGGCAGGGACTGTGATGCGGGGAAGAGTCTCATTCTTGTGCTCTTTTCTGGAATGTTCTTGAGCCCCTGGTACCCGGGTGGGGTCCACAGCTCTAAAATAAGTTGTCCTCAAGGTTCAAGTCACAATTAGCCACATACGACTGGAGCCTCAGCTGGTAGGGCTCTAAGAATAGGCCTAAACCACACACTCCAGCACCCATCACACGGCCTTGCAAGCCCTTAGTTACCCAACTCACTGGTATTCTTGGTTTCATAATTTTGGCTTGATACTCTGAATCGCTTGGGATGACTGCAGATTTCAAAACAGAGGCAGATGTGTAGAATGTTGTGCTCAGGCTGCCTGAGAATGGCAGACAAAGGTTCTCTCATCACTGCTCACTCCGATGGGAAACTAGCCCCACCACAGGGAAAAACCTGAGGGCAGGCCATGAAGGACGGGTGCATGTCCCAAGGACTGTAGGCTTTGTTTCAGAAATGTGTGTCTCAACATACAGCCCTGACTGGCCTGGAATTTGCTATATAGGCCAGGCTGGCCTTAAACTTACAGTAATCCTTCTCTGCCTCTGTTTCCTTAGTGGACAGCTGATTTTCCATTTATTCGCATATGTGTGCATGTGCCTTGGCATGTGTGTGGAGAACAGAGGGCAACACAGGCAAGCAGTTCTCTTCCCACTGTGTGGATCCCAGGACTTGGCGACAAGCACCTTTACCTGCTGCTTCCATGTCACTACCCCACAGCTAACTTGAACAGACACAGGCAGGTCTTACTGTGGCAATATCGTATATGGATTGTATATCTCAATGAATACACAGACCCCCTCCCCCCAGACCCTAGTCAGCCTTTGAAATGAATGAGGTGGGCTTCCTGGTTTTTGTTGCTATCTTTGGTTGGTTTGAAAGGTCTCCTGTAGTCTAGGGCTAGCCTCACACTCACTACAATGCTCAAACTAGCCTTAAACCCCTGGTTTTCCCACATCCTTCCAAAGGGCTGGCACTAGTGGTGTGGTCATCATTCCCAACTGTTTTTTAGTGAATGGGATTTTCCTTACACTATGGTTCAATATGTGCGACGCTACTGTTTAGGTATAAATAACCAGTAACCAGCAAAAGTGTATTTCTCTCTCTCTCTCTCTCTCTCTCTCTCTCTCTCTCTCTCAGGTTTTTCAAGACAGGGTTTGTCTGTGTGACCCTGGCTATCCTGGACTCACTTTGTAGACCAGGCTGGCCTCGAACTCACAGAGATCCGCCTGCCTCTGCCTCCCAAGTGCTGGGATTAAAGGTGTGCACCATCACGCCCAGCTTGGTCTCAATTTTTTTTTTTCAGAGCTGCCTTACAGACCTTACAGGTCTGTTAACCTGGGCTAATTTGAGGCCCATGGTCCCAGACACACAATGATAACACCTTTCTGTGAGGCGATGCTTCTCCTTGTGGTTCTGTTGTTCTCATCCATTTGTTTTTCCCTTTCTGAGGCAAGTAATGAATGCTGAGCGCAGCCTCATCTCTTCCTCCTTCCTCTGTAGAGCCGCTGGCTTAGTGCTCACAAAGTAGACTGCACGTGTTGTGCTTGAACTTGTGACGGTCCTCCTGCTGGGGTCCTCTGTGTTTTAAGGGTCATAACATACTATATGCACAGCACCCTTTCAGCTCTCCTGGACAGCAGGGGCCTTTTCTCAATGTCACACAACCTGCATCTTGGGCTGTGACCCAGGTCTTTCCATGCCCAGTTACAATGTCCCCCCTCCAGTGTCACCAAGCAGTGGAAATGAGGATCACTTTCACGTTTACAACAAAGACCTACTGGAAAGGATCACACAGGCCCACATGCATATCCAGTGACAATGGTGGCAGTGTGCCCTTAGGATTGAAAAAACCTGCCCAGGAGAGTAAGGAATCTTGACAGTTCACTGGCTTTCTAATGGTAACATCCTTATGTCTGTCACACTGCTGGGTGAGACAGTAAAGAAAGACAAAGTAGCTTGAAGGTCACTATCCCTGTTAAGACTTTTCAGTTTAACAACCTTCCTTTAAGATGGGGTAGGGTTAGCTGTGGGCTTGGTAAAGGTTTCCTTGTACAGCTGTCCTTTTGTATTTTGGCCACAAGGTGGCACTACAGCACCTCTATTCTACCTGCCGGACCGGCTTCTGGCCAGGGAAGGTAAGCAAGGGAGTGTCTAGATCCAGAGGATTGGGTGCACTCCTGCCAGGACAGGTGCTTCTTGGAGACATCTCAGAATCTCAGGGAGCTTGATCAACCCCTGTGACCCACTGCAAGCAGCCAGCTCTCTAGATAAACAGTAGTAAACTCTTTCATCCTCAGCAAGACGCAACATAAAACCCCAGAAGAGCCACTATGTCGGCTTCAGACTTTGAGTGGAGATTAGGCAACACTTCCCACAGCAGGCAGGAGCCTAACAGACACAATGCTTCTGGGAAATACTACACTAGAAGTTCTAAAGCTAACCAGCAACTCAGTGGAAGTGAGCGTGCACGTCCAGAAAATATGGAGTTTACACAGGTGTCCCTACCAGGATGGTTAATTTAAGTGTCAGTTTCCCTTGGTTTACAATCACTATGGAAACACACTTCTGGTATGTCTATGAGGGTATATCCAGGGAGGCGTAACTCAATGGAAAGGACACACACTCTTGACTGTGGGGACCAGTGCACAGGCTGGGATCCTGGGCTGAATAAAAAGAGGGGGCTGAGCACTAGCTTTCATCTCTTCCTACTTCCTGTGACCCCAACAGAACCAGCTGCCTCAAGCTCCTGCCACCATAGCCTAAGGTGGCTTAGTGCATTGCTCTATGTCACTTGAGGGAATGGCAAGCCCACAGCTGGGAGGGGATGAAGCATAAACACATATTAACACAGATGACTGTGGCAGGAAGCACTGGGCGGAGGATGCCAAAGTCAACCCACTACATCTGTGTCCAAGAAGTGACAGGTGACATTTAGGGGACAGTGATTCAGAGGAGAGTGAGAGGGCCCATTACGGTCCTTAATATCTGTGTCTCCTGGTTTGCACAGCTGTGTTCGGTGTGTGTGCGGAAAACCTATGGAGGTGTATACTTGAGATGTGTACAGCCTGTCTCTATGATACACGTCAATGAGAAGTTAAGCATGCTGGGCACAGGCAGAACTAACTGGAGAAGGGGTACATCTTCCTGAAACAGGTCCTGTGCTAAGAGGCTGGAAGTACTTACCTGGAGAGGCTGTGAGGGCCGTCACACCATAGTATGAAAAAGCACTTGCTTCGAACTTCATACCTTCTTTTCCAGCTTCCACTTCCACTTTCCCCTGTGGGAAGAAGGAGGGGACTTTCAGTTTGGACTGCACATAAAGCTAGTCCTTCCTGGGTTTGTCCACACTCTTCTCCAATGACCCCAAGAAGGACAAGCTTTGGGAAATAAAGGGGTGGGTATATTCATCTCAATAGAAAACTGGACTTGGCTGGGCATGTGGAAGTAACAATAAAAGGGTCAGTATCTGTGGGACAGTTGACATTTCCCCATGTCCCCCAGCTCTTCAAGGGCCCTCAGTAACAGAAAGAATTGGCGAGGCAAATACTGAGGAGGCTGTCAGTGAAGGCTGCCCCAGGACAAGCCAAAGCTGAGAAGCAGCAGGCTCAAGGGTCAGCATGCTTTGTGTCCATGGAACAGAGGGGTGTGAACTGGCTCCAGGGACATGCACTCCTCTCCAAGCCCAGTGTCCTGGGTGTCTGAGCAGACACCTTGTCCAGCTTCCTGGGGGCACTGCTGAGGGAGAGCAGCCCTAGAAAGTCTCCCTCCATCAACAAACAAACTCCTCTGAGCATCCGCTCTTCTCCCCGCTCTAGCATGCCTGGGGTCACTCATCCTCCATTAGCTCCTCCATCCCTATAGCCTTAGGGGTGACCATCAGCCTTTGGAGTAGGTGCTCAGCAGCCTGTTCCGGGCTACTGAACTATTTCCCAGCAAAGGGTCAATGCAGCCATGTCCACATCACTCATATTGGCTCCCCCAGAACATCCTGTGCAAGGGCAAACCAGCCAGTTACCACTGGCTAAAAAGGAACCATTAAACCAGGCATGGTGACACATTCCGGTAATCCCAGGACTTCGCAAATAGAGGCAAGAGGATCAGAAACCCAAGACCAGCCTGGACTATCTGAGACTGTCAAAAGAGAGGAAGGGAGAGAGGAGAAAGGTAGAAAGAGAAGGCAGGCGGGCAGGTGGGCAGGCAGGCACACAGGCTAACACTGCACCATGCTTTATAATTTTCTAATGCTCACAGCGCTAGGAGGTAGACACAGCTGATCCCTCTTATGAATTGGAAAAGAGGAGTTGGGAAAGGTGGGTGATCAAAGTACATCTCTCAACACCTGCCACCCTACTAATGTGAACTCTGCTGCCTCGTCACCTCCCACTAGAGTGCATTCAATTCTAGATTAACAAAGACCGTCCTTTTGTACATCACATCTTCAAAAAACCACCTGTGCCTCTCTTTAGGCACAGAAAATACTGGCCAGACTGGTCCCAATCAACTCTCGTTATAAGAAAGGAACTTGGAATGCAGATCATTTTTGTATATGTGGTGCTTTTGCATATACAAGGGGAGGGTGGTGCCCTACCCTTGTGCACGCCAGGCAAGTACTCCAGTGCTCAGCTGCAACCCTAGCACCTAAACCTATAATCTTTAACCAACCTGCAAAGGAACAAATGCTAAAGCTTCCTAGCCATGCAGCCAGGCCATACAAGGAGGTGCTGCAAGCCTCAGGAGCTATATTCTAGTGGGTGGAAGGCAGCACAGAAAACTAGTGCCAGAAGGCCTCATGCAAACATGCCAGGAAGAAGAGACAAGGAGTTATGGCCAGGCATGGTAGCACATGCCTGTAGGCCTAGAGCTCAGGAGGCAGAGGTGGGAAGATTGTTACATATTCAAGGCCAGTTTGGTCAACAGAAGCAAAAGTTCCAGGCCAACCTGGGCTACAGAATAAGACCCTATCTAAAGAATACACTCAAAACTGGAGGCTGAGGAGATGGCTTAGTTGGTAGAATGTGTGCCAAACCAGCACGAGGACCCAAGTTTGGACAAGTGCCAATCACATGTGAAACTCTAGCACTTGGAGGGGTTAGATACAGGTGGATCTTTGGAGCTCACTGGCCAGTCATTTTAGACGATGGATGAGCTCTGGATTCAGTGAGAGATCCTGGCTCAAAATATATGGTGGAAAACAATAATGGAAAATACCTCTAGCTTCCACAAGCAACAACATGCATGTGCATGTGTGCACCCCCACCCCACCCCCACACACCAAAGCAAGCAAACAAACAAAAAGAATATGAGGAGTTCAGAGAAACCATTTACTACCTGTTCGGCATGAGGATACACTTTCTGCAGCAAGTCTAAGGAAGGGCAGGATCTGGCTGACATACTGGTATGAAGGAAGGTCTAAGGCAGGTGACAGCAGACAGGCTTCTAGGCCAGCACAGACAGGTAAGACCACAATGCTCCCGGGATAATGGCTAAAGGCAGTTTTGCAGAGGACATGGGTTCAGGAAGATAGTGCAGTTCAGGTTAGTGTGGCTGTGCTGAGAAAAGCCACAGAGGAGGATCCTACATAATTTGGTGAAGGTGTCATGGATGGAAGTGGGAGGGAGGAGAAGGAAGCAATTCAAATAGAGGTGTGTGCTTGAGCGCCTCAAAGACGGGCATCCTGGTGAGAAACCAGAAGGCTGAAAAATGAGTTTCTGGTCAGGAGCAGGTCTTCCACAGAGGGTCTATAGTGACTGAGGACAAGGAAGGCTCACAACTATCTGAGCTGAGGCTGAAGATCCAGGGGTGACGGGAAGGATGGTGATGGAAAGAAATGAGAGACAAAGAGCAGACTGCCATCTTTGACTGACAGGACAAAGGAAGACAGAAACCAAAAAGGGGCTGATGGAAAAGGTGTCACCAAAGAAACCAGGTGAGGGAAGTTTCCTGGCACAGGGGCATTGGCAGTGACAGCCACCACAGGGATCTGATGGGGTGCTGTTGGGCCAGTTGGAGCAAGACTACTCAGAAGTCAGACAGGAGGAGCAGCCAAGGGAAAGCCTCCAAGGACCTGAGACGCCTTTCAAAGTTGGTGTGCAAATGACATGGAGAGAACAGGATGCTGGCACACTCGTTGAACAGATGGTTCAACGAGTTCTTTGAAGGGTGGGCCCTTCAAAGACAAAGAGAGCGAAGCCATACCAGGAACAGAGATGACATTTAGAGGAGGTAAAGGTGGAAGCGCTCAGTGACCCAGGAGCCATGACATCCTCATGCTGCAGAGACCTGGTGAGCACAGCCCTGACACACACCACTTTCAGAGATAGCTGCAGCATGCTTCTCAGTCAGTCTGCAGCCTCCCAGCAACTTCTTCCTCCAGTGGATCTGGGTTGTTTTCACAAAGCACATAGTCTGTGTGCTCTCTGTTTCTGCATGTGGCTGTGAGTGGCCACTTTGTGATCAACCATTAGAACCCAAAGGGCCGTAGTCCCCTTACCAGAGCCAGACTGAGGAAACAAGGCCAGGACCAGCATCTCAGGAAGGAGGCAGACTGACAACCTGACAGGACTCTGTGCTGTGCTGGGAGCCTCACCCAGCAACCTCAGAAATACAGGGTTCTAAAGACTAGTCCTAGATTCCATGCCCGAGTGCTCCAGGTTACTAAGTATGAGGTGAGAACTGGGTAGGAGGACAGAAGCTCTTCAGGTAACTTCAGGAATATGCGGGGTTTGGAGTGTCATTTTCTGGCTGTTTGTGAATAACGGCCCCAGATCTGGAAACTGTTTTCTGATCTCAAAGACTCCCAAAAATGCACAGGGGCCAGGTCTGCTGACTAATCAATTGAAGATGGTTAGAGAAAGATTCCATACCTACACCTGAGACTACAGTCCTCCCTTGAATTCTTCAGGCCAGGCACCAGGTAGGGGAGGACCACTACCTACTCTCCTGTTGCCAAGGAGTCCCAACTCAGAGTCCACTTGGACATGCTGGGCTGCAGCTCCCACATGTCTGGGTTCTGAGAAGTGGCAGCAGATAAGAGCCATCATGGCTTTATTTCATTATCAGCCCTCAAACTGAACGTGAATGGCTCCATGAAGAAGGTCCTGCAGCCACCCTTCTTTCTTTTCTCCTCTTCCTCCAACTGGTGACAGGATCACTCAGCACTTGGGAACTCCTTACAGAATTGCAGCAGATTAAAAAGGACAATGGAAAGTGGGAAGGGACAGGGCTCTGGGGAAGTTGGGGGGAATGAGTGTAATTACAACTCAGTGCACACACTGAAATTCCCAACAAACAAATGAAAACTGATCAAAAAGAAAACAGGTCTGGAAAGGGAGGTTGGCAGGTAAAAGTAGCCGGTGCCAAGCCTGACCATCCAAGTTTGATCCCCCAGGATCCTAATGGAGCGAGATAGGACTCCTGCAACTTGCCTTCTGACCTCCACACTCATGCTTCAGTACAGTTTTGGCATAAAAACCAACCAAACAAACAAACAAAAAACCAACATCCAGTCTCCAAATTACAGGAAGTAACATATGAAAATAAAATCACAACAGAGGGCTCGACAGGCAAGGCCAGCAGTTTGGAGCACTTGTTGCTCTTGCAGAGGACCCAAGTTTGCTTTCCAGCACCCACAGGCACTTCATAATCAACCATCCATAACTCCAGTTCCAGGGCATCTGATACCCTCTTTTGACCTCCAAGAGCACCAAGCACACACACAGTGCACAGAAATACATGTAGGCAAGACTTTCATACACATAAAATAAAAAAATAAACCTAACAAAATTAAAATCACAACAGATTAAAGGATCCCTACAGCCTCAGCATTCTATAGTTCTCCATTTACTAGAGTTTAAAGCCACCCAGGCCACCCTCCACAGAGGGAAGCTTTTCTAACAGGAAGGTGTCAGGGACACCCAGGAACATCTGTTCATTTGAGGGTCAGTAGTTTCAAAAAGATTATTTCAAATAACCTCATGAGTATGAGATTAGGGCCATCCCTACAGGGAAATGGCTTAGAAACAAGTACATGTCTTCACATTCAAACTTTTTTATATTGGAAAAAAATCTACTTTTTTTTTTTCGAGTCAGGGTTTCTCTGTGTAATAGTCCTGGCTATCCTGGAACTCTGTAGACCAGGCTGGCCTTGAACTCAGAGATCTGCCTGCCTCTGCCTCCCGAGTGCTGGGATTAAAGTTGTGTGCCACTACAACCAACTAAAAAGAATTCTTAATAACAGTTCTTTAAAGGCTCTGGAAGGACTATAATAGTGCAGCAAGGATGCTTCCTAAGTCAGAACTCAGACACTGAATCTCCTCTTTCTGTTGACAAAGTATTGGCTGACTTCTTTCTTCTTTTTTTTTTTTTTTTGGTTTTTCGAGACAAGGTTTCTCTGTGTAGCCCTGGCTGTCCTGGACTCACTTTGTAGACCAGGCTGGCCTCGAACTTGCAAAGATCCACCTGCCTCTGCCTCCCAAGTGCTGGGATTAAAGGCGTGCGCCACCACTGCCCGGCAACTTCTTTCTTCTAAGTGCCTATGTGTGCTAGTCAGCTCCCATCTCTGGCTTCACAGTCAGATATGATGCTATCTGCGTCAGTATGGCCCAATAACCCATGTGAGATAACCCTGTGGTGAGTGTGGCTGGTTCACTTGTGGGATGGCTGTTTCCTGTGCTTGTGTGTTTCAGGTTGCTGTCACAAAACCACCACTGGGGCCATCAGAAAGGAAGTAACGGGGTGTAGTTCAGTCAGCAGGGTGCTTGCCTGGCATATACAAAGCCCCGAGTTTGAGCCTCATAAACCCTAGCTCAGGCCTGTAAATTTAGGAGCGTAGGTAGCTCATAATCACACTCAAGTGTATAACGTGCGCAAGGCCAGCTTGGCCTGTGTGAGATCCTCTGAAAGACAAAAAGAGAGAAGGAAAGAGAAAACGGAAAGAAAGAAGGCCAACAGGATGCCAAGAGCACACACATGGAGTATTCCCTGGCCATGCCACTCAAAGGTGCTGGTCTGTTCCTTGTGGGACTCTGGCACTTGCATGCTTTGTAGTCAGGACTGTCTATCTGGTGGTTGCACATGGAAGCATGAGATTCTGCAAGTTCACTTCCTAAACAGATACTTAAGAAAAGTCGGTGGCCAAATATTGATTTATACACATGTTCAATCATCTGATTGACCCTCAGCCTGGGTGCTTACAACCATACTATTGTGCCAAATGGCATGATTCAAATCCTAGTGGCTAAGCTTGTTTCTGCACCAAGTGGGAGAGTTTGACAAGATCCTGGGTGATTCAGGTGCATGGCAGGGTTTGAGAAACCAGGAGCAGGAGAGACTAGAAGAGAGTAAACTTCACACAGACAGCTCGGGCACACCCCCTGAAGGTCAGATAACAGTAGCATGTACTATAATTCAGAGTCGTTCAAATGCAGCCAAGGACTCAGTTAAATACTAATCCGAGAAAGAGTAAAACCCACTTTAGAGCAAAAATGTCTTTTAAATCTTTATTGGAAGCTTTCAAAAGTATGAATGGGACAGTTGAAAAAGAAAAAGAAAAGGAAAAAAGGAGCATTAATTTGCACATGAAACAAGCAAGAAGAGTATCACTAGGGGAATTTCCCATCCACTGAACACCTGGCAAAGACAACTGCCTGCCGGGGCTCTCAACTCTGCAACACAATGTGCCCTGATCTGGGAAGAGCAGCACGCTCCTTCCCATCGGCTTCTTTAGATATGTTACTTCTCAGAGGACCAACACTACTTCACTGCAAATATCAAGTGTACAAATTACAGTGATCCAGTACATCTTGCCTTTTGATAAGGAAAACCATGTCTAGCATGGACAGTTACTGGGCACACACAATTAAAAATTTGTTAGATTTATTTATTTTATGGATATGGATATTTTGACTGTATGTGCACCACATGCATGCCCACAGAGGCCAGAAGAGGGTATTGGTTGCTTAGAACTGAAGTTATGGGTATTTGTGAGCTGCCAGGTGGGTTTCTGGATACCAAACCCAGGTCCTCTGCAAAAGCAACGAAGTGCTCTAACTGCTGAGCCATCTCTCCACTCTGAACTTGACAAACTGTGGTATATGCTTTTCATTTCTTTATTACATATGTTCCCTGTAAGGGGAGTTAGATTAATAGATTAGATTTAGTGAATATCTAGGGGCTTTTGATACAGTCTCTTAATACGGGGCATGAAGATCAACTTGGCTGTGGGCACTTGACATAGCAGCATTTGGACTAAAAACAAGGTTTATGGCCTGGCATTGATTTCAGCTGCTAATGGCCTGATGAAGCGGGCGGAGTCCAGCCATATTAAGCTGAAGCCAGGTGAAACAAGGAGAGACTGACCCTATTAAGGACGAAGTAGGTGGAGCCCCAGAGTTCCCATGCTAGAAATGACAAAATGCAAGGCAGCTTGTATCATCTGATGGAGAAAATGCTGGTGAACTGAAAAGCTGATCTCAGAGCTGAAAAGTTATGGCCAGCTCTCCCTGAGGCAGAAAGAATCTGGTGAGCAGAGAAGGCCTCAGCAATACAGCAAAAGACCAAGTACTAAACCCTGTGACACAGCTTTTGCCTAGAGGGGTTCGACCAGTTCAAACAGTGGCCTGAATAGAACTGTGGCCAGCCTCAAGACTGAGGCAGAGCGGCTGAGTGGCTAATACAAACGGAATAAGTTGGCTTATGGACAGCTGAGGCCTTAGAGAGAGAAGAAAGCTTCAAGCCTCATTTAAAGGAAGCTGCCATAGCCAATTTACCCTAAAGGACTTACATCTAAGATATTCCTGAAGAAAGTCTGTTGACTAAGTGCCTTAAAGGATCTACTCCTGAGGTGTTCCTGACAACTGAGGACCTGCCCCAGAGACTGTATCCTTCTAAAAGGTTAGGATTAGTTGTTAGATAATAGTTGTTATAGTTATTAATAGGTTTAGTTGTTAGGTAACAGGAGTTATAGTCATTTGTAGGGCTAGTACTTAGGTGATTGTTTATATTTGTTATAAGTGCATATAATTATTAATATATATATAGGTTAATTAAAGATTCATCTTAAGCTCCCTCATGTTATCAACTCAAACTTGATCAACTATTAGGCATGTGAGCAATTTCTACTATTTTACAATAGATTTGCCATATGCTTTCACAGACAGTACTGTAAAACAATGGATTATATATTGCTAATTTAAGGAATATAGTAGCCGGGCGGTGGTGGCGCACGCCTTTAATCCCAGCACTTGGGAGGCAGAGGCAGGTGGATCTTTGTGAGTTCGAGGCCAGCCTGGTCTACAAAGTGAGTCCAGGACAGCCAGAGATACACAGAGAAATGCTGTCTCGAAAAAACCAAAATATATATATATAGTGTATTTAGAAGTACCTTTCTGTCTACTATTTGTAGTTCATTTTTATTTTATCTTAAAAATTACATTATAGCTGGGCAGTGGTAGTGTCCACCTTTAATCCCAGAACTTGGGAAGCAGAGGCAGGTGGATTTCTGTGAGTTTGAGGCCAGCCTGAAACTCTACAGAGCAAGTTCCAGAACAGTCAGTGCTACACAGAGAAACCCTGTCTTGAAAAAAACAAACAAACAGGTGACATTCTGTATGTAGTTATTTGGGGGCAGTGCACGCCACAGTGAACATACAGAAACAGCTAGTCTCATCTTTACACCACAGAGGTCCCAGGGAGTCAAACTTGGTGACAGGAACCTTTACCCACTGAGCTATCATGTTGGCTCTTACAGTTTGCTTTTCAAAAAAAAAAAAAAGGTTTTTTTTTGTTTTTTGTTTTTTTTTGCTAAAGTCAAAAGACAGTTTTCTCTCATATGCAGAAGCAAACAAAACACAACAGAAGCTGATGGGGATGGAAGAGAGAGAGAGAGAGAGAGAGAGAGAGAGAGAGGTCAGAGGGCGTTCCCTGAAGATAGAACTGATCAAAACATATATATCCACATATAGAAGTACTGTGGAATCCATTACTCTGTACAAATAATTTGAGCTAACATTTGTAATAAAAAAATAAATAGATGTAGGCATAAGGTTATTGTGTAAATTCAAATGCTGATTTCTGTACTCTCCCCCTTATCTGATTGTTATACTTGTTCTGAGAATCTCCTGTTTCAGTGTTGTTTAAACACTGCTATCCAACTGTCCCCAGATATGCCAATAAAGCAGTTTACAGCCAGTCTCTGAGCAGGGGGAGAGAAGAGAGTCGGACTTCCTGCCCTCCAGGGGAGGAGCTACAGGAGGGAAGTAGGGTTTTTCTTTAACACAAATAAGAACATATCATAGTCATCGATCTTTTCTATTGTGAATTTATTTCAAGTGTATACATTAAGGTATATAATTTTACTTCAGGTTGGAAAGTAAAAGCTAATTACATATTTTGAGAAACTTTTTCTTTTTTAAAGAGGCAGGATCTCACGTAATTCAGGCTGACCTCAAATTCAGGACATAGCTGAGGGTGACCCCGAACTTCTGATCCTCCTACCTCTATTTCTTCAGTGCAGGGATGACAGGTGTACAGCACCACTCATGTAAGCAGTGCTGGGGGTCAAACCTAGGGCTTTAGGCATGAAGGCAAATATTCTACCAATAGGGTGCATCCCCTGCTACCACTGTGCAGCAGTTTATTCCTAATTTCATCATGATCTACCTAGGTAGTTTTATGAATCTTGTCTTTTTATATATGTACACTGGGACACAGTAAGTCATCCATTTTTATGAGTAATATATGGTGTGTGATGGTTCATGTCTATATTCCCAGTACTTGGGTGGTAAAGGCAGGAAGATTAGGAGCTCAAGGTCATCCTTACCTACATAGCAAGCATGAGGTCAGCCTGATAATTCATGATACTCTGCCTCAGAAAAGTAAAATTAACCCTCCACAAAGTATGTTTCTCTGGTTTCTATGTTTGACTATCTCTAAATCTTAATTTTTTCTTACTGGTTATATAATATAAAATATAGTATATGTATATATATTTTATATATATATTTAAAATATATTAACTTTAAATTATATATAATATAGCCAATTTGTCTAATTGTTCTTGGTATGCTGGTGGAAAAAGACTGCTATCATAATTGTATACCTTGAGGCACAGTAGGTAAAGGCAGCTGCCATAACACTTGAGGACTACAGCTGGATCCTGGAACCAACATGGTAGAGGAGAACAAACCCCCACGGTTGATCTTTGATCTCTACATGCTGCTCACCATGTCACATGCACACGTATGTGCAGTTTGTGCAGATGTGCTTGTGGAGACCAGAGGACAACCTCAGGTAGGGGTGTTCTTTAAGCTATGACCCTCCTTATTTTTTCAGATGAGGTCTCTCATTGGTCTGGGGCTCATGGATTAGGCTAAGCTGTCTGGCCAAAGAACCACAGGGACCCACTTGTGTGCACCACTCATGCTAGGATTACACATCACCACCATGCGTGCACTCAGCTCTTTACATGGGTTCTGGGGAACTCAGACTAGGCAAGTGCTTTACCAAACTGAGCTACTGCCCTGCCACATTTCTACTTTTGGATATATGTCTCTTGCAAACAGAGTCAATACAGACGTCATTGTGATTTATCATGCTTTTATTATCTTATTCATTAACATCCATTAACATACTTTAAAAGTCTACTATTAAAAAAACTTGAACTTTTATTTTTATTCATATGTAGTTTATATTTTGTTACATAAATGACAAAATATTCTTTTAATTAGGTTCATTTAAATCATCACTTTGCATAAACTGAACTTTATTTGATATGGGACTTAAACTAAAAGCTTTAAATGATGGGCAAAGAAAGACAGCTCAGTTGGCAGTGTGCTTGGCAAGCATGCACAAAACCCTGGGTTTGACCCCAGCACATGTAAACCAGTGTAGTGCTACAAACATAGAGTCCCAGGACTGGGGATGTGAAGGTGAACAATCAACAAGTTCAAAATCAGGGCTGGGAGACACTTCAGAGTTTGAGCCCTTGCTGCCCAGCCATGGAGCCAGAGTTTGGACCCCCCAAAACCCACGTCAATGCCAGCTGTGTGGCAGCCCACCTCTAAGTTCAGTCTCAGAAGGGAGAGACGAGCCACACGAGCAAGCCATGGGTTAGATGGAAAGCTCCTGAACTTCAATGAATAAAGGTCGAAGAACGATAGAAGATGATTCCCAATATGGATCTCAGGTCTCCATGAGCATGTGAACACGTGTACATATGCCACATACATGCAAAAATGTGCATATCATACACACGTGAAAAATATTTGAGGGTGGAATGTACTTGGCAAAAGATGATAGCTATGCCAGATTGACCGAGGGTGGCATGGCATTTTGTCCTGTTATTCTCTGGCACCTTGGATAATTGGCTAGTTTGCAAGAACATGGGTTTTGCCAAAGTCTGCAACTTAAATACCTCCATAGGCCTGTTCATCAACCACACATACTACTTATTAAAACCCATGACATCAATGTGCATCAGTAGGTGGCCAAGAGGAGAGAGGCTATGTCTATATTCAGTGTTCTGACCTATGAACACCTGAATGAATCGTAGCGTAACATTCCCGCAGGAGGGGGGAAAAAAGTAAGCCAGATACCAACACCACTTTGGCACCATGGGGCCCAGAACGGGAGCTAGCTTGTGTCGCCCACCATTCCAGCACCAGGCAAGCACCAGATGGGCTCCCAGGACAGGAAACAAGCCAGAGACTAGGGGAGCCCTGCCTGGCCCTGGATGAGGGGGTTGTGGGTGAGCCAGTCCCAAGGGTATGAGTGTGGGAGAGCCATACCTGCCTTTTGTCTGCTTTGTGGTGGTGTGAGGTGGGGGAGAGATCCACTCCTTTTGGCCCTCACCACCAATAGTAGACAGGAGATCTGGCCCTGATGGAGTCACAGGAGCAGGAGAGCTGTCCCTGCCCCTCACATGCTGCAGCACTCCACAAAACTAGGGTTTTACTCAGGGTGGCCAAGAGCAGTGCCTGCTATGTAACTGTGATATCAAAGAGGGCTAAGAACAATGGCCTCCCCACCACATTTGGGGTTATGTCACATTAGCGAGAAGGCATTGGTCACTAGTAGTAACCACTACTTTGGGGGACCATCATTATTCCAGCAGTTCCGAGCCAAACAGTCTGGTTAGTAACCAGCAACATAAGCACTAAATGGATTTTGCTCATGATGTTACTAGGACAGACACTAAGACACGGTGACAGTTAAGAAGAGAACCCAAGATGTGTCTCAGTCACTATAAATGACCAAGTCCTGATGAGGAATGGACAAAAGAAAAGATAATATAAAGAAAACCCAGGAGCCACCAGGATTCTGGACAGGAACAGGCACATTACCAAATGTTTCATGAGTCACTAACGGCATTCTTCACCCAGTTTGGCACAGCAGCAAAGCGTGAAGCACCTTTCGGTCGGTATTAGACATGAAATGAGTGTTCTACCTCCTATGAGAATCACCACCCAGCTACGCAAGTGGAGATCAAGTACAGTATGCTCCCCTTATAAATACACATACATAGAGTAAAGAAAGCAAACCTGCTGGCCTACACCAGGCCTCCTCAGAGCAGAGAGGGCAAGCAGCACAGAGCAATTCCTGACCTGCAGAATGAGGACGAAGTAGTCTACGGGCTTATTCCGCTGGTAGAGGTAGCACTCAGGGGCCTTCTTGTTCTTCTCATCATACTTCAGTTCCTGGATGACATTGGGGTGCTTTAGCAGCCTTAGGAGGATCTTCTCTGACATCTGGGATGGGCTAAATGCTTCTACTTCTATAGACACAAACACAACTTGACATTACACTTCAAAGAAGGGCAAAGGTCATGCTAGCAGTTAAGGTGCTCAGATCGGAAGAATACTTGTTGACAGCAACACAGCACGGCTGAACCGGACTTCTGTTGGTGATCCACTGGGGTCAGATTACCTGGGAGAAACTACAACACTGGAATGCTCATGTCTGGTCCTTTTCAATCTGTCATTGGTTTCTGTCCCATAAGAGTGCTCTAGATTTCCGATTGACAGAAAGGATAACCAATCACCAGCAGACCCCTCCTTGAGTGCCAGGACACCCTTCAACTCAAACCACAACAATTCCACTGTCACCATCAGCCAAGGGAGGAAGCCACGGGTGGGTTAGTACTGGGCATTGGGCCTGGGCTCCACCTCTTGCTCTCCCATGCCACTCTCCTGAGGAATTCCAGGGACCACTGAGGGAGAGATTCAGAAAAAAAGCAAGGCCGTGCACACATCAACATGCCCTCCGACTTGCCAACAGAAAAGGAAATGGTGGTTGGCACTGACAAAGAGAGTCACTTTATTTAAAACAAGAGAAAGCCAAAGCTGCTGACTCCAGGACTCTATCAGAAATGTGGACTTCATAGTCTCTCAGAGGCAGAGCAGGATAACATTTTTAAGTGTGGTTCTTCCACAGTGAGCAATGACAGACCAGAACTGGAAGATAATAGCAAAATACTTTAACTTAGTTTTTAATTAGATGCTATATGCAAAAGCTCAAATTCTGGATTCATCTGTGACTTTTTCATAGTAAGACAGTACACTGCAGGGAATTTGGAAAATACAGAAAAAGAAAATAAAAATCATTTGTAAGCTGACTTCTTAGACAGCCATTCCGAGCAATTTGATGAGTATTTCTTTCCATTGCTTTGCCTAGGCATGTGTGTCCGTATGTGTACACAGAACCACAGTGTGGTCTTGGCATACACATACTATGATATGAGGGCTGGGGAAGGTTCTTACTAAACAGGAAGTCATGGACACTTTCCCATGTCATAAATGTGAACAGTGAACACGTCCATGTATCTGACAGTAGGTGACATCCTGCCACGTGTCGCTGCTGACCTTTCAGGACACTTGTAGAAACACACTGCATTTGGTTAAAACTTACTGGCCCATCTTGGAAACAGATGTCTTCTACAAGCCTCTGGGACCTTCTAGATTTTACTCACACTTCCCCGGCCAACAGAGCTCACCCTTAACCTTAGAGGGCCGTCTGGGGATGTGAGAGGGTCAGCCAGTCTCTGAGGTCTTTCAACCATGACCATTTGGAAGCAGTCAGTGCTGCGTGGCTGGTGGCTTTAACCATGTGGATGCTTGCCTCTGGATAGGGCCCCATATTAACAATCTGACTTGAAGAAGCCACCAAGAAATTCAGGCCAAACTCAGTAAATCTTTCATTTCATCAAAACCATAAGAGATAAGGATTTAATTCTGGATGCCTGTTTTTCTTCTTTGTGAGTCTTAGCACCTGCATTACCACTGGTGTCCAACTGTTCTTCCAAGGCAAGCTGAAGAGAGAATTACTCAACTGTCCAATCAAATGAGGTGGCGTCTGGTTTACACTGTCAGCCTACTCCACCAGCTGGCTCGCCCATGGGGCTTAGTGGGAAGTAGACGACCTGGCTTACCATATACATGCAGTGTGGCACTAACATTCATCCTTACCTTTCAGACCAATTTTAAGTTACTGGTCCACCCCTGGCAAATGTCTCAGAGGGTTCATGCCGACACTGAACACAGGAGAGGAGAGAATTTAAAGAGAACAAAACAAAACAGAACAAAAACAAACAAACAAAAACAAAAACAAAACACAAAGTGGCATTACTTGTCACCCCACATCCCAGCCTCCACCCTCAGCCCCCCAGTCAGCGTGAGGAAGGCTCCAAGGCCTGTAGATCTCATCCTGTGATAAGCACACTTGCCTGTTGCTAGGAAACGGTGCATGGCCAGGAGAAGCTGCGGTGAGATTTTAACCTTCATCTCGCTGTCCGTCTGCTTAAAGGCAGAGAAATCTTGCTTTCTTTCACGGTGGGCCACTTTCTTTTTTGTTCTGTTATCGGCTGAGATAGGAATGAGGAAAGAGAAAACAGAAACAAACTCAGGGCTCTTTATCAATGAAACAGACAAAATGCATTGTTTGGAAAGGAGTTAGAATCCCTCCAGGGACCAGAGGACCTCATGGAGGTCTCAGAACGGACGGACAGAGAACATCGCCACTCCTGGGTCTACAGGTGCCTTAGAGAGCTCCTATGACAAATGATTGGACAGACAGGACAAACCCCACAAGGAGCATACAGAATCACATAGCAGCAGACTGGCCTCAAGTGCTACCAAAACCATTCTAGGGAAGAACTGACATAGGCCACACCTGAGGGAAGTTTTCTCTGCCTTGTAGAGGGCCTCTCAGCCTCAGATGAAGGAAAATAAACACAGACAAGATTCCTCAAGAAGCAGCAGCCTCACTCCAGGAATGCCCTATTCATCATCTCTGTTTCATTCTTGCCCCAGACTCTGAGATGTTCAAGGTCAGGCAAACGTGGGGGTGATCAGGGAGGAATGAGCCAGCCTCCTCTGGAAAAGGCCAGAGAGGAAATACCCAGGCTCTGGCTTTTGCTGCTGACTTGGAGCTGCTTCTCTGCAAAGGCAGCTGTGCATAAATGAATGAGCACAGCTTTAAGGAAATTTCACATTTTGTTTAATTTCTACATATCACAAGGTAATTATTCTTCTGCTGATTTTCTGAGTCATTAAAAATCATGAAAAACTGGGCTGGAGAGGTGGCTCAGAGGTTAAGAGCACTGGCTGTTCTTCCCAAGGTCCTGAGTTCAATTCCCAGCAACCACACGGTGGCTCACAGCCATCTACATTGAGATCTGCCTGGGCATATATGTAGAGCAAATACTGTATACATAATAAATAAATAAATGTTTAAAAAAAATCATGAAAAACCATTGTTGCCTTGTGAGCCATATGACATTGGTGGCAGATACTCATGAGCTATGATTTGCCAACACCTGATCTAAAAGGAGTCTCCTACAAAGCCATTTTTCAGGATAAAGTGCTAATAAAGAAAATTCCAATATAACAAGACTCCAGTTGTTTATAATGGCCTACACCTGTAATTCAGCACTTAGAAGGCTAAGGAAGGAGAATTATATGGTCAAAGTCAGCCTAGGCTACAGCATGAAGCTCTGTCTCAACACCCTGCCCAAAAAGAAAACAGAAAAGTAAACAAAGGACAAGGGCCCACTTGCTTTCTCTGCCCCCAAGAGTCTGCACTACCATCTTGTCCAGGGTAAAACATCAATGGCCAGGGGCTTCTACACTTCTTTCTCAGGTCATTCTGAAAATCAAAAAGTCTAAGTCAATATGAAACTTAGAAATAGTTCTCTACTGGCAACTAGCCGTTATGGCTGACCTCTCACCTGGACTGAGAATAACCCTGAAGTCACAAGTTCAGCGTTTCATACCAGGAGATCACGTCACACCACACTTCTCCATGAAATAAGTCTGTTCACTCCGAGTTTAGTAAACATTTAGTAACGTCACCATTTTTTAAACAAAGTGAGATTTCATAAACATTTATATTTCTTCCCAGTGGCAAGGACTACCCCAGGGAAAACAGACATATACAGATATACATTCAGTCTGGATGAGAAAGGGTCTGTGACACAGCTGGCTCAGTGTGTGAGGTACTTGCCCCCAAAGTTTAGCAACCTGAGTTGGATCCTTGGAACCCACATAAAGGCTGCACATGTGGGCTCACACACATTGTACAGGATCACAAAAGGATGAGAATAACATAAACAAACAACAATATTCTCTACTAGGAAGTCTCTGCCTTCTGAATGTCAAAAGCATAAAACAAGACAAGAATGCTATACTGATGTAAGGAAACAAGGACATACTTTTCAAAGATAATTCTTAACAATTTAAAAGTTTTTCTTTCATTAGATTCTACATAATCTTGGAGATATTAAAATGTATAATGTTGCTTTGTAAAAAGACTAAAAAAAAATCACTCTCAGCAAGGCATTCCCGAAATGCTGCAGGGTACTAGGACAGCTCAAGTCCTAGTTTTCAAAGTCCTTGTTTCAAAGCTGAGAGGATAAACTGAGTCTATGTGTTCCTTCCCTGCCCCAGGAGCCTTGGGCCCTCCTTAGCATAATTAATTTCTCAAAGGGCCTCATATGGGGCTGGAGAGATGGCTCAGTGGCTGAGAGCACTAGCTGTCCCAGGTTCAATTCCCGGCTCCTATGTGAAAGCTCACAACCCTCTGTAACTCCAGTCCCAGAGATCTAACGCCCTCTTCTGGCCTCCTTGGACACTGCATGCATGTGGTGCACAGACACACATGCAGGTAAAACACCCACACACTAAATGAACAGATTTTAAAAAGAGCCTAATATGATAAAAGTGGGGCTGAGGGTGAGGGCTGAAGTTCTCAGTTGTGCACTCCAACGAGTCAAGCTGCAGAGCCATAACACAGGGGTCAAGGTCACGCATGAGACCTCCCCTGGCCTGATCTAAATACTCACCATTACCACTTGCCCTTCAAAGGAAGGCAGGGAAACAGACAAGAAAGCTATATTCTGTGTGTGTGGGGGGGCGTGGATGGTATATGTACCTGTGCATGCACACGTTTGTGGAGGACAGAGGTCAACACTGAATGTGTTCATCTATTGTCTATTTTATTTATTTGTCTTGGGAAAGGGATATCTTACTGAACCTAGAGCTCACCAGTTATCTTGAGGAGTCACCCCCCAACACTATTTTCAAGTCTCTGCCTCCTAGCACTGGAATTACTGGCACACAGCACCAGCCCCAGCTTTTTCTGTGGGTGCTAGGAACCCACTCTTGTGGAAGAGAAGCTGCCACTCAATGTCACTGAATCTTCCCCTTCTTCCACTTTGGTAAGGGCACTAGGGGAGCTGAGAGGCAGCACAGTCTGCACACACAACGTGTAATTATAATAGAGAGGCTCAATACTGGTGAGAAGTGTTTAAGAGGCAGGCCACAGCAGCAAAGGTCTGGGGAAGGCACTAGAGACACTGCTACTTACTGTACAGGTCTGTCTCATCCAAGATTTCAGATTTGATGATTTCTTCAATCACATCTTCCAAGGTGACAATACCCAGAACTTCATAAAATGGGTCCCCCTCGCCTTCATTGTTCACTCGCTGCACAATGGCCAGGTGAGATTTACCTTTAAGACAGAAGACAAAGTTGAAGAGGTCATTTTCTGGATTCCTTAGCTCCTTAGATGCCTTCTAGATAGAGCTGTGCACTTTTCTTCTATGTGGGGAGCAAACGTGGGCCCTGTCTCTTTGTTCACTGTGCTACACCATCAACCCAGCACCAGCGTGTGCGTGTGCATGTGCGTGTGCGTGTGTGTGTGTGTGTGTGTGTGTGTGTGTGTGTGTGTGTGTGTGTG
>CAJQZJ010008773.1:1611266-1644759 GCA_907164525.1 Lophiomys imhausi | reverse complement strand
ACACACACACACACACACACACACACACACACACACACACACACACAAGCATTCATTATCTCTGCTTCTCGAATGTTAACACAATGTGACCATCACTCACACTCTGCTGCCATGCCTTCCCTACCAGGAGGTATCCTCAAACCATGAGCCAAAACAAACCCTCTTCCTCTAAGTTCTGTCCTGTCAGGTATCTGGTCACAGCAGTGAGAAAAGTTAAAATACCAAGTTACATACAGACTCTAGCCCTTACTCTGGGATGGCAAGTCACAGAAGGTTCTGAGCAGAACAGTGGTGCAGTCTCCATGGTACTTTAGTCATCCTGAGCAGCTGGTGGAAAGGGGCCTAGGGGCAGGGTGGAAGCAGCAAGGCCAGAAAGGAAGATACTTCATATGTCAAGTGAGAGAGGATGGTGGCATGGACAGACAGGATGGTGGGAACAGCGGATAAAGGTTTAAAGGTACATTCTTCTCAACCTTACACAGTGCAGTCAGAGACTCCAATGCCCATCGGCACCTCCTCCCTCTGCTTGCTCTCTTCTCCATCCTCAGCCCTCATTATTTATTTATTTATTTGTGGGCTGGCAAGATGGCTCAGGAGGTAAAAGCACTTATGGTCAAGCCTAAGGACCTCAAGGTTTGATCCCTGAGACCCACATGGTGGAAACAAAAGACCAAAACCCACAAGTCGTCAGGGTCTGCTTTATGGCACTCTGCATGCCCACATATTTATACACACAATATAATTGTTAAAATGTATTGTGTATTTGTCTTTTTTGTTTCTACTGTGTATATTATAACAATAAGAAACATTTAAAAGAAACAATTTCATTCTCATTTCCCCAATGTCCCCACACCTCTTTACCTACTGCTTTCAGGGTCAGCTCAGAACCAACCTGTTAAAACTGCTGTTTTCATAGAAACCCTCCAAGTCCAGGAATGCAAGGGGAAGGGTTGAAGAGATGACATTTCTGTCCAGGTCCCACCCAAAGGCAGATTAGGTGAATTCCAATGACAGGGCCAACTAAAATGGGCCACGTGGATCTGGGTAGACAGACCCACCCAAGACTTTGCAGGATCCCACTGGCCTGTGTCAGGCCCAAAGAAACCAATACTAGAAAATAGAGAGGAGCCGGGCGGTGGTGGCGCACGCCTTTAATCCCAGCACTTGGGAGGCAGAGGCAGGCGGATCTTTGTGAGTTCGAGGCCAGCCTGGTCTACAAAGCGAGTCCAGGACAGCCAGAGATATTCAGAGAAACCCTGTCTCGAAAAACCAAAAAAAAAAAAAAAGAAAATAGAGAGGATCAGAGGGATCGTCTTGGAAGTTTTGCAGTTCTCCAATGTCAGGAGGTAGGTCTAGAGAGCACCAAGACCTGTCACAAAAGAGTGACATATGCTGCATAAGACTATGAGGAGATGTCATTTTACAAAATGAAGTGGCCACAGGGTTTAGCAGTGGGGACCATACTATTCACTGACAGAAACTATGTTGTCCAAAAAGCAGGGGCAGGCTGTTCAGGGAGGAACCCTGTACCAGACTCTAGGCCAGACAACCTGGTACATTTCCTGAGCAGGCAAAATCACCAAGGTTTCATGTTAAAGGGACTTCAAATGAGCAGCTAGCGGGTAGGAGACCTCCCAAGGCTCCAGGGAGCTGAGGGGCAATCCTGGGGAACAGGTGGGCAGCCTCACAACATAGGTTCCTTGTGTAGAGTCACTGATAAAGGGGAAGATGATCCAAAAACAGGCAAAGAGAGCAAGATATTGGGTCACAAAGGTTTCTGGAGTGTGAATCAGAAGACAACACATACCAGTTACATCTTACAACTCTGAATCCCATATGCAAGAGGGGGCAGATGGGGGCGGATGTTGCACTGGATGAGGGTGATGGAGAAGCCTCACAGAGGACATAATAGGGCCACAGAGAATGTACGGCTGCTGAGTCAGCGGGCTCCATGCAGCCTGGGTGGGAAGGTAGGTAGGTGTCGTAGAGGAGGTCCACCTGGGTGGTAGAAGGCAGCACATCGGTTTTCACACAGCAGTGGCCTTTTTAGAAAAGTACTGGTGGGCAGGGCAGTTAGTCTTCCATTACCCAGGACACCTGAGGTGGGCAGGTTCTTGATAGCTTCTGAACCGTCCCGGGCTTTTAATCCTTTACCATCACCCTTAATTTATAACTCTCCCTAAAGCAGAGCATACTATGCGCATTGGGCAGCTTTTCCATCCCCCCCACCATGTAGAAACACTTGCGATTCTGAACTCTGAGTGCATTGTCTAAATTCTCCCAAACAACCTATGTCTCTCCACCTTACGCTGAGGTTCTTTTCTCCTCCTGCTAGGACCTCACATCCCACCCTTCTCCCACAGCACCAAGCCCAATGCTCATTCTCTGCACAGAACAGGAAAGAAGGCAAAGAGGCCAGCAATCACAGGACCCCAACTCCTCACTCACTACCTTAATGAAAGCTTGCCCAACCACAGTCATCCCCATGCTCTCAGGCGGTATCGATCTTGATGGTATAGGAATGGGTCATTTCCTCACCCACTTCTCCCTCAACTCAACAGATCCACAAACCCAGAGAAAAACCTCAATTACAAGTCATACAACTCACACAAAAAGCAGCTTCCTCATGGATTTTTCTAGCAAATACACAGGTGCCTCGTAGAGCTACTCTCTGTTATGGTAAGTGAACTGATATTACAACAAGGGCCACAGTGGCTTAACTTGCCAAAAGAGAAGTGATGTGAATAAATTTCATTCCGGAAAAGATATACCTTAAACTTAAAAAGAAAAGGAAGTGGGTGAGGGGGTGAGGGGGAAGAGGGTGGGACCGGAGTGGGGAGTAGGGAGGGGACTGTGATTGAGATGTAGCTTGAAGAAATAAAATAACAATAATAAGCCAGGCGTGGTGGCGCACGCCTTTAATCCCAGCACTCGGGAGGCAGAGGCAGGTGGATCTCTGTGAGTTCAAGGCCAGCCTGATCTACAGATCGAGTCCAATTCAGCCAAGGCTATTTATTACACAGAGAACCCCTGTCTCAAAAAAACAAAAAGCAAAACAACCAAAAAAATAATTTTAAAAATTTCATTCCGGGAGTTAACCATTTCTGTACTTCTTAAAGCTAAAGTAAAAATAAAACAGCAAGCTTCATGGGTTGTTTTTTTAAGTGCTTATTTTATGTTACCGCCCCCGCTAGAGCTAAGTACATTTTTTCCAATTGAATTTTCCCACCATAAAGTAACCAGAAAAATGTGAGACTGATCTTAAAATAGTGCTCCATAAACAATGCGTGCCTGTATATATAGAAGCATTTGCTGTATATAGAAATCACTGGGTCTAAAGGATGATGGCTGCTGCTATTCTAGGACACAAAAGTCCCCCCCGCCCCCAACCAAAAGCATTACTATTTCCAAAAGTCCCAAAGGCTGATGAGTAAGTGGCCATCCAAACCTCCTCACAGGGGCAGTGCCTCCACACCAGCTGCCAGTGACATACTCCCAGTGAGGCCTGGGCAGCTTCAGTGAGGATACAGGCTTATGAGACATAGATAGTAGCTCCTGATAAGACCATGCAGTTGTTAGAAATCTGACTCATCTACTAATGCAGGGGCAGAGTGGTTTTCGATAGCTGGGCTTGCTCCTACCCTTTAACTGCTGGAGCAACTCTGGAGGTCAGGGCGATGGTGACTGACTGGGTGACCACGCCCTAAGGGGTACGTGTGCATGCTTAGGAAAAGCAGGGACTAGATCTCATCAACAGTGCAGAGGGTGACCTTCAACCCCTGATTCTGTATGTACCTCCCCAGCCATGGGATTACTGCTGTGTGCCACCATGCTACTGGTAGTTGGGATCTGGGACATGTGTTTCTAGGTTCTTGTGTCTTGTTTTAAGAACTGAAATCAGCACCTGCAGATGGAAGCACAAGTTCAAGGAAACCTTATTCAAAGGTGAAGTGACAGTCCAGTCCAGAAAGGAATGTGCTGTCAACAGCAGGAGGTATGTGAGGAAAGGTATTCAATGGCCCTGACTATTGTTTGGAGTTTCCTTTTATAATATACTGTAAATATATACAATATAATGTGTATATTCCTTATATTCCTTCCATTTTGACTGGTATTTTTTCCAGTTGGACTACAGGACTAGCAGTAGGCAGATGTCATAAGAAAACAAAGTTTTAGACAAAGTAGCATAGCCTATGCTGGCCCTGAATTTACTATATAATCAAGGATGACCTTAACTCTTGGTCTTCCTGCCTCCATCTCCTAAGTGCTCGGAGATCTTGCTGTCATACCTAGCAAGAAAAGCAGGAATGTTTTAAAAAGACAAGCTAGAAAATGAGTGTTCATATTATGAAAGTGCTTTTTGCTTGGTTTTGGGGGTCAAAGTCTCATTTACCCCAGGCTGGCCTTGACTTCTCATGCAGCCAAGGATGACCTTGAACTCCTGATTCTCACCTCAAGTCCAGGGATTACACGCATGTGCCACCATACTTGGTTTTATTTATGCTGACAATCAAACTCAGAGCTTCATGTATGCTGAGCAAGAATTCTACCAACTATACAACAATAGTGTTGTATCCCTAGACTCTGCATCACTTAAATTTTTTTTAATAATTTACTTTTTATTTTTATGTACATTTGGTGTTTGGCCTCTATGTGTGTCTATGTGAGGGTGTTAGATCCTCTGGAACTGGAGTTACAGATAGTTGTGAGCTGCCATATAAGTGCTGGGAATTGAATCTGGGTCCTCTGGAAGAACGTTCAGTGCTCTTAACCACTGAGCCATCTCTCCAAGCCTAAAAATTTAATTTTGAGATAATGGTATATTCACCAACAGTTATAAGAAATGAATCCCCATATATTTTTTGTTCATGGTCTCATGTGTTTTAACCCCTTTTCTCTAACTGTAACATCTTGCAGCACTGGAAGGTGCCAGGAGCACCCTCATCACTGGGATTCCACCCAGTGGACTTCTGCTTTTGGGTTTCCTGTTTAAAACGGTCTCACATTGTGCCCCAGGTCTGCCTCAAACTCATGGCAATCCTACTGTGGCTTCTCCAGTGCTATGAGTACAGGTGCACACCACCATGTGTGGCTCCAAGAGAACTGTACTACTTATCTTGATGAAACGGGCATTTAGCCTCTACTGGCTGTGGCTTTTAACCTTTAGTTTTTAAGTCTCAAATAAAAGAAGAAATTGCTGGATGTAGTGGTGCACACCTTTAATCCCAGCACTTAGGTGGCAGAGGTAAGTGATCTCTGAGTTGAAGCCAGTCTGGTCTACAGAGTGAGTCCAGCACAGCCAGAGTTATATAGTGAGACCCTATGTCAAGAAAAAAAGAAAAGAAAGAAGCCGGGCGGTGGTGGCGCACGCCTTTAATCCCAGCACTTGGGAGGCAGAGGCAGGCGGATCTTTGTGAGTTCGAGGCCAGCCTGGTCTACAAAGTGAGTCCAGGACAGTCAGGGCTACACAGAGAAACCCTGTCTCGAAAAACCAAAAAAAAAAAAAAAAGAAAAGAAAGGAAGGAAAAGGTATCAATAGAACACTTTCCAATAAAAAGAATTTGTGTCATATAAACCCTATTTTCGAACTAGAGTCTCATTATGTTGCCCAATCTGGTCCCCTCCTAAGAAGCTGGAATTACAAATGCCACCTGCAACTTGGGAACACCCCAAAACAGGGTCCAATCCTGACCAAATTAGCCAATCTTGCTTCCCTAGCTGAAGCACACAGGAATGCTATAAAAACATGCTCAGACACATGCTTTTAGAGAGCAGCAGAGTCCTGAGCCTTGGTCCCAATGTCTGCAGAGGTACCTCTGTGGCAGTATTAATTTTCTTGACAGCTTCTCCATGGCTCCTCTTAGTGTGCTAAACTTAAGAGCCCCCAGCAAATCAAACACTAATCTAGGTGCTGCTGTGAAGAGATTTTGTAAGTAAATGAAACACCCTACTGTGCTGATTCTAAGACAGTGTTTTGGGTGGATCTGGTTTGAACAGTTGAAAGGCCTTAACAGCTGGAAGGCGGCCTTCTGAGGGAGAGAAGACATTCCACGTGTTGAAGATAGCTTCAGATGGTGCCTGTGTGTTCCAGCCTGTAGAGGACCCTCTCTTCTGATTGCTAGCCTGTTCATTTTGGACTTCTAGACAGCCCCTGAAACATTAACCAGTTCCTAAGTGCATGTGCACATGCATCTCTTGCTGGTTCTGTTTCTCTGTCTGAACCAAGACTGACAGACTCAGGACTTGCACCATAAAGAGATGTAACAAGTAGATGTCAAAAAGAAAACTAGACCGGGTGGTGGCTGTGCACACATTCAATCCCAGCACCTGGGAGGCAGAGGCAGGCGGATCTTTACGAGTTCGAGGCCAGCCTGGTCTACAAAGTGAGCTCCAGGATAGCTGGGGACACACAGAGAAACCCTGTCTAGAAAACCAAAAAAAAAAAAAAAAAAGTACAACTAAATTTAGCTTTGTCCCAAAGCCAAGACAACAGGCAAGAGATTGCCTGTACAGACAAGTAAATGCGTGAGGCCAAGATGAGACAGATCCACTCAGTGAACTTCCCAGTGGAAACAGCTGACGGAGCGAGTAAAGGACCCTTTCAAAACAAAAGGTTACCCTAGATTACAAGAAGCCAGTTCACCTGCTAACTATCCCATTCTCTTCAACCTTGAGCCTCCCCTCTAAGTTGAGCCAGCCATGAGCCATGGAGGGGCTCACATTCCTACACCACCAGCAGCTCGGTCTCTGTCCTGATTTTTCTTCAGTCTTGTGGCCAGAGTCTTTAGCTGGGAACCCAAAGTGAGATAATAGGAAATTCCAGTCATTGTGCGACTTGCTTAATGGCCCATCCAAATGATTTGTGAGAAGGTCTCACGAACCACTAGGACAGAGACTGAAGAGTTTTTCCATTATTTGCCTCTTTCTCTGGGTGTTTCAAGACTTGGATTTTCCCATCTTTTGGGGAAATATGTTCTTATAAATAGTGAGGCATGTCGGGCATCTCCACTTCATCTTTTTTGGTGGTCCGTAGCACGCACTGGAATGTTTTCCTAGTAAATGATCAGCAATGGAAAATATGGCTAAGGCGAAAGATGGCTCTTTGGCTGAGATGGGAACCTTCTCATCTTTCCCAAGAGACAGGTGGTACCTCTATAGAACTGAGGGCTCATTTTAAAGACAACGAGTCTATTTTTGTCTTTCCTTTAGACTCAGCTCTGATCAAGATGATGGATGATGGTCGGGTATACTAGTTAGTAAGTGTCTCACAGACTAGTGATAGTCCAACACAGCTGATAACAGATGTTTAGGAAGAGCACACTTCTGCTGGCTTCCATCTTTCCTACGACTCTTAGTACTTCCTTGACTTTTAAGTTTCAGCCTGACAATCATTGAGAATTTTGTGAGCTGCACATTTTTATATCATCTAGCCTCACATTTTGGGTGGTTTCTACAGTAAAAGTAAGACATGCAAGTATACCTTCGTGTATAAAATAGGTTCTGCTATGATATTTCAGTGGATCAAAATTATCTAAGTACAGACAGTATGCTCATAAATATTGTATCCCAGGGCTGGGTTTGTGGCTCAGTGGTAGTGTGCTTGCCTAGTATGTATGAGGTCCTAGGTTCAAGTCCCAGGATTATAAACAAAAACCAAAAGAATACTGGATACCAAAATCAACCATACATGTACCTAACAGTGGAAATTTTAGGAAAGGAAGTCATTCTTATTAAATTGGCTTAAAAGTGACAATCACCTTAGCTTAGTTCATTTGCCTGCACATTCAAGGTATTGGTTTGATCCCCACACAGAGAAAAAAAAAATGTGCTCAAAAGAGAAATCAAGTATGAGCTTTAGTATAAGAAAAACTTTATCAGGGCTGGGGAAATGGCTCAGTGGCCTTCATGATGACCTGACTTTGGATCCCCACCACCCACATAAAAAGCCAGGAGTGGTTTGTGTTTGCCTGTAACCCTCTTTGAGTCCCCCCCCCCCTTTTTTAAAGAAATTTTTTATTTATTTTGTGAATTTCACATCATGCATCCTGTTCCCTCCCATCTCCCCCCAGACCCATCCTCCACCCTTGCAATCTGTCCCTGCATAAAAAAATAACAGTTCATTGTGGAAGCTGCAGTTTATCTCTGGATGTCCCACAATATTCCCCTCTGTCCACATATTCTGCTTGCAAATGTTCATTATAATGACTCTTTGGTCTGGTATGAGGCCCCAGGTTTCTGCTACTCCATCAGTACTGGAACCTCACTGAAACTCCTCTCAAATATGCCATAACTGTCTTGTGTCATGGAGATCCTGCAGTTCTGGGTTGTGAAACTGACCTCTTCTTGCACTACAGCAGTTCATCTATGGGGTAGATGTTGGGGTGGGCCAACTCAAAGCCCTGGTTCTGGACTTGCAACACCCACTTGCATGGCCAGTTCTACTATGGAAAGGTGCAGGGCCTGCTCTCCCAAGTGCTGCAGCATGTGAGGGGCAGGGACAGCTCTCCTGCTCTTGTGATCCCATCTGGGCAGATCTCCGGTCAGCCAATGGTGGTGAGGGCAAAAAGGAGGGGAGGGCATCTCTCCTTAGCCAACACCACCACACAGCAGACCAAAGGCAGGGCTGGCTCTCCCACACTCACTCCCCTCAGGGCTGGCTCACCCACAACCCCCATATCCAAGACCAGCTGTAGTGTGCCATCCTGGCAAGGTGCAAGGCCTGCTCCCCTGAGTGCTGCAGCATGTGAGGGGCAGGGACAGCTCTCCTGCTCTTGTGACCCCATCTGGGCCAGATCTCATGTTGGCCAATGGTGGTGAGAGCAAAAGGCAGGGCATCTCTTCCTAGCCAACACCACCACATAGCAGACAGGAGGCAGGCTGGCTCTCCCACACTCATTCCCTCAGGGCTGGCTCACCCACAATCCCCACATCCAGGGCCAGGCAGCATTCTTCTAGTTTCTGGTTTGTTTCCTGTCCTGGGAGCCCATCCGGTGCTTGCCTGGTACTGGTCTTGTAGTCATCTCAGGTTACCCCGTGGTGTCAAAGTGGTGTTGGTATTTGGCTTGCTTTTTTTTTCTTTTCCAGGAATGTTAGGCTACTATTCATTCAGATGTTCATAGGTCAGAACACTAAATGTAGATAGAACCCCTCTTCTCTCTGCCACCTATTGATGCACATGTGACATAGCAGTCACATCTGCAATACCTCTAGGGGCAAGGAGTCTTCCCTTTTTAAGAGTCCTTCCAGATGAATGCAATTTGCTATAAAGCTGACACTGCTACTGTGTTATTACATAGTTAATGTGCTATTATTTACTATTACATAATAGAAAGGAAAAGAACTATCAACTTTTTTTTTTAAGTCACTGAACCCTGGATTTGGAAGAAGCACTCAAGTTCGAAATCTCATCTAATGTGGTCATAATCTCTTTGGCAAATCTTATACACCTGATAAACTTGAAAACCATGGAGGGCAAAACACCTTCAAGGTTTTCCTCATTGTGTGATTAAAATAGATCCTGGCATTTTACTCTTCTGTTTCCTGTCCCCAGAAACCTCAAACACTTCATTGTTATAGAAGAGAAAAAATGTAATCTGATGACTTTTAAAACCCAACATTTTCTACTACAAACCCCTTTTACCATTCCTTCTCACCTTTCCACTGCCTGCTTTCCCTCAAGTATATCTTTAAATGCTCCCAGAATCATGGGATTTGAAATGTCCTCCAGAATGCTGTGTGTTAAAGGCATGGCTCCTGATGCAGCAATGTTCAGAGATGAGCTTTGGGAAAGTGACTGGATCATGAGTATGCTGATCTCATGGATGGACCAATCCACTAGTGAGGTCATAATTTGATGAGTTATTGGGAATCGATGGAAATAGGACATGGATCCTACTTAAAGAGTACACACACACACACACACACACACACACACACACACACACACACACAAAGATGGGTTCTGAAATGTAACCCTGGCTGGCCTGAAACTCCCTATGTAGACTAGAACAATCTGGCCCCAAACTTAGAGATCTTCCTGCCCTTTTGCCTCCCAAGGGCTAGAACTAAAAAAAATCCACATACCAGGCTTTAAAATTTTTATTTAATCCTCTTTATTTAATTCTTCTGTGCACGTGGGTCTCACATGTAGGTGACATGTACTCAAGTGCCTTCCAAACCAGAAAAGAGGGTCAGAGCCTTTGGAGGTGGAGTTACAAGTGATCTTGAGCCACCCAATGTGAGTGTTGGAAATCAAGTTTGGGTTCCATGGATGAAGAGAAAGCACTCTTAACCAACCACTGGTACATTCCCCCACCCCCAAGAGTATGTACTCTAAATAGACGTCTTGTCCTTGGCCTCTTCCTCTTGCTCTCTCTGCACTTCCTGTTGACAGTGAGGTGAGCCCCAGCTACATTTTGTGTCACCAGAAGCCCAGAGGCAATGGGGGCCAATTATCTCCTGGCAGAGACCCCCCCGAAACTTTGAGCCACAGCAAGTCTTTCCCCCTCCAAATGGATTTTGTCAGTTCTGCCATAGAAGGAAGCGTCTCTGTCCATCCTGGGGATCAGACCCAGGCTGTTAGAGTTGAACATAAGTACTTTTACCAGGTGAGCCGTCTCCTGCCACTCAATTTTTAAAAATTATGTTTTATTTGCCTATGTATAGTATGTGCATGAGTGCAGGTGAGCACATGCCATGGCATATATGTGGAGGTCAGAAGACAACCTAGAGTGTAGTCCTCAACCCTCATCAAGGAAACTTCTCTTTGCAACAGACAGAGACCATCACAGAAACCATAACTGAACAAAGTGCAGAGTTGTGGAGCCCAGTCCCAATTAATGCGTCTACAGCACAGCCCCTGCACTGAGGGCTCAAGGACCACTGTGCAAGAAGGTGTGGAAAGATTATAAGATTCAGAGGAATTATAAGATTCAGGGAGGTTTGATGTGAGGTCGTGTCTCCTAGAAATGTCAGAGAAGCTACACCCAGGATGGCTCACCAATTGATGTGAACTTGAATGACATTAATGGACATGCTGACTTGGAAAGGGGCAAGGTCACAGGGCCTGAAACCTAGACAAGGAACTAAAGGCAACTAAGGAATGCAGAGAGTGGAGGAAAGTCCCCAGGGAAGGGCATGCCTAATGGTTATCTAATAGGAAACTGTCTGCCCTGAAACAGACATCAAGCAACATTACACAGACTGAGCAGGGTGTATTTACATGTGCGCATGTGAGCATGCAGGTGCACACACACACACACACACACACGTATCAACAACTAAAGAAAAAAGCTATAAATTTAAAAGAGTGGGGAGAAGTGCATGAGAAGATTTAGAGGGAGGGAGGAAAAGTAAGGGGGAATTATATATTATGCTCTAAAAATATGTGTATTTTTAAAAACTCCCCATGTGTTCACCAATAGAAGTCTGGTCTACAAAGTACTTGTACATCTATGCAATGGAAGAACTTAACTCTTTTTTATTTTCGAAGCTAGTATTGGACACTGGCAAGTTTTTTTTTGGTTTTGTTTTTTAAATTTTATTATTTTTCATGAACTTATTTATTGGCAAAACTTTTATTGGCTCTAAATGGAACAATAGTTTGTAAATCCTCATTATCTACCCACCCCCGCAACAAAAGAAAATTATCTATAAAGTCACAACTGACTAGCCTACTTAACACATTTCACTTAAACAGATGCAGAGAACAGACACTATGATTACTTATCAGGAAAAACCACAGTAGAGGCTCAGAAGTTCAGCCCAAGATCCCCACAGTAAGCAAAATGAAAAGATTGGAACTTCTACTGGGTCAGTTGACACAAGAGCCACTAAAACACCAATTAGCTAATATCTTCCATACCACTGTTACAAAGATATGCAAAGCTCATGTCTTTAAAGCTACGTTGTTCCAAATACATGGCCAGTCAACTACCCATCTTCCAGGGGAGGAGTGAACCAGCCTTTTACCTTGTGGAGCGCCACAGCGGTGTCATAGGACTCTTGGGCTGTTTCTAGATTATACCACTTCTTACATGCTCCAAAGCAGACCATGGTCTTGCCTTTGACTAAGGTGGCATTGATCTGCATGATGACTGATTCTATAGAGTAGGCACTGCTCCAGCCCTCTTTTGTGAGCAGTTCCATACACAATGCCCCTCCAGCCATGACAAACCCTCCAGAGAGAACAGGTGACTGGACAAAAACAAATGGAGGAACAAATGGAAAGTCACACTCAAAAGAGAAGTTAAGCGAAATATAATCCATGCCTGCTCTTTCTTTCAAGATCTGAAGGTCATGGAACAAGGGACTATCAGGGTCAACCTTCCTCAGTTTAACACACCAGACATATAAGCTGTCGTTTATCAGTTCTACAGAATAAGTCCCTGACTTGTAACTCTGCGATCTGTAGATCTCTCTGAGTTCTTTCATAAGTCTGTCTGAAGCATACACTGACCCAGACACAGCACCACTTAAATGGTCTTGCCTTTGACTCTTTCTAACTTTCTCTAATATTGCCAAATGCTCTTTCTCAAGCCCTTCATCTTCTGACTTGTTCCCTGTACTACTGTCTTCTTCTGTCAGCTCATAATGATCCAGGTCTTGCAGTCTACCCGCTGCATTTTCCTCTTCATCCTCTGAAGATACCTCTTCGATGGTGGCCTTCTGAGCAATGGGTTCTGGCTGGTCCAGCATCACCACATCTGGGTGCTCAGGGAGGTTATATAAGCTGCAGAGTTCACAGAGCAGCCACTTGAGTTGCTGACGAAGCGAACTGTTGGGATTCCAATCTTCCAGAGATTTTATGATAGATGTAAGATCTGGATCGTCAGAGTCCAGGACCCAAATTTGTGGAGAAGATGGGTAGGAGTCGGTGATGGTGCAGTGCAGGGTGAGTGGCGGCAGTGAGGGCGCGAAGAACCAACACTGCAGCTCATCCAGCTGCCAGCTCATGATGCGCAGCCACTCGTGGTTCTTGTTGAAGATGGAGGCCAGGAACTCCAGCTCGGCCTTAAGCCCTGACGACATCCTTCCTCTTGGGTCCTCTGAGAAGAGTGTGGAAGCAGTCGCGCAAGACGCCTGCTGGACTGCCAAGAACTTAACTCTTAAAGAGTAAAATAGTAAACAGTAAGTGGTTATGAAAATTACCCTACATGCAAGAGAAAAATCTATATTATTCAGGCAATGTTCCCACCTGTATTATTTGTATATCCTTAGAAAAATTACAGAAAAAGTGGCACTTTGATTTAAATTGACAAGTTGTATCCTTCAGAGTAATTACCACAAGAAGAACATGGAGACTTGCAATACTACACACTACTGTGTGCAATTATAAATGATAACAGCTTATTTTGATTAGGAACCACTGTGAACTGAGGCCCCTGTCAATCATATAAAGACTTTTATTTCTTGAAACAGGTAGTCCAGAGTGACCTCTGACTTGCTGCATAGCCTTGAACCCATGATCAACATGCCTCAACTTCAAGTTCTGGGATTACAAACATGTGCCACTATGTCTGGCTAGGCATGTGAAGTCCCCTAAGGAGTCTTCTTCAAAACTCTCAACCTCTGTCTCTCTCCTTAGCTAAGGTGCCCAGTTGCACACTGCACTTGGGTATACACTTGCTCTGCATTCAAACCCCACAAGTAGACATCAACTCAGTTGTGACAGACAGCTCAATGTGCCTCCCACTTCCTACCTTGGGATGTCTCTTGAAACTCTGTAGTTATGCATTTGAGCCCAGAAATAGGGTAGAACTAATGTCCATGGGAGGATCACTTCCCCCTTCCATACTTAAGCAGCCAGCTGTGAGAGTATTTCACCAGTCTCCCAACAAGGCTGCCCACCTGTTGCCAAGGCACCGTTGTCTTTGGATTCTGCTTCTGCCTGTCACTTCATTTCCCAGCTCTCTGGGATTGTGTTTCAAAGTAAGAGTTAGCTGACTTCAAGCTGAGCTGAAGTTTTTTCTATTGCTCAGTTTTTGGCTTAGCACATGATATGCTCTTCTACTTGAATGATTCCAAACCAGAGGCCTTGGACACAATTCACATTTCAATAAAAGATGGGCCAGTCGTGGTGGTGCACGCCTTTAATCCCAACAGAGTCAGAGGCAGATGGATTTCAGTGAGTTTGAGGTCAGTCTAGTCTACAAAGTGAGACCAGGACAGCCAGGGCTACACAGAGAAACCCTGTCTCAAAAACAAACAAGATGGATCCTGTTCCTTTATGTCATATACCACATAGGATGGCTCAGTGGCAGGCCCACTTCTGGATGTCATTCCTACTCTGGCATGACTAGCAATACCTAAACATTGGAGTGGTTGCAGACACATGGACAGACCCCACTTAGCCCACACCAAGTGGATCCCAGTTTAATTTGCCTTACAACTGGATCTTCAGAGTGCCTGAGATCCCTGCAGCAGCACCGTACAGAAAAGGATAAAGAAGGAAACTTGGGGTGGGAAGAACAACTGTGGCTAACTGTTAAAGTATCTAGGCTCTCAGGTTTTTTGTTTGTTTGTTTGTTTTGCTTTTGTTTTTTTTGTTTGTTTGTTTTTCGAGACAGGGTTTCTCTGTGTAACAGCCCTGGCTGTCCTGGACTTGCTTTGTAGACCAGGCTGGCCTCCCGAGTGCTGGGGGCTCTCAGGTTTTGTAAAGACATACAATCACATAAATATATCTGCCAGAAAGCTTCCCCAGGCCCTAGAGTGGTTCAAGCTCCATTTATTTCCTAGTAAACATGCTTCTGATTATGTACTAATCAAACAGCTGCGAAAAAGGTTGATGCAGCACAGACTGAAAACTCTAAGACCTACACATCATTACAAAGTTTAGGCATAAAATACATCTACTAACCTGGTGTAACACATGCTTATAGTTCAAGCATGCAGGAGATGAAAGCAGGAGAATCAGGAGTTTAAGGTAATCTTCAGCTATATATTAAGCTCAAGGCCAGCCTGGGGTACATGAACCCCACCCCCAATCCATCTAGCCAGGCATAATGGCTTAATGCATATAATCCCAACACTTGGGGTGCCAGTCTAGGCTCCCTAGTAAAACCCTACCAAAAGAAATAGATTAAAAACATCCTTATGCTCATTCAGTCATCTTTAATTCCTCCATGAGGATCTCAAATCCAACATGTTCAAACTAAATCTATCATCTTCTTTTCAATCCATTCCTCCACTTATAATCCACCACTCTGAGTAATGCATGAGTAGGTGAGCTCAATTTAATTCCACCCTCTGAGTCCTTCTGGTTTTATCCTGCTGTGACCTACTGCTCCACACACTGTACTCCGTTCTGAATTTAAGGTAACTGCCTCTCGTATACACCTGACTTCACAGTCCCCTCTGCAAGAACCAGCCTGCTCTGGCTCTAAGCCTCCATACCCTCCTCTCCCAACCTGTCACCCACCATTTTTTGAATAATCTTTCAAACTACAGGTCATCCCCTCCAACCATCTGTGTTGCCACAGTAGTCTTTCTGAAAACAAGAACGACTGTTAACTCCTCCGCATTCTACCATGGTTGCCCAGACTGGTTAGGATTCCAATACAACACATGGCACGACAAGATGCTTCTCTAGCTAGGTGTGTTAGAGTCTTCTCATTCCATCCAAAGCACACTTCTTGCAAGTCCTGAAACTAGATACACTCTTTTCTTTGTGGCAAACATGGGCCTTTCCCTTGGTTCCTTTATACCTTAGTCTTCCTAAAAGACACAGTTCATATACCTTGTCCTCCTGGGTGGCTCCCTAACCTCACCCACACCACCAGTGAGACACAGTAACCTTGCATGCATTTTTTTACCCCACATGGTCACCTCTCTCCTCTGAGGAGTCTTTCTCAAGCCTCTAGATTCTTACAAAGTTCACTTTCATGGCTCGAGCTTTGGAAACTACGAGAGTGTCTGGTACACTGTCTCAGAACATGCTGAACAACTAGTTCAGATCAATAAAGAAATGGAAAGGTGTCATCAAGCTTCAAGGGAAAGGTGGTATTCATTCTAAGACCTTGTCAAATAAGAGACTTTCTTTCTGAAATACAATGCTATCAATGAGGCCAGTGAATGAATGGCAATTGACTGTAATTTTAGCAACTGTTCCCAGAAGACTGAGCAATTGTTGCCTAATCTAAGGTCTTATACATAAACAGGCATTCATTTCCTAATTTAATTGTACTGGTTTTATCATTTTAACTCCTACTGGCATGAAATTCTAGACAAGTTACAATAGCATTTGTCCCCAGATGGAGGCAGTTTAGAAAACAAGTAGAAATCAAATCCTAGGCTCCTTCCTGTTGAGGTTGACAATATCTTCAAAGAATTTTCATTGTCTTCTTAAATATACAACATGAATTTGGCCTGGACTCCAAGACTCTAATATTCAAATAGGATGGGCTCTCAAGCAAACAAAACAAAACAAAAAAACCAAAAAACATGTGCATTTACTTTACCAAACAAAAGAGCAAATGAACGAGTGAATGGTCAAAAGAACTCACCATTCATTTGCTTTTATAAAGATCCTTGAAAAAAAGATCTGCCTCCCTCAAAACCACTACTTGTCACAGCCATAGAGGAGCAGGCAAAAGGATATCACCCTGGTTCCTGGCCTACCACTCAGAAGATAGGATTTCCTTGCCACTGATCTCACACCAAAAAAGTCAGTTTTGAGAGTTCAAATATGTGTGACAGACCCCCAGAGAACACCATCCATGATGACAAGCTGAAAACTCTAAAATTAGACAGGGCTGGGTGTGGATATAAACTGAGCAACTGAGAGCAAGTCATTTACCCTCCCATGACCTCTCATTTCAGTCATCGACAGAATTGAGACAAATTCCACATTTACTCTGGAAACAGTGGGGATTTGACACAGTGCCTGCACACAGGAAGAGCTCCCTCCACAAATGACAATGATTAGATTACTGATGAATTTTTTCCAAGGTCTGAAAGCTTAAAATTATGTCAAGTTAATATGATACCTTACCAGTATCTACAGAAACAGGTCATTGGGTTGGATTATTCAGCCACAGGTAGCTTCTTTAGAAGTCTAAATGTCAAGCTTTGATCCAAGGCTGTCATTTAGACCACCCAAGCATTCAGTTTGTCTGAGGAAAATGTTTTTGAGGCTGTCTCAACTAACAACTCCATAAGTTGTTCACTGTTTCTCAGAACCACAACTCTGCAGTTAGGTGGATCCCATGCATCATAGAGACTGTTCTCCCTCCTCTCTCACCTCTACAAGTAGTTGTTCCTGCTTACTGGATGAGACAGTGGGGAGGGCAGCCATGAAGAAAGCATGTATGGCCACTGCCTTTGTCATATTTCCTCTGTGAAGAAAGAGAAGACTTCAGTTCTTATTTGTTAAGCTCTAGAACAGAGAGGGAAGGAAGATCTTTGTATCCCCTAGGACTCACACCTGTGTGCAGAGGTCCACCTTAACACAACTGCTGCACATTTGCTTGTGTGTCTTTGTCACAAAACTGGATGGTGGCTGCACAGCTGACTTGAAATAACACAGGACAGTCAAGGAAGCTGGCACAGAGCAGAGAAAAACTCAAAGACTGAGGAACGAGAAGAAAACTCTATGATAGGATACACACACTGACTATACCAACCCTGACATTTGTATAGATGTTACATGAGGTCACTATGGTCTCAGAAAGCTGCCGCTGTTCACTCTACAACTATTTCTGTTGAGCACTCACTATCTGCCAAGCACCACACTAGGCACTAAGGAGTAAAACACAGACATAAGACTCATCTCCATCGTTCAGGAACTGCAGAAGTCTAGTGGAGAGTCAGAAGAAGAATATGGTCACATAGACTCCTAACTGGCTTCTGTGTAGCAACTAGCTGATTAATGACACCCTCCATGACAACCTAGCTGGGCATCACAGTTCAAGGCCATTCTAGGATATAAGAAACCTTAGCTCTCACACCACCCCCCCCCAAAAAAAATGGCTCAGTGATTAAGAGCACTCTGTTCTTCCAGAAGCTCTGTGTTCAATTTCCAGTACCCACATGTGGCTAACAACTGTCCATAAATTCAGTCCCATGGGATCTGATGTCATCTGGTGTGTGAACAAAACACCCATATACATAAAATAAATAACTCTTTTAAAAAATTAACACAACTCACATACTAAATGTAATCAGCTTTAGGAAACAGGTAAGAATTTATTTTACTGTTTGCATTTTTAAATATTTTAATAATCCAAGGTTTTCAAGTTTGTTAAGTAAGTAGAACTCTGCTTTATTCCCATGTACTATTTGGGTTATATATGTACAATTTTTCATGTTTCCATTCGTCGGCTAACTTGACTGTTTACTGACTAAGAGTCAGAGGGAGAGCTCCAACAGTGATGGGTAATGCTTGACCATCAGAGGGAGAGCCCCAACAGTGATGGGTAATGCTTAACCATCAGGCTTTCAAGCAAAAAGCCTTGTTTGTAGCACATGACAGTTACCATGGTGTAAATGTTCCTACTATAGCTATGTCCTAGCCATGTTTGATGTCACCTAACAGGAAGGATGGGCCAGCAGGAGCCAGTCCCAACACACCCTTGGAGTCAGATCATAAAAGAGGGTCTGATAGCATAGGAAGATGACCTTAAGGACTTCCAATTTGGCCTCTCCCAAGTCTTCACTTAGCAGAGTCAGCATTTTTCAGGTTGAAATTACCACTAACACATATGTGCACAAAACAGTTACTCTTAAAGAAACTGTGCTTTCTCACATATTTGCTGGAGAATAATTTGTTAAGTGGATCCCATTTTGAACCCATGAATTAGAGTAGCATTCTTCTGGGGTAAGAGAAATCCCATTAGAAAAGAGATGTCACCAGCAATGATGCTTAGATGATTAACAATGATGAGTCAGCTCCCTGCAGGACTCTGTGCCCCAGCAGCAGGAAGCAACAGAGACCAAGGGTGATGATGGGTAGAGTAGACTCTCCCCTCGAGATCTCATCCATCATCCAAGCCTAGTGGCGCCCAGACTTGGCAAGACCACTCCTGCCCTCCTGTTTCACACTCAAGTCTCTGCTACTGCCTGCCTAGGAGCCAGCAAGACTAAGCCCATCTCTTCACCACCAAGAAGCCCAGCACTGTGAGTTCCATCCCTGGCTTTTCCAGCAGCCTGTGCTCCCACACACACAAATGCCTGACGAAGATAGAAGCCCAAAGGTCTCTGGAGCGTGCTCTCTCCCAGTGTTCTATAGATACCAGCAGTGCTGACCTTCCTGAGACCTCAACTCTGCCCCTTCATGACATCTCAGTTGCCTCTCCATGCACAGGACCGGAGCAGTAGGCTGGCAGTTCACAGGAACACCTCCCAAGGTGACCCTCTCTCCCACACTGATTGCTATCTTCTGTCTATAAATCCTTGCTTTAATATTTTGTAGTTTTCTAGTCATTTAAGGAAAGAATAAATCTGGGCCATGAACCACAACTCTACCTAAGAAAGAGTGCGTCGTATTTTCTATTTTTATCTGTTTCATGTCTCTCTAGAACAAAAGTTCCTTGGGGACTGGGGTTCTCATTGGCTGTGCTGGCTCTATTTCTATATATCTAGAACAGTTCCCAATACATGGAGACATTTATTAGATATGTGTTGGATGTATTAATAAACCCTAATGCTCAAAGAAAGAATTCAAGTTCGCCGGGAGGTGGTGGTACACGCCTTTAATCCCAGCACTTGGGAGGCAGAGGCAGGCGGATCTCTGTGAGTTCGAGGCCAGCCTGGTCTACAAAAGCGAGACCAGTACAACCAGAGCTGTTACACAGAGAAACCCTGTCTCGAAAAACCAAAAAAAAAAAATAATAATAATTCAAGTTCAAATACTCAGAGGGAAAGTGGTAAGCATGTCCAGAACCGATCCCTCTTTTGCAAAAGAGATTGTTTTAAAGAAATTGTTTAAAATACATTCTTTTCTTCCTTTATTTAGCTACTTACTTACTTACTTAATGAGACAGAGCCTCATACAGTCCAGGTTAGCCTAGAACTTGCTATATAAACAAGAATGAACTACTGATCCTCTTGCCCCTAGCCCTCAAGTGGTGAGACAACATGCATGCATTACTGATGCCCAACTTACAAAAATGCTTTTTTCACATAAGTCTTGAAAGTATTTCCATATTAGCCAACATGGAACCTTACCATGATTTGTTTTGTTTTGAGATGGGGATCTTACCATGTTGTCCAGATTGGCTTCAATTTCCTGGGTCCAAAGTGATCCTCCTGCTTCAGCCTTCCTCATAACTGAGACTGTGTGCACACTGTCATGCCAGCTCCCTTTTGATGATTTTTAGTGGTTGCATAGTAGTCTAAAAGAGTGCCCAAAAGAAGGATAATAGGGCATCTGTCCCTACCACCTCTAGGCTCGGTGATTCAGGACTTAGACTAAGAGGCTGAGCTACTGCCCTCTTTGTAAACAGGAAACTTCCCCAGAACCCACTCTAGTTCCGCTAGCATTTCATTACTCTTTGCAGCCAAAAGTTCCAAATAGCTCTCCTCCAACATTCACTTCTCCATAACCCTATCCAATGAAAAAAACTCGTGAAGACCTCCAGGGACCACCAAAGCCAATGACCCATTCCTGCCTTCTTCTTACTTGACCATAGTCTACTAACACTAGCTTTGATTCCATCATACTTTCAGTCTTTTCTTCCTTACTGGCCACTCTACCTTGGTCCCCTTTGCTGGGTGCCCTGACTTCTAGAAAACAGAGTTCTCTTCATGCCTTCCCACTTGCTTCTCTTCTCTACTACACCTACTCTCTCGGGTCTCATCTATCTGCCCATGGCCCATCTCTGCTGCATCTCCATCCAGAAAGCTCTTCCAAGTTCATATTTCAATAACCATCTGTCCGCCTAACAACATCTCTAGCAGGCTTTTTTTGTTTGTTTTTTTTTGTTTTTCGAGACAGGGTTTCTCTGTGTATCCTTGGCTGTCCTGGACTCACTTTGTAGATCAGGCATGCACCACCACTCCCAGCAATTACAAACAACTGTGAACTGCCATGTGGTTGCTGGGATCTGAACCCGGATCCTTTGGAAGAACAGCCAGTGCTCTTAACAACTGAGCCATCTCTCCAGCCCTATGGCAGGCTTCCTACCATGCACAGAAAACCTTACTTTTTGGTGAAATCTGTCTCTGGTCCTGGAGATGGAGGCAGATGCACCCACATTACCCACCTACATCTCAAACTTTTCTTCAATTCAAAAAAATTTTATCACCACCCCCAACATTGCTTCCTTGACCCAAGTCAACATTCTTTCCACTGAGTCACCACTGCTAAGCTTATAAACTGACCCCTGCCTTACTTTTGCTCTCCACAATGAATTCTCTAGAGGACAATGGAAGCTAACTAGGTTTGCCACTTTGTTTCTCAAAACCTCTCAATGGATAGAAGGACCTCCTCAGAATACCCAGGAAGAAATGGTTCCATGTCAAAGGTCATTTATCTAGAGCACTGGAGGTCACTGGATAGATCCCAAGTACTGAAAGCCAAAACAACACATGTGTGTGCATATCAGCACCACCACCTGGAAGGTTTCACTGGCCCCTGCTCAAGCTTACACCATCTCCTACCATGATCATCCTCACTTGCTTATCTGTAGGTGTATCTTGCTGTTCCTAGACATGCCAAGCACACTCCTGCTCTTCCTGTCCCCATTTGTGAATTGCACTTCATTCAGGTCTCTGCTCAAGCATCTCCTCGAGGCCTTCACTGACCATTCTACTGAAGAGCTGATCCCTGCCATTTATGCCTTCTTGCTGGGCCACATACATTGCATGGCAGTACCTGAGATTTTATTCTGAAGACAAGGTCTCACTGTGTAACCCTGACTGACCTGGAACTTACTGCATAGACCAGGCTGGCCTTGTACTCAGAGATTTCTCTGCCTCTACCTCCTGAGTGCTAGGAATAAAGATGTGTACTACCACACCCACTGTGACATTGTACCTTTCATTTACTTAGTCTGTTCTGTGCTTAGAGTCAGAATCCACAAAGGAAGAGACATGACCTTATTCACTGCACATTGACTAGTATGTAGCAGGCTTATGTGTGTGCATGCACATAATGTACTTTCAAAATTGGGTAACTACAAGATTAAAACACAAATACAGCAGCAACTTGGACAATCACTGTGATGTGAGGGCTTAGCCCAGTAAGACAAACCCTGGCATAGTGGCCTAGTGCTAAATGTTAACATTGCTCATACTTTGTTTGAATAAACAAATGTAACCTTAAAATGAACAAAAAGCAGTGATATTTTTCTAAATACCCAAAGTAATGGGGTTCATTGTGGTATTCTCATACATATGAGAAAATATGAGAGCTAGTTTAGGGAGACCTTGCCTTAGAGGAATAAGAGTGAATGCACTCAGACAGACAAGCAGGAAAGCAGACACAGACAGACAGACACACACACAAGATACACACACACACACACACACACACACACACACACACACACACACACACTTGAAGGTTCCTTGCTGTGGATGTGTGCCCCACCAGCTCGGGTCTGTGCTGAAGCAGAGCACTGTGGTGGAAGTTGGGGGGGAGGGGAGCACAGCTGTTCTCTTCATGGTGGCTGGGAAGCCGATAGAAGGGTCCAAGGACAAGAAAGTGCCACCAGTGAGGGACCAAGAATTTTGGAGGGCAGTATATATTTATACCATTACCACCTATAATATGAAATAATAGTATCTGCATCCCAAGTCCTGATGAAGAATGAGTTAGTATATAGAAATCACCAAGACAGTTACAAGGCAAATTGTAAATGCTCTATGAGTGGACCTATGATTATCTTATCTTTATTATTGTTATTGATCAATATCACCAGTCAAACACCTTGAGGGCAATAAGAGGCTCTTGTCTGTATTCCCAACATTTAGTATATTGTCTTGAATCCAGAAGGTATTGCCTGAATTTAGCAGCCTATCTCAACTTCAACAGGTTTCAAGTTACAATATATAAAGGGGATGAACAAGATAATCATCAGATGTGGAAATGGGTCAATGAGAAAAAAAGAAAAAAGAACCCCATGATTTTATGGCATCAAAACCTACTTCCTAGAATAGCTTTATAAGGAGACTCAACGTACAAGTTCCACTAGGGGAATTTGTTGGCTTTCTGTGGTAATCTAATCTTGACCCATGATCTAGAATTACATGGATTTAATATGAAATTTGAGATGTCCCCAATAAATTTCATCTAGCAGTTTACACCAGAATTAATTACCTTAACTTTTTCCAGCCACTAAAACAAGTGCGAGACAGTCTTAACTCGTTCACTGCATGCACCACCTTTTCTATTTTCCATTGCTTCTGCAATTTCCCAGCAATATGTCCCATCTGAAGTAATTACCAGTCCTCAGGATGGAAACTTTCCCTGGTAGGTTGTTCCATTCATGGCCATTTAGAAAACAACGCTTGCGTCACGATCTGCTTTCTGGTTGGATAAAGGGGCTGTTACTTCAAACCCCATTTTTCTTGGCACCCCCTTGTCACACCTCACCGAGTGCAGAGTACATGCCTTCTAATGACCTTTCAAAGCAAAGTGCTTTCTGTAGCCCACCAGGTCAGTGGATTTGCCTTTCCTCTGAGTCTAAATGAAGTCCCTACAGGCTCCACTTCCTTCAGACCTCCAATGACTGCAATAACAGTAATAAAATGCACAATTATTGGGGATGTTCTGTACTCATAAATATTCCTAGAACTTCATGATGAAAAGACTATCATTAATCCCATTTTATTAGCCACAATATTCAGATTTTAAAAGATAACGAACATTGTCAGGTTTCTCTTCACTTCCTTCAAAGGACTCTAACAAATTAGTCAAAATAGTTTCTTCATATAAAATAAAGTGCTGTAACTACTAGCCTTATACTTTAAGGAAGAGGGTATAGCTAAGTTATACAGGTCTATCATGCCTGGTGTCCTAAGTTCTATCCTCAGCCTCCCCCACACACACACATATTCAAGAAGTATATGGCTAAGAAGTAAACAGAATTAGAATTCAGGCCTGACTCCTACATTCATTATTTCTATAGCATTGTTTGATTATTCTGGTTAAACATTTAATGAGGCTTTTCACCGAACTCTCCCTTCCACCCTCAGCCAAAGAAGAATCTGCATAAGAGGCTCTATTTCATATTGTACTTCTTAGTTTATGTTTGAAAATAGCTACAGAAAAGTAAGAAAAGACAGGAAAGGTAGGAAAGCCAAGGAAAACTGTCTCTCCAAAGGCCTTACATCTCTTTTCTCAACATATTGTGCCAAACTACCCGGAGTCACAATGAACTAAGAGTAAGTACTGAATCTTTTCTAGAAGATTCTTCCATTGCTTTCAGATCTTTGAAAATTCATTGAGTTTGCTGGAAAGTAATTAAAGCCTTTTTCTTTCCTTGTCCAATTCAAGAATATTTTTAAAGCACATGTACCAGTCATGTAGTTTTCTTGGGCCAGTTCCCACAGGTTATCCTACTACATGGCCCCCATGATGCTCTGCCCGCTCACAATGTGTTCTGAGATGAAGTCTATGCTTGCTGAGGCTGGCCCTGAACTCCAGGGCTCCTGTGCTTAAGCAACCCTCCTGCCTCAGTTTCCTGGGAGGCGGGGACTGCAGCATGCTCCACCATGCCAGGCACTCAGCTTAGTGTCAGCTGATGGAACTGCACTCGTTATTACAGATGCTCATTCTGTAATTCGTAATAATAAGAATTTTAAAATTCAAGCCTGTGTCCAGTGCTCAGTTTCACACATTTTAAAGATATTCTCTTATGCCAAATTATTTTAAATTCTCCTTACTTTTCTGTGTATGAGTATTTACCTGCATGTATGTCTGTGTACCATATATATGTGTGCAGTGCCCTTGGAGACCAAAAGTTACCAAATGTCACCCAGCATAGCTGTGAGCTGCCATGTGGTGCTGGGATTTGAACCCAGGCCCTTAGAAAGAGCAGCCAGTGCTCTTAACCACTGAGCCATCTCTCCAGCACCACAACATTTCTTAATGACATTTCTATCTGCCTAAAGCCTGGATTTAAAACACACTTCAAGGAACATTCATATATTCAGAAATCAAAATCTCAAATTCACTAAAGTATATCAACTAAAAATTTATTAAATATTCCTGGAACTTGAACAATACATTTTAATCTTATATTAAAGGGTATATAACTGCTGGGCATGGTGGCACATGCCTTAATCTCAGCAATCAGGAGGCAGAGGCAGGTCGATCTCTGTGAGTTCAAGGCTAGCCTGGCTACAAAGTGAGTCCAGGACAGCCAGGGCTGATATACAGAAAAACCCTGTCTCAGAAAAAAAAAAAGTATATAGCCATCTAATTCACAACTTGAAATGATATGAAATTAAGCCCCACTCATGCCCTAGTGGTAGAAACTCGTACTCTTCGCTTCAGGAAATAGCTGGGATGAGTTTATTTTACCAAGTAAATCACTTATTGAGAAATGCAAAAATAAACCTACCGCAAGCAAATCTATTGAAAACAGTTGTGACCTTACGGTTGAACACACCTTGTACCTGCTTCACAGAGTGAGTATAAACTCAGGCCTGTTTTCCTTCGACTTCAACATCTGATATGACTCTGCCCATATGTAAGTAGTACATAAAATCTTCATACTGTTTTACTGGCATGCCTCCAGTTACTAGGGAGATTTAACAATATCACCTTAATTACTGATATTTTCTCTTTTGTTTATATCGTGTATTTTTACTGATGTGCTTTTAAAGATATTTACAAGCTCACTGTAAATCAAAGAGACTATGCTATCATTTATTTTGAAAATATTTATCCTGATCTGTGGCTGCCTTTTAACATAGCTTATGGATTAGAGCCAAACCTGCCACTCTTTCCTTTCATGAATTATGGATTTTTATACTTCTTCCCAATTGAGATTACAGTAATATCTTCTACAAATGATCCATCTGGGTTTCATTACAGTCTAAGTGGCCACCTGTTGTTTTGAATGTTCCATGTAGCCCTATGTTCTAAAACTCTTAGGATGGGGCTGGAGAGATGGCTCAGTGGTTGAGAGCACTGACTGCTCTTCCAGAGGATCTGGGTTCAAGTCCCAGCACCCACATGGCAGCTCACAACTGTCTGTAACTCCAGTTCCAGGGGATCCGACACCCTTACACAGACATACACAGTCAAAACACCAATGTACATAAAATAAAAATAATTTTTAAAAGATTATAAAAAATAAAATTCTTACATTTATCTGTTCATCAGAAAGCTTGTGTATGGTAGTCAATGATTTTATGAACTTAATTGTTTCACCCTCATTAAGTTTTCATTTGTCTTTCCAAAAGAAAATTTACATTTTAGTCCAAGTCATCCTTTGAACTTTTTTTTTCCTTCTTTTCTTTTTTGGTTTTTCGAGACAGGGTTTCTTTGTGTAGCCCTGGCTGTCCTGGACTCCCTTTGTAGACCAGGCTGACCTTGAACTCAGAGATCCACCTGCCTCTGCCTCCTGAGTGCTGGGATTAAAGGCGTGCACCACCACTCCCGGCAATTACAGACAACTGTGAACTTCCATGTGGGTGCTGGGATTTGAACCCAGGTCCTTTGGAAGAACAGTCAGTGCTCTTAACCATTGAGCCATCTCTCCAGCCCATCCTTTGAACTTTTAAAATTATCCTTTTCCAATTAATCATTTTTTCCATATTACATATGCATGTCAAATACCAGGTTTTCAGATAGAATGATTGTCTTGGTCAGTGATCTATTGCTGTGAAGAGACACCATGACCAAGGCAATTCTTATGAAAGAAAACACTAATTAGTTAATGGTTTGCTCCATTATCCTCACAGCGGGGAGCACGGCAACACACAGGCAGACACGGTAGCTGAGTTCTACATCTTGATCCTTAGGTACGAAGAAGAGAGAGACACTGGGCCTGGCATGGGCTTTTGAAACCCCAAAGCCCACCACAGTGACACATCACCTATTACAACAAGGCCACACCTCCTAGTCCTTTCAAGTACCCTCTCCCTGCACATTCAAATCTATGCGCCTACGGGGGGCATTCTTATTCTAACCACCACAGTGGTGTAAAGATCCTAAAGCACATTGTTGGGTTCACTTTCCCTCTTCACAATGCCCAGAACTTCAGTCACCAAACTGCAATAAGCCTCAGCTCTTACTCTTTTGACAGAAGTATGTATTTTTTATCCTTGTCCATAGCGGTGCCCGGTCATGTAGACACCACAGTTAAGTGACTGCTAATAGTATCTCACTATAGAAATTATAACTTCTATACTTTGCTGGTAGGAATGCTACTTAACCACAACATTATTGAAGGTCAATTTGACCCAATCTACCAAATTGCTGATATAAGTTTAGATCTGGAATGTTCCACAAAGGCCTATGTGTTAGAGGGTTGACCCTCAACTTGGCTTTATCAGGAGGTGGTAGAACATGAAATGAGGCCGGGGAATGTATTGCAATGGTAGAGTGCTTGTCATGCACACACAGAGCCCTGGGCTCAATCTCCAGCACCATATTAAAAAAAAAAAAAGCCAGACAGGTTTTGTCACTATTCCTTTTTAGTGTGTGTATGACTGTGCATGTGGGCACATATATACAGTGACACTCATGTGAAGGTCAGAAGATAGTCCCAGGTGTCAGTCTTTGCCTTCTACCTGTTTGAGGCAGGATCTTTGTTGTTTACTACTTTGTACACCCAAGAGCTTCCAGGGAACTCTATCACTGCTTCCAGTCTCACCATAGGTGCATGGGATTGCAGGTGAGTAATACTGCATCCAGCTTCACTGGGGTTCTAGGGACCCAAACACATCCTCAGCAATGTCAGGAAGTACTTTATCCAGTAAGACATTTCCTAAGCCCCTACTGGGAGAAACCAAGGGCATGCATGCCCTTGAAGGGACTAAGGGGTCCCAATCTTTCCCTCACTTTGCAGCCATGAGGTGAGTGCCCCAACTGTGAAGTGTGTGACTTTGCCCCCTCCCACGCTCCTGCTGTGCTGCTGCACCCCCAGAGACCTAAAAGCCACAGGGCCAACTTAGTGAAGAAGCTCCAAAACAGAGTCAAAGTCAACTCCTCCTCTTTAGAAGTTGATCACCTCAGGTATTTCATTACAGTTAGACAAAGCTAACAAAATTGTAACATAGGTATAGCCTGATTGAAATTTTCTATTTCTATTATTGATTACACACAAGTATAAAAAGAATTTTGAACATGGAAATTATTTGCTACATTATTAGCAGTATAAATAGTTTGGAAACAATGTAAATAATATTCCAAGACTAGTTAAGTTGATGTTGATACACACATACTATAAACACTAAGCAGTCACAATAAAGAAGGGATTGAAGTTGGTCTTTTATATTCCAGTAAGAAATTATCTCCACAGCTCAGCAGTTAAGAGTAGTGGCTGCTCTTCCAGAGAACCTAGGCTCAACTCTCAGCACTCACATGGCAGAGCACAGCTGCCTATTGCTCCAGCTCCAGGGGATCCAAATCTCACACAGACATATATGCAGGCGAAACAACAATGCACATAAAGTAAAACAATAAATAAAATCATAAAAAATAAACTATCTCTAAAAAATATTGTGTGTGAAGGTGGTAAGGTGCAGAGGTGTTTATATAGTATGATACATGCATGGAGAACAGTAGGGAGGTACAAATATTAGAACAAAGTATAATGACTTATGAATATGAAAATGCCATAAAGAAACTCATTACTTTGTATAAGAACTTAAAATTTTATTCTAAAAATGACCAGGCCACGGAGATGGCTCAGCTAGCAAAAGTACTTGCTGTACAAGTCCAATGACCTGAGTTTTACCCCAGAATCACAAAAAAAGCCAGATGCAAACAGTTGTACCCAGCACTTATGGCAAGTGGTGGAGCAGGAGAGCTTCAGGGATGGTCACAGGATAGCTAGCCTAGAATACTCAGAGCAGCAGAAACAAGAGACCAGTTGGAAGGCTTGAACGACTCCTGAAAATTATGGGCAACAAAGCACACACACACTCACATTTACACACCTACCATGCACTCACATACAAATTAAGGAATTTAAGAGTGGCATATGTAATACAGGGAAGGAAATAGTAGTTACATATATAATTTGTTATTGCTTTCCCAAGGACATACAAGATTTAATAATATGTTTGGCTGCAGGGAAAGAATCTTCACTGTAAATCTTTCTGTACTCTCAAAAAAATATATGTAAAAAGTCAGATGTAGTGGTACATAACTATTATCCCAGCACTGGAGAAGCAGAGGTAGAAGATTCCAAGTTCAAGACTAGCCTGGTCAATATATGCAGCCTGAGTTACACACTGAGACCCTGTCTCAAAAAAAAAAAGGAGAAATAACCAAGCTGGGCTTGGTGGCACATGCCTTTAATGCTAGCACTCAAAGGCAGAGGCAGGCGGATCTCTGAGTTTGAGGCCAGCCTGGTCTACAGAGTGAGTCCAGGACAGCCAGGACTACACAGAGAAACCCTGTCTCAAAAAAAAGCAAAAAAAAAAAAAAAAAAAATATATATATATATATATATATATATATATCTTTTCACACTATGAAAACACTGCATATGCAAAAAAAATTTTAAGTATTTATCTGTTTCTGATTTCTCTGACTTATTTTTACACCCCCTCGCTGCAATCAAGACAAATGGTCAGCACAAGCTACAACTGGGATGGCATAGCACACTGTTCAGAGTAGAATTCCTGCAAGTAGGAATATACTGTAATGATAAAAGTAAAACACGAAGCTATAAGTCCTGGCATTTCTATTGCAATGAAGAGACACCATGACCACAACAGCTCTTATAAAGGGAAACATTTTTTTTTTAATTGGGGCTGGCTTACAGTTCAGAGATTTAGTCCACTATCGTGGTGATGGGAAGCAGGGTTGCGAGGTGCTGGAGAGGTAGCTGGGGGTTCTACATCTTGATCTATAGGCAGCAGAAAGTTAATTTGGGCTTCTGAGACCTCAAAGCCTACTCCCTAGTGACACACTTCTTCCAACAAAGCCACACCTCCTAGTAGTGCCACTCCCTACAGGCCAAGCATTAGACACATAGACACACAGAAGTCTATGGGAGCCACCTAATCGAACACCACAGTCCCTTATTATCAGAGGACAATAAATAGCTACATGCACTATATTTTTACATGGGTGAATGAAGTTTGTTCATGCCAGTATTATTCCACAAGAGTGACATATTGCACTAAGATGACAGACAGGTGCAATGTCAATAAGACAGCAGGGATTGTTAATCTCTATTATGATCTATGTGGCTACTGCTATGCATTCAGTCTCTTCTTAATCAAAATGCCACAAAGTACATAACTATCTATGTGGCTACTGCTATGCATTCAGTCTCTTCTTAATCAAAATGCCACAAAGTACATAACTAGTTTATCTCACCATGAACTATAAGCTCATCGCTTAACGTAAAAAATAAAATAAAATAAAACCTCATGAAAGTGAAAATCATTTAATTCTACTAACTGAAATATTTTCTTTTTGGTATTGTATGGGTTTTTTGTTTATTTTTAATGGGTGATGGTAGGTTGCCCATGCTATGGGTGAATGGCCCCACACCCATGTATGCATATGCTGGCGGCACTAACTGGATTCAGTTAGTCAGTGCCTACAAAAAAAAAAAGATTTCAAGGTGTGAGGGGGGTCTTGGTGTGGGAGTCAGGGGGAGCAAGAGCAGGAGACTGTATACATGTATGAAACTGTCAAATAATAAATACTCTAAAAGAGAGATCTTTATTCCAATGACAAGTTCACTGCAAACATGTAGAAATACAAGTGAATTCTACATATTCCTCATGTATCTGCTTCCTGATGACCCCTTATTCCTTCTAGTCATTTTGCACCCAGGTCCTTAGCATTTTCCATATATGAGATTGTGTTATCTCTAAGTGGGGATAGTTTTTATGGTTTTCTTTCCAGTGCAGGTGTCTTCTCAAGAGTTATGCATTATTCATTCTACTCTAATCACTCTGACAACTTCAAAAACCCACTGCTCAGAGGCAAGTCAATGCTTCTCAAGTTTCTTAGAATTGTATACATACATGAAGGGTCTGTAACAAAACAGTAGCCAGAAAATAATGCTTTACAGCACAACCTCGAATGGCGTTACATGAGTGTGATAGCTGAGAACGTGGAAAGTACTTATCTTTCAAGTATTTAGTAGCCTGTCAATTATACATATTGATGTGGCTAGCCAGGCTAGTCTAATTTCCTTTGCCATCTATCCAACAAAGATCAGAGGGGCTTCCTGGCCCTAGTGCAGGAGACTGGCTGGCAAATGTAAGGAGTAAGCACTCACTGAGCAGTGCCCTACTGCTTCAAGTCCTAATGGAATAAGGAGAATCATAAACAAGGCTTGGGGAGGGATGACTGCAGAGCTAGTCCTCTTTCACCACACACACAAGCGAAAACTTTCTAAGAGTTGCCTGACTGGGTCAGGAGACATAACTCAACATCAGAATGGATTTTTACAGACTCTGACTTAGAAACAAATGAAAATGTCTGAATGTGGATGGACATAGGGCATGGCTATGGTGTGTATCCAGGTCAATGAAAGCCATGTCAAATATGTCCCATAAGACAATTTTTGGTGTGAGACTTGGTTTCTCCTTCCACCATAAAGATCCAATAGGAGTTACAGGCTTGTCACCAGACACCTTTAACCTTCTAAGCTGTCTCACTACCCCAAAGCCTCCTTTTCATAAAAAATATACAAACACTTCAGATTTAAATAGTTTATAGTTTATGGAATGTGACCTCTAGATTTTAGACAAATGCTCTAAATAATAACACTAAGAAGGCAGGCAGCACATTTTGTTTATGCATACTTATACAGCACGACTGACAGCACATATAAACTCACAAGGCAGCAAGCACCAGGCCTGCACAGGTCTAAACCAGCTGGGGTCCCAGTGTTGAGAGGTGAAGAGGATACAATCCCCGTCCCTAACCCAGAAGCTATATCCAACTAATAATCACTTGCAAAGGAAAATAAATTCATTTTATCTAAGAGAGTCTCACTGGGTATACAAACCATGCTTACATGTAAGTTCCATACAACGTCAGATGGTAAACACATAACATACTCAGAACTCAATGAGATTTTTTTGCCTCACAATACTTTGGACCTTTTTTTTAATACTTTACAGATCATTTGCTTATTGTGGTGGTTTGAATAAGAATGGTTCCCATAGGTTCATATATTTGAATGCTTAGTCACAAAGGAGTGGGACTCTTTGATAGAATTAGAAGGATTAGGAAGTGTGGCCTTCTTGGAGGAAGTTTGTCACTGACAGTGGACATTGAGATTTCAAAAGCCCAAGCTAGGCCCAGGGTCTCTCCCTCTCTCTGCCTGTGGACCAGGATGTAGCTCTCAGCTATTACAGTTGTGAGCTGCCCAAAATGGGTGCATCTTGGAAGAGTAACACACACTATTAACTTCTGAACCTTCTTCTCTCCAGCCCTAAACATTATTTGGAATATTTTAACAAGAAAATAAAGTGAAGCCGGGCGGTGGTGGCGCACGCCTTTAATCCCAGCACTTGGGAGGCAGAGGCAGGCGGATCTTTGCGAGTTCAAGGCCAGCCTGGTCTACAAAGTGAGTCCAGGACAGCCAGGGCTACACAGAGAAACCTTGTCTCGAAAAACAAAAAAAATAAATAAATAAATAAAAAATAAAGTGAGCCAGATGTGGTAGCGCACACCTTTAATGCCAGCACTCAGGAGGCAGAGGCAGTCAGATCTCTGTGAGTTCAAGACCAGACTGGTCTACAGAGTGAGTTCCAGGACAGACAAGAGATACACAGAGAAACCCTGTCTCAAAAAACAAAGAGAGAGAGAATAAAGTCAAAGAAATGGGCACTTTAGTAATACAACTTTTCTTCTTGGCCCATTTAGTTGTGACTGTGTAACAAAAACTGTAACAAAGCCGAAGAATACTGAGTGAGCCCATAGTGGCAAAGTTCATGCTGGATAGTAGCAACTCAGAAGCATTATAATTTTCAGAGTTCCCAGGCTATGTGTTTTAAATTCAAACTTAGAAGACTATGTATCTTCTACTTAGGAAAGTATCTAGGACTAGCACATGATTACCATCATAAACAGCATTCAGTACTGTGAGGACATGCACACTCCCAAGTGGGAAGGGACCACATTCATCCAGTAACATACATTTCCAAATGCCAAGTGTTAGTTGCCTAAGTAAAGTGTTTCACTCAAATTACAACTTTTCTACTTCTGAAATAAAACATTAGGCTCCTATGCTGGCAAGAAGGCTCAGCAGGTGAAGTGTCTGTTGTGCAGGCCAGGCAATCTAATTTTAATAGCAGAAACCCATGGTGTAAGGAAAGAACTGACTCCCACAAGTTGTCTTCTGACCTCTACACACACACACACACACACACACACACACACACACACACACACACA
>CAJQZJ010008773.1:1529522-1611256 GCA_907164525.1 Lophiomys imhausi | reverse complement strand
ACACACACACACACACACACACACACACACACACACACACACACACACAAAATTAAATCAGAAACAAAAGCAAGAACACCAGGAATGTGAAAAAGGTAAATGAGCATCTTAACATTACCAGAATCCAGCCAGATTCACCTTGCTGATAGGCTTCTGACTGCTGATAGGCTTCTGACTACTGACAGGTTACAGAGGAGTTATGGGACAATTGGTACATTCCCTAACTGAGCAGATAGCCTGTCCACACATCCTCACTCCCTTCACTTGAGGCTCCGAGCAGCCGTGACCTGCCACTGCAGATACTCTGGTTACTCCTCTTCTCACACAATGCTCAACATCAGTGCTGCCAGTCCCTTCGCTAGTCCTAGCCCTCATATTTCTTCACCACTTGTTCACAATGGCTCAGCTTGGGGCTGGAGAGATGGCTCAGTGGTTCAGAGCATTGGCTTTTCTTGTAGACAGAGAACCTGAGTTTAGTTCTCATCACCCACATGGCAGCTTACAACCATCTATAACATTACAGTTCCAGGGGATCCAGTTACCCTCTTCTGGCCTACACAGATATGTACATATTATACATACATGCAAACACACATATACATAAAACAAAAATTAACATTTTAAGTGGTTCATTTGATCATACTGTTTATACTCTTTTCCCTTCTTCCATGAGTGGACCCCAGTAGAAGAAATACTGCTCAGGAACTGGGATTTGCTGAATGGTTTCATCAAATCTAAGTGTTCCAGTGCTGAGGGAAAGAAAAGTGTTTGCAATATGGGGTGGTATTTGAGATAGGGCCTCATGTAGCTGAGGCTGGCTCAGACTCTATGCAGCAGAGGATGATCTCAGACTCTTGATCCTCCTTCCTTTATCTCCTAAGTGCTGAGATCACAAGTGTACAGCAGCTGCAGCAGATGAAAATGTCACCATGTGGGGTCCAAACCAGTGCTGTGCTCTCTTCCCCATCATGGAGTAGAGTCTAGTTCCTTTCCATGTGGCCTGAGTTCACCTGCTGGCTTTACTAGTAGCCAACACAATGACAGAGATGATGCAGTTTCTGAAAGCAGCACCTCCACCTTGGCTCTCAGTTCACTAACCTCTGGGTGTTCAAACTCCAAAGGCTTTGTCTAGCATCTGCCCTCAGAGCCCAGCCAACATGCTATAGGTGCCCAAATTATATTTGGGACCTGAGTAGAGGGCCTCTGATGAGTCACAGCTTGAGTCCAGCTTTCAAGACCCCAGCCCAGTCACATGTAACAAGAAGTCTCCAGGTGACTCCATCTCTAGTTGCTTGGGTCCTTCCATTCCTTCAAGTTTTCTCAGTTGAGTCCCCAGACTCCAGGGTATGAAACAAGCCATGTATGGGGTGCCCTGTTTCAAGTACACAGAGTCTCCCAGCAAAATGGATGCTTATAAACCAATAACTTTGAGGGTTGACTATTAAACCACAATCAAAAACTATGACAGAGCTCCAATAGCCAATTGTGAGTTCCAGAAAGAGAAAAGAAAGAAATCAAAGTGGTATAGCAGTTGGGAGTGGGAGAATATTCATCTTCCAGCTATCGCTGCTTTCCAATGGCCAATACAAGTTAAAAGATCTTCAAGACACATTGATAATTAAATTCTCCAACATATCAAGCTCAAGGGTCAAGCTACACGGTGGGACCCAGCTGAAAAGGAAGGGAGAGAGTATTCTTTGTACTTTCTATGCATCTTTCCTTAGGGTGCTCCTTATGGATAAATTACATCAAAATCACAGGGTATATGAAGAAAGAAGAGGCCCTGGGAGCCAAGAGACAGTCCAGGAATGCCACCATTCAAAGCAGCAGGACAACAGCTCTGAAAAGGGTCTGTGGAGAAGGCCAGTTTGGAACAGCATTAGGCTCTAAGAAGCAAGTTTGAGGATAGGAGGCAATAGACTACGTTATAATACAGTGAAGAATCCCAAAGTAATTATTAAAGATGTAAATACCTCAAGGTGGGGAAAGGCAATTAGGAAAAACTACCATGTAAGAAAGGATGTGTAATCATTTTTTTTTTTTTTTTTGGTTTTTTCGAGACAGGGTTTCTCTGTGTAGCCCTGGCTGTCCAGGACTCACTTTGTAGACCAGGCTGGCCTTGAACTCACAAAGATCCGCCTGCCTCTGTCTCCCAAGTGCTGGATCAATTTTATTTTTTACGTTTGAGACAGGTTCTCACTAAGTTGATGACACTAGCCTTCAACTCATGCCTTGAACTTGTGCCCTCCTGATTGTCTAGTCTGCATGTTTGTGCTACCAGGCTCCACCTGAAGTGAGCACTTACATACATATAACATGAGTGGCTTTCAACTGTTCGTTTCAATCTTTACAAAGCAAAGAAGTTGTAACCACATTGGATTACAGAATGAAATTTCACCAGCTCTGATAATTTTTTAAAAATTCTCTGAGAAGTAAAAAAGAAATATGACAAACTTAGAAAGCGACAAGAGACATGAAATAAACAGAAGGATGCAAGGTTGCTTTGCTTTGGCTGTGACAACTGTCATCCCATCAAGCATCAGATCAATTTAACTGATCCAGTTGACTAGGCTGACATCCCCTTCAAAGCTGGGCATTAGATGACAATGTTCCAATCCTGGGGGCTGTTCCTCCACTATTCTTCTATAGGGAGTGTGCAAGCAGTGAAGTTCCCTTGTCAGAACCTGGTAAGGTACAGGAACTACTCTTTTTCCTCTGTCTTAGGTTTTCAATAAATGAAACCAAATCATGGTCTCTCGAAATGTTCAACTTGAAAAGCCTCCAGAAAGACTAACAAAAAGAGAGAGACATAATACAAACTATACTATCAAGACTAAAAGAGGCCTGACAACAGACTCCAGACACTGGAAAGGATCAGACAACACCTCAAACACACAAATTCAAGCCCGACAGTCTAGGATCTCTTCCATTTTTTCATTTTGGTTGGTTCTCGCTCTGTAGCCCAGACTGGCCTCAAATCTGAGTGATTCTCAGCCGTCTCCACTCTGCTGGGATTACAGGCATGAACCACTATGCCCAGGTGGTTGGTGTTTCAGTTTTAAAGAAGTGGTATACCAAAACACATTTGAGATAGGTGAATTGCAGCACAAAATATATATACTGGCTATTCTGGAACTTGCTCGGTAGACCAGGCTGGCCTCGAACTCACAGAGATCCGCCTGTCTGCCTCCCGAGTGCTAGGATTAAAGGCATGCGCCACCATGCCCAGCTGACACATGAACTATATTAACAATTTAACTATAGTTAAAGGTCATTTCAGAGGAGGGGGAAGTTCCAGACTCAGATGGTTACACTGGTAAATTTTACCAAGTGTTTTTATTTTTTTTATTAATGAGGCAAGGTCTCTCTATGTAGCCCATGTTGTCCTGAAACTCAGAGATCCACCAGCTTCCCTCCTGACTACTGGGATTAAAGGCATGTGCCATTGTGTCCACTTACCAAATGCTTTTAAAGAACTAATATCAATTAAAGAACCTTTCTAGGAAATAGAAGGTATACTTCCCAACTTATAGGATCAGCACTAGCCTGATAACTAGCCAGACAAAACACAAAAAAACTACAGAACAAAATGAGAAACAAACAAAAAATGAAATTTGAAATTGCAGTCTAGGCTTGCCTATAAACACATGTGCAAAATTCCTCAACATAGGTATTAGCAAACTAGATCCAGCAATATGTGCAGACAATATCCCATGACCCAGTGGAGTTCACCCAAAGAATACAGGGCTTCTTTGAGATTCCATGATGTCAATGATCTTAAGAAGCCCCAACAAGACTGTATCAATAGATACTGAAATAGTCAACAAAATCCAAAACATCCTCAATATTAAAAAAAAAAAAAACGCTGTCAGAAAACCAAGAAGAACTTGCTCACCCTCAGAGTATTGATAAAAATCTCTAACATCCAACTTCATGTGACTGAATGCATTCCCTTAGGACTGGGAAGATAGCAGGGGGGGATCACTCCTACTTCTTGCTTATTGCTTAAGAATTTCAACTCAGTAAAAAAAAATAATAATAATAAAAGCACCGCACATTGGAAGGACAAATTGTCCCTCTGCACAAGAACATCACTATAGAGAATTCATTAAAACAATCAGAACACAGTACAGGCTGACTGCAAGGGGCAGTACTAAACATCTGTACCCTGATCTTGAAAGCCATTAGCCACACCTATAACTCTGTTAAATATCATAAGGTAGAGAGCCCAGCACAGTGGTGGTGCACAGATCTCTGTGTGTTTGGGCAGTCCAGGGCTACTTAGTGAAACACTGTCTTAAGACAACAAAAGAGCCAGGCTGGTTGTGCACACCTTTAATCCCAGCACTCTGGAGGCAAAGGCAGGTGGATCTCTGTGAGTTCAGGGCCAGACTGGTCTACAGAACAATTTCCAGGACAGCTAGACCTACATAGTGAGACCCTGTCCCTAAAAAACAAAACAAAAACATTCATAGTATAGCAAACAAAGTCAGTTTTACTGCGTGTTAAACAAATAAATTACTTTCCTTCAATATTCCATCATTCAAGTGCTGTCCGAAAGAGATCAGTACACAAAACTATAATCTAAAAACCTGAAGTCAATGTGATGATTGTCATCCTTCCACAATCCCCACCCCTACCATGTGTAACACATTTCTAACAAACTAATGAAAATGCTACAGTTAATTAAGAAGTTGCAAACTAGGGACATCTAAATCTGACAGAGTATGGTCTACATGCCTTGAAAATGTAAATCCCATAAGAAAGCCAGCCAGATGTGATAGTATATGCCTGTAATCCCAGCTCATGGAAAAAAGAAACACGAAGATCAGAAATTGGAAAATCAGAAATTGAAGCTCATCCTCAGTGGATGACCAGGATGGGCTACAAGATACCTTGTTTCAAAAAAAATTTAAATGAAAGTAAATTAAAATAGTTTCTACATTATTATAATGGCTAAGTTGTATCAGCAAGAGGAGAAAATCTCAGGTGCCAGAGAAGCAGAGGCAAGACCAGATGCAGGTGTGCTGAGCCCCCTTTCGGAGCTGGAGAGAGATCCTGCTCATCACAGGAAATTGAACAACAAAGAAAGAGGAAGAGGGCAGGGCATGGAGGAGCAGGCAACTGCCATCCAGTATCATTTGTTCTACTTGCTCTTGAAGTGTCTGCTCTGTCCTTCAGAGGCTGGGGAGTCAAAAACTGTATTTTGAGCTGGATCATAACTCAGGCTGTAAGCCTTTAAATACATGAAGTCAGGTGCCGTGACCCACGGGTTCAGGGGAAGGTTAAGTGGCCATGGTGACACACTTGTAACCCCAGCTCTGTGGAGGCAGCGGCAGACATATTCCTGGAGCTTGCTGGCCAGTCAGCCTGGCCTACCTGGTGAATTCCAAGCCAGTGAAAAATCCTGTCTCAAAATTATAAAAAGAAAGAAAGTAAAGGTAGCTGGTGCCTGAAGAATAACACCCAGGATTGTCCTCTGCCCTCCACACGGACACACATGTGTGCTTGTACACACATTTGCACACATTCACATCCACACACATACACAAAAGTTCCATTTCCCAGACCCTACTGCAGCTAAGAGCTCCAGTTCTTGGTATGGTTAGGTCCACCAATGCCACGCACTTGTGTGATATGAAGGAAATGAAAGATGGCTTCTGCTATCTGAGCAGACAGGCACAGCCATGGCATCCAATGCTTCTACAGCATGGTGAGTATCTAGGAACCAGCTCCACATCAAAGAATATGGGGTGTGACCTTGGTATGGATCAAGACAGATGGGCATGATTCCGAAACTGACAGTGTCAGGGAAAGCATATGGATCCCAGAGATGAAGCTCCTCCAGAGACAGTGTGTGTGGGGAGAGCTATCTGGGAACCCAGATCACAAGCAATAGGATAGAGAATTCACTATATTAACAAATGCAACAGACAAAACAGAAAGACACCAAACCCCAAAGTTATCAGATAGCAGAATTCTTTTGGAAGAAAGTTGAAGGAAAGTTACAGCAGTCCAACAACATCTACGCAATTAGAGGTTGAAATGGGATCAACCAGCCCTGCTAATGTATAACTACAAAAGTCTTAGGCTTTTTCCCAGAAAAAGTCACATTCAGAAAGTCAGATAGCAATATGAAGGAAGTCTGGAAACAGTCACCAGCCAAACTGGATCAATAATTCACTGTCAGCATTGGGGATAGACCAGACACCATGCCCTGAGAAAACCTAAACCACCATCTCAAGAGATGCACAGCTAGTCATTCACTGAACGGTTCCCAAGTATCAAGATCTGGAAGCCAATTAAAATAAATACAACAGGGACAAGAGACTACAACAGAGTGAGGAAACTGTGTATGGCATCGTCTTGGTCAAAGGGCTCTGATTAGAAAGACCTATGAGAGGAAAACAAACTCACGCACCCACACTATAAGGCAAGAACCCATTGACCTCCTGGCACATGCTTACCCTAGTGAGGCTGTAATTTTGACCCCCACTTTCTACAGGAACATAAAGCTGGGAGACATTAAGCTGGTTTACAGCTGCAGAATGACAAAACCAAGGTTCAATTTTCAAGGTTTTTATGGGCTGAGGCACATACATAGCAGGTTGCAGAAGTGGTGATGGACATGGAGTCAAATTCCCACTCACAGACAGGCAGGCACAGTTCAGACTCTCAGCAGAATTGGAGCTGGCTCCCAGGAAAAGGTTGACACTCTGCCTCCCTCCTCACCCCCTCCAGCTTCCCCCAACCAAGGAGGGCACCTGAGCAATCTTTAGCAAATGTATTTACTTTGGGAGCAAGGAAAGAATGCCCAAGGAGACTTCTGCCCTCTGAAAGCTTTATCTGCTTTAGACACAAAGATTATTTCTCAAATCACTCACAGTCATTTGCTGAGGAATGATACTTATAGATGCACATATAAATTATGTGTGTACAGCAGATTTAACAGTGGTATATATGTACATATGTGGAGAGGAGGAAGGCTAAGTTAAATTACCTTTAGTCTATGGAGAAAATGGTTTGCTAATGACAGTTCAACCATCACTTTAAAATTAAGGATCACTAATGCCATCTGTGGTAATGGACACTTACTCTCAGCATCAGGAGGCTAAAGAAAGAGGGTCCAGAGTTTGAGGCACTGACACAGAGACACCCTCTCTAGAAAAAGGGGACAGCATATCACCAGTTAAACAGTTCAGAGCTTTCCTAAGTAGCCCTGAGTATGTGAAAACATTGATCTACAGATTAAAATGGGGCAACATATTGCTCTCTCCATCCCTTCCACTGGCCAAGCGCTCTGTCTACTTGAAAGTTTGATGGAGATAGAAGGTGCCGTCAGGGTCGTCAGTGGTAAACTGCTCCTGTGGTCACCAGTCACCATGAAGCACCAGAAGCTTTACAGTGAATGGGTGAGGTTAAAGTACTCACTGTGTCAGAGAGGACCCACATGCAATGTCCAGCACATATGGCAGCTCACAATGGCTTGTAACTCCAGTTCCAGAGGACCCAACGCCCTTCTCTAACCCATGCAGGCCTCTGCATGCATGTGGCACACATACACATACCCATTACACTCATCCCAAACATATCCATAATTTATTTAAATACCAATACTTATGTGAACCACTCTCTTAAGCAGTCAGTCACATTCACTCCAAGAACCCAAGTATTTTCTCTTACATGCAAAGAAGACCAAATAAACCTTTATTTACTAAAGCAATACTCATCTCCCACCCCACCAATCCCCACAAAAGGATAAAGACACCACATCTAAGTGCTTAGAAAAGACACAGTTACTCGACGAAGAGTACTTTAGACTTTACTAGTAAAAGCTCAAAGACAATGTTATCTGAACTATTTACAACTACCAGGATGGCCAAGAAGATATCGGAAGCTTTGCCTATTCCTCCTGACCCACTTGCCAGGCATGGAGCAGAAGCCTGCTTACTGGATAGACAGAAGCTGCTCACGAAGGCAGACTTGCTGCTACCCACCTTGTAGAACATGGTATTCAGGATTTAAACTGGACCTGTCTTGTACACTCAGGAAGCCAAGAAAATACGGAAAAACAGTGTATTACTACAGAAACCAATGTCATCTGACATGTAGAGAGGCCATTGAGTACTTACTATGCATTTTATGCTTAACACCCCTGATCCCCTTTATTTTAAAGCTCAACCTTCCCTTTCAAAAGCACCCATTCACAGGTGACTTCTGAAGCAGCTGAGGAAAAGGCTGGTGGCCAAAGTTATTAAGTCTTGCTTCCTAGAAAACAAGCTGACTGACCAACACGCCATAATGTCTTCCAAACTCCTACCCTTGGTTATGGATGGAATAGTTTGATGTTAGTTGTAAATATAGTTAACTGCAAAGAGAATCACATTTCATTAAGGAGAGTGTTTCAATCCTCTTGGCTTTTGTAAAGTTAGTAAGTCATGAGCTAAATCCACTAGATCACTGTCTGTGCAGAGCCTGGAGAGTCCCTAAACTGTAGCCAAAGTGTCCAGCCACACAAGACTGCCTTTCTCCAAGGAAAAGTACATGTCTACAGACGCATAGAGGGTCCTTATGGCCAAATAATACCATTTTGCAACATATATGTTAATTTCCATCAAAGCAGGTTTATGTCCAAATATATCAATGACTGATTACAGTAATTTCCACATCGAATAAGGTAATACATGCAGTAGCTTCCAGTCACCCATGGCCATGCTTCTGGCCTCCATCCCAAGGCCTCAAACACAATGACTATTGTCCCTAACTCCTGTTTTACTTTCTTTAGACCTTCAGTTTCCTCTGAGCTTGAAAACATTATTTGTCTCACATTTCATCCAAGTATTGTCAGTGACAATGTTAAACCAAAGAAGCTATTGTTTGCAAGGTACTAGACCATCTTAGTGCCATTCTCAGCACAGTGACAAATACTATCAACCCCCGCCTCAAAAAAAAAACACCCGAGGCTGGGGAGATGGCTCAATGGGTAAAAGCCCTTGCTGCCCAAGCATGAAGGCCTGAGTTTGGATCCCAGCACTACGTAAGAGGACGGGCATAGCCACAGTGTTATCCAGCACAGTGGGAGGTGGAAGCAGGAAGTCCCCTGCAGTTTGCTGGACAACCACCCTGTCTCAACTGAATAAGGCAGAGGGTGACAGAACAGGACACCCAGGGTCAACCTCTGGCCTCCACCCATACTTATATGTGTACACACATATACACACACAGAGGGAGTGGGGCGGAGAAAAGCTAGGCCTTTAATCCCAGGAACTCTGAGTTCAAAGTCAGCCCGGTCTACCTAGTGAGTTCCAGGATAGCCAAAGTTCTGTAAAAAGACCAACAAAACAAACCCAGCACCTTATTCCAGGAGGAGTTTTTGCAAATAACAGAAAAGCACACAGCACACACAGCACAGGGCACCAGTACAGTAGCACCCCATGAAACCCACACTTCTCAGCGACAACACCTTAATTTCTTCCCACAGTCTGGCCCTCAATAATTTGCCTCATCTCTCTCTCCCACCTCTAAGTCTATTTTTTTTTCTAGTATGCTCAGCTAACTATTTCAACCACTCTCTTCCTCAGGCTCATTTAACAAACTAGGGCAGATACCAATTCCCTGTGTCAAATGAGGGAGTACTTATTAGTACACACTGATTTCATATCGCTTTTCTGTTACATGTATAAAGCACTGGGCTTTTACAAATAAGCACATATTATGACGCTACATTTTAAAGCTAACTCTGGAGGCTCTAATACTGAATGCTCTGCCTTCCACTGAGACTCTCATTGCTGCAGAATTATTTTGCACCAAGTGACCAGAAAGTCACTGAAATGCAGTTTCATCACACCACATGTTGGAGCCATGACTAAACCCTACAGCTTGCCATTTTCAGGGCTTGGCAACTTTATGGAACAATCTGCATTATTCTTTGCCTAGTTTTCTGAGGACAGACTTGCCCTTGCTCACACGCCCCTCACTCAGCCCATGTGTAGAAGTGAGCGCTGAGGCCCCTCTCCTCCTTTTTCCTATCTTCTAGCACTTGCTACTTCCTGAGCGAACTCCTTTCTGGCTCATCTCTCAGTCTCCAGCACATGGCACAGGCTGGCACTTGAGGTCTGTCAGTGAACAGATGCCATGTGCTGTCCTCTGAGACACCCATTTAAGGGTATTGCTCTTTTACAATCTCTGGTATCAGACTTGTTGTTTCTAAACTTTTTCTGACTAACCTTGGCTGCACCAATCCCTCAGCTGCTAACTGTGGCATCTCCACCTTCCTTCTACTCATACCTGAGCCCAGACACAAGCAAGGCCCTGCTCTTGGATCTGGAAATAAAGCAATGGCTACAGAGATAAAAACCCCTGCCCTCAGAGGCCTTATAGCCTGATAGGCAGTACACTCACATTCAATTCAATTTTCACTCTGAATCTACACTGATTCTTGTTTTGATCCTATATATCGATTCAAATAACTGTCTGGGTGCCTAGAACAGATGATCTGAGAAGATAACCGTCAACCATTCCTCCCCCTACAGCCTGTAGGCATACAATGGTTTGTGGGAAAACAGTTGATTTGTTCTCCCTCCACTCTGAGCTGACCCAACAGCTTGCTTTTATCTCAAGAATCAGCAAGTCTGGGCATAGTGGCAAATGCCTTTTATCCCAGCACCCAGGAGGCAAAGGCAGGCAGATCTCTGAGTTCAAGACCTGGTTTATACAGGGAGTTCCAGACCAGCCAAAGCTACACAGTGAGATCCTATCTCAAGGAGAACAGAAGAGTCAGCGGAAGTTACTGCTGTGCCAACTAACGCCAGGTTAGACAGAGATTCAGATTCTCTGAAAGCAGATCCCATGTAAGAATGTCAGCCATCCTGGTAGAGAGGAGGGCACATGGAGAAAAGCTGGAGGAGCCAGCCCGTGTAACATGGGAGGACCTCGGGGAGGTGAACCATGTCACGACCAGGAGCAGGGGCAAGCAAGTCACCTTGACAAGTGAGATAGCTGTTCCAGCCACAAATTTGATGGGCAAGAATAACCAGACTCTCTTAGCCAAAGCCAGGGACCCTGGCCTCTACACGTCTAAGAAAATCTTTCATCAATCCCTTATGGTTAGACAAAAGTCGATATCCAATCAATACTTGGCTATTTCTAAAAGTAGGTCTGAAATATCTAAGTATAGAGTGTTTTAGAATAGAGGTCTGGAGCCATTTTTGTCTATGTATACATGAAAGTACTGGACACACATCAACTTTTTTATGAAATACATACAGATACTGGACACAGGTACCATCATGAAATACACACAAAAACAGATTTTTGTATCATATACCTGTGTGGCTATGTGTGAGCCCTGAGGCTTCTCAGAGGTTAGCTGCATGTGTAACTCCCTTGACGATGCCTGGCCATTCTCTGTGGTGCTCTCACTCCTCTCCTGGCCTCCAGGTCTTACACCCCTTTGATGTTCTCCTTGGAATCTTCTCCAGGAGTTCTACTTCCTGCTTCCATCTTTCAAACATGACTTTCATATTCGACATTCTGTTCTTAGGAGCCCCCAAAACTAGAGCTGTGAGCCACCTGACACAGGTGCTCAGAATCAAACCCAGGACCTCTGCAAGAGCATGCGCTCTTAACTACTAAGCATCTCTCCAGCCCCCATGACAAGTTTTTTAAAACCCTGGATAAGTTGATTTTATTTTATTTTCCTTCATTGTAGTAAAACAGACAAAGCTTAAAATTTACCAACTTAATTGCATCAAGGGGTACAAGGGCCACAGCAGTCAGCACCTGCCCAGGCTGCTGTGACTACCACATCTAGTTCCCAAGAGCCTTTTTCCTAGGAAATGCTTCCTCATATATGAAATAAAACTTATAAGCAATCAAAAGTCAAAATGAGCCAACTGTATTTCATAAAAATCATGAAATTTTGTGCATTAAGAGGACTATCAAAGCTTAAAAAAAAAAAAGATACCAAGGGCTAGCAAGGAGGTGGAGAAACTGAAGCATTTACATATCACTATGGGGACACCAAAAAGTGCAGCTACTATAGAAAACAGGTTGGCAGCTCCTCACAAGCATAAACAGATATAACAAGTTCTTAACCTAATTTAAACCAATAAACCCTACCACAAATGCCTGAACTAAATATAGAATGAGCCACAAAAAATTTCAAGTACATTATTTTTAAACTTTATGTGTATGAGTGTCTTGCCCACATATATGTCTCTGCCACTTGTGTGCCAGGTGCCTGGTGCCAGAAGGTGGCATCAGAGCCCCTGAACTGGAGTCATATACAGGCTGTGAACCACTGTATTCATACTAGAGCTGAATCCAGGTCCTCTGGAAGATCAGCTGGTGCTCTTAACCTCTGAGCCACCTCTTTAGTTCTTCTTTTTAAACCTTGAGTTGGAATGATTAAATAGACTGAACACCACAGACTGTGTGAAGTCATTTAAATATGAGTAGGAGGGAGACAGCTGGGTGGGTAAGGTGCTGCCAAGCCTGCCAACCTGACTTTGCTCCCCAGAACCCACGTGGTGGGAGGGGAGAACTCCTACAAGTTGTTCTCGGACCTCCACCTGTATATGCTTTGACACATGCATACACAGAAAATAAGTGTAAAAATAAAATAAAGTCAAGTAGTAATTGGGTGTGGTGGTATACACTTTTAATCTCAGCACTCGGAGGCAGAAGCAGGATAGTTCTATGAGTTCAAGGCCAGCCTGGTGTACATAGTGAGTTCCAGGACAGCCAAAACTACAAAGTAAGATCCTGTCTCAAAAAAAAAAAAAGAGAGAGAGAGAGAGAAATCAAAAACTTAGCTAGAGCTGAAGGTGCAAACAAAGCACTGGCTGAGGGTAACTGAAGCTATGCATTCAATCTGCAGAGCAGGGGTTGGGAGTTCAGGTAAATTCATGTTTGAGGAATTTTTAAAATTTAAATTCTCCCTTTACTTGCAGACTTTCTGCTCTTTAAGTTAACTTTATTGTTTTGCTTGTATTTTTGAGATTGAGTCTACTACATACCTCTGGCTGTCCTAGAACTCATTCTATAGACCAGGCTGGCCTCAAACTCACAGAGATCTGCCTGCCTCTGCCTCCTGGGTGCTGCGATTAAAGCATGTGCCACCATGACTGGCTTAGGCTAACTTTATTATTGCTAATTTTTCATACATTCCAAGATTTACTCTGTAATATAAATTTACTGAGTGCAAATTCAAGTCACAAAATTACACTACAGTGCAGGAGTGAGCTTAAACTGTTTTCCCTAAACACTGAAAGTGCTGTCATCTAGTTCCAAACACAAACATTCATATACTCAAGAATTACTTGTTTCCAGATTCTCGAACATCTTAGAGTCAAAATCAATACACTGATGAAAACAGTTAGCTAAAAAGGCCTAAACCCAAACAACTAGCTCCTAAGCAAAGCTTTAGTGCTGGCAGCACATGCAGCAGAACCAGCTAGGCCCCACCCGAAGCGTCAGGGCAGCTGCTTCCCCCTCCTAAAATGTGGCAGCGCTCTGTGCTTTACCTCCCCTCCAACACATCTTTACAAGAATTTGCTTATCACATGAAGCCCAATAAAAAGGAGTCCTGAAAACACTGCATCTTCCTGAGACAGAATAGTTACAGTTTCCGTGAGACAAACATTTGTGTGATTACTACAGCAGGCTTCAGGCTAACACATAGAACAGACTGAAGCTAACGAATAGGACAGACATGGTCCTCCTTGTCTTCTGTGGAACTCTCACGGTCTAGTGTGATGAACCAGTAACAAACAACAGCGATCAGTGTTGTTTGTTAGAAAGAAGAGCAGCAGGCTGCTAACAGATGAGACTCAGGAAGGGCCTACCACAGCAAAGGACCTGGGATAGTGCCATCTATAGGGACACTTGAAGGACACTTTGACTTCGAAGTTTTTCCTTTTTCCTGTGCATTTGCACAGATAGTTTAGTTTTAGTCAAATAGGTTGACAGCAATTCCAAAATGGGATGTTTCTTAGAATGTAGCTGACATGTTTAAAATATAAGAAAAACATGCATTTCCATTGGCCCTCTACCCTCACAATGAGGCTGCCCCACCACAAAGCAAAGCCCAGTCACCTCAGTCACCCCTCCTGAATCAACTAACAGACAGTGCCACCCTTCAGTCAAGAGCAACAGAGCCCCCAGCTCAACACTCCAGACATGTGACCAATAAACCCATGTAATGCGCAACCGAGGCTTCTCTGATGCCCAAGGGCAGCATTTGACGGGTGACTGACCAGCACACGAGTGCTTTAAGAAGGACAACTGCTACTCTATTTCTCTAGAAGTACAGGAGGATATGTCCTCCAAAGAACCAATAAATGACACAAGGGTTCCAGACAGAAGGATTCCACAGAAAATACTTGAGAATTCTTTAGTCACCTTCTCAAAGTAAGATCCCCAACAAGAGCAGTACAGAGACCGGAGTAGGGTACAACTCTAGAAGTCATGCCTTTCCAGCAGCCAGGAGAACACACATACAAGCTGATGTTGTTGACATGGAATTCTAGCAAAGTGTGTAGGGCTAATGCAATGATGAGAACAAAACATGAACTTTAGGGCCTGCAACATGGCTCTGTGGGTAAGGACACCTGTCACACAAGCCTGACAACCTTGGTTCAATGCCCAGAATGTTAGATTGAGAAAAGCAATTCCCCAAAAGCTGTCTTCTAACTTCCATATACAAGGCATGTGTGCTCACAAATTTACATATACATAGTATACTGTACACACATACACACACAAACAAGTTGGGAGGGAGATGATAAATTTTATTACAAAAAGTCAGATGCAGTGTTATATATCTGTAACCCCAGCACAATGGCGCAAGCAACAAGAGAGTTGCTGCCTCAAAAGCAAGGTAGGAGGAGAAAACTAATTCCAGAAAGGTAGTCTGTTGACCTCTACCTACATGCCTGGCAAATGCACACGTTCATACACACACACACACACACACACACACACACACACACATACACAGTTTTATGGGGGGCTTTTGTTTGTTTTTTTGGGGGGTTTCTTTTTTGTTTTTCAAGACAGGGTTTCTCTGTGTAGTCCTGGCTGTCCTGCACTCACTCTGTAGACCAGGGTGGCCTTGAGCTCACGGAGATCCACCTGCCTCTGCCTCCGGAGTACTGGGATTAAAGGCGTGCGCCACCATGCCCAGCCCAGTTTTTGTTTTTTGTTTTTAATATATGAACTCCCGGGTTGTAATGCACCAGTATAAACCAAAGTAGGCCTTGAACTCTTGATCCTCCTGCTTCTAGCTCCTAAGTGCTTGGAATAGATGTGCATGCCACCATTCCAACAAAGTTAACTCTTTGGTAAGGAAAAAAAATTCCCAAAGTTAAGAGGAGCAAATATACTAGATATTTTTAAATATAAATAAAAAATTGAAGCAAACTGTCCTCAACTTAATGAGATCAGAAGCATGTGTTGACAATTGTTACTCTGCTCTCACGAGCACTTTGCTGTAGTTCAGTGACTGTAAAACCCTCACTGTGTGATTTGTCTTCCAAGTCTTCGGGTACAAAGACAGCAGCCTACTAAGTCCCGTTCTCATTAACACACAATAAGCACAATAGTGTGCCTGCCACTGACTGTGCTCTATGACATGCAATCATGTATGTTACACTCATATTAATATGTCAGGGACTGAGATGGACACAATTTAATTTTGCTTCAGAAGGAAACTCAAAGATCCTTAGAGTATGTCACCAAGCCACAACAGAGCTATAGTCCAGAGACAAGCTATGCCCAGTTGAAACACTAATATCTGCAAGGGAATAACTAATGAGAGCCAGGCATCCCTCAGGCACTAAGGCTCTGTACTCTAGTCCGGAGGGAACAGCTCCTGGAGGACTGTGGGCACACTTCATAGTCCTCCATTCTTTAATCTTCTTAGTATGGAGAATACTTCACCAGCCTCCTTCTACTCCAAATCCAAACAACACCAATTACAAACATGCAAGGCTGAGATTTTAGCTCAGTTGATAGAGGGCTTGCCTAACATGCATGAAGCCCCAGATTCAATCCCCAGCAAGACTTAAACTAGGTGTGATGGTGTATGCCTGCAATCCTAGCCCTCTGGAGCTAGAGGTAGGAGAATAAGAAGTTCAAAATCACTGTGGGTGCATACTAAGTTCAAGGCCAGTCTGGGGCACAAGAGCATATGTGAAGTTGTGTTTTTTAAAAAGTGAAAGTTAGCTGGGCGGTGGAGGCCTACGCCTTTAATGCCAGCATTTGAGAGGCAGAGGCAGGCATATCTCTGTGAGTTCAAGGCCAGCTTGGTCTACAAAGTGAGTCTAAGACAGCCAGAGCTGATACACAGAGAAACCCTGTCTCGAAAGGGGGGGGGGGTGTTGATGAGTGTAAGGGGGAGGTGGGAGATTAGTGGGATCATGGTGCATGATGTGAAATTCACACACACACACACCCAATAAAAAGTAAAAGAAAAAAATCCAACAAAACAAACAAAAAAGAAGTGAAAGTTTAATAGCCTGGGCAAGTTGTATGATGAAGTTACCAACATTCCAAATGCCAAAACACAGAAGTAGCACAAATGAAAGAGAAGGTCAGGGTCTCCTATTTAAAATCTCTTAACAAACCCTTAGTATAAGTCCAAAGCTGAGACTCAAAGAGACAAACATGGTCCCTGCCTCCTTGGAGCTTACAGTAGAGGGCTTGAAAACCAGCACCGCTAAGCTCTGAAACACACAGTGTAGCAAGGTAGCAAGGAGGGCACCTAATGCACACTTGGGAGTTTGTGGGAATCTGTCAGTCTTCAGTTCAGTGTGAATCTACAAAATTCTTTCACTGATCCCACCCCCAAGCACCTTCAGTCACTAATGACCCTATGCACACCGCTGCTGCTCTCACTGATCTCTCTCCTGAATTTCCCTCCTCTCAAGAATGTCAATAGTTCAGAGTGGTTCTTTCTAAAGAAGTGGAATTTAAGCCAGGAGTTTCTTCTCTCCCACAGGGAAAACATATTGCAAACTGGTGATCATAATTATAATCCTCAAAGCAGAGGCTGAATTCCAGAGGGACCAATTACAACCCACCTAGATGTTCTCATCATTTTAACTAACCATACTTTGCTCTTGCTTCTCTTACTCCATAACCCTAAACTACTGCCTGCCGTTTTTTACAAGATGACATACCAAAGGCTTTTACCATTGGAAAGAGTCATTACAGATCAGTCATTTGGTACAGTGGTTTGCAGACCATGATCCTGAGAAGGACCAACAGAAGACATTCAGAAGTTGTGTGCTAATGAGTTCGTTTCATGAAGACTTTAGCAGAGAGTTCCTTCGACTTCCTATGTGCTTGTGTATTTGCATGTTTAATCACTGTGCTGTCACTCTCTGAAGGGCTTTTGTCTTTTTAACTCCAGCCCACAGGGTTCACTGGGCAAACCTGCTCCAGCAGGTACGTACACTGCAAGTTCATAACCACCACTCTGCCTAGTCCAATACCAAGCACAGAAGGAGCACATCTACCCGCTCATACTCAAATAGGATCACATTCAGCTGTGCAATGACAAATGTGACAGCATGTCCCTGTCAGTACAGCATGTTGGAGAATCAATTTAAAGAGCTTCTATGTTTGTTTGTTTTGTGGAGACAGGGTTTCTCTGTGTATCTCTGGCTGTCCTGGAATTCACTTTGTGGACCAGGCTGGTCTTGAGCTCACAGAGATCCGCCTGCCTAAAGGTGGGCACTGCCACCACCTGGCAAGTTTCTTTCTTTTCTTCTTGAGAAAATAGGCAGTTATTAGTTACCTACCCATGACTACCCGCTGTATGTTCGACTAAGGCTTGCACACCTCCCGTAGCAGGGAATTTAGCATCTTCCATGCCATCATAAGACTTTCATGGTCAAGTGTGTCTTAACTGATCACCACACACACACACACACACACACACACACACAGTAGCTTCCATTCACAAGACCCAAGTCTTCTCTACAACTCTTTGATGACTTGATTATATCCTCACTCAAGCCCTGGGATCACCACAGTAAACACTCCTTCAGTTGTCCTTCCCAAGGGGCTTCTTGTCCTTTCACCACCTCTAAGCACATATCAAAATCCCTGTCCTAGAACTGATCTCAGTTCTACACAGGTATCTCCACTTCAGCATAGAATAGCACAGAACTGCCAGCCCCTCCAATTGCAGCAAGATGTAACATTTCTTGTTGACACATCACTACTGACTCATGTTTGTATGGGGACCAGCACCCCCAAACACCACCTCTAAGCCGCATACCCAGGAGCCGCATCTAGAGCTCACTTACGCGACAAGTTCTATGGCCAAAACAAAACTCACGTCCATCCCGTTAAAACTCACTAGTCCATAATTCTGGTTTGACCAAAATATAACTGAGCTCCAGTTGGGACATGGAGCTGCCCTCTGGGTCTCAAGGTCATTTCCCTCCCTGCATCCAGTCTGGTCAGGTCAGGCCAGGCTATCTTGTAGGGCCAAACACTACCACATATTCCAAGTCACAGAAAACCATTTAATACACATTCCTAGAATTCAGTTCTTCTCCAAAGCAATAACCCCCTGTCATCCCAGTCCCAGGCAGCTGATGCCCTCTTCTGACCTCTGTAGGCAGCAGGCATGCACATGCTCACAAACACACATGCAAGCAAAACACTCATGCACACCAAATAAAATAATAAACCTTTAACAATTATTTTTAAAAGTTACCTCACTGTGAGTTAATCAAAACACCATTTGGAAGATTAATCTGGCATCAGTATAGACAGACAGACAGACAGACAAACAGAAACAAGCGCACTCAGGACCATAAAAAACAGAAGTGCACCCAGGACATAAAGCCCTTTTTCTTCTTTGGGCTGAGGCACCCTAGATGCGAAAGTGAGGCGCTAACTGTCTACGTTTTACTGAATCTAAGATGACAAGATGAACCACTACCACTGAGGCACTTAGAATGCTGTCAAAAAAACCATGCTAACATCTCAATTGCCCAGATATGACAAGTGTAGTTCTGACAACCAACAGCACTGCAGCAGCCTTGAGTTTAACACAGTGACTCCAAACCACACGTGGTTGTTTTCAGGGTACAAGACACAGCAGCTTCCTGACCAACTACATCACATCTCTCCAACTCTCTACACCTGCATAGGAATGGTGCAAAGACAGGTGAATCAGCACCACGCCCTCCATGGTCTCAAAGAATAAAACCGTAGCTCCAACTGGAAGGCAGCAGTGGAATCTGCTTCACTCATATACTATCATTTTTTTTATCCAGTTTTTTGCTTTGTTTTGTTTGAGACAGGAGTACTCACTACATAAGAACTCACAGATATCTGCCTGCCTCTGCCTCCAGAGTGCTGGGGCTTAGCCAGAGTTTTTTGTTGTTGTTGTTGGTTGGTTGGTTTTTAGAGACAGGGTTTCTCTGTGTAGCCCTGGCTGTCCTGGACTCACTTTGTAGACCATGCTGGCCTTGAACTCGGAGATCCGCCTGCCTCTGCCTCCTCAGTGCTGGAATTAAAGGTGTTCGCCACCATGCCTGGCTTAGCCAGAGTTTTAATCACAATCAATAAGAAGTTTCTATTTCTCCCTTCAGAACAAAAGTGATCCACCAAGAAAGCATCCTCACTTGGGAACTAACATCTGAACTGGACAGTTCTTAAGATGAAAGGCTGCAATCTTGATACTGAGGGCACTGGGACAAGCTTGAGGGCAGCCTGGACTACATATAGAGTTGACACAAAATCATAAAGCTGAGTTGTCCTGATGCCCCCATAAATTAGGAGATGTGCACTCAAAGCACAGAAGACCCTTTCTAAGCAATTCCAAGCTCAAGAGCTAGAAATGTTAGATCTGATAACAAAAATGTAAACCCTTCTGTAAGGAAAAAAATACTATAAACATGTATTGCAGAATATTTGATCACTTTATAAACCCCAAGTTTGTGAATTGAAATATGTTTCTGGGACTGGAAAGATGGATCAGCAGTTAAGAGCACCAGCTGCTCTTCCAAAGGACCTTGGTTCAAATCCCAGCACCTACATGGCAGTTCACAACTGTCTGTAATTGTGGGGTGTGGTGGCACATGCCTTTAATTCCAGCACTTGGAAGGTAGGTGGATCTCAGAGTTCAAGGTTGGCCTGGTCTACAAGGGATGAGTCCAGGACAGCCAGGGATACACAGAGAAACCCAGTCTTGAAAAAACAAAAACAAGCAAAAAAAAAAAGAAATGTCTGTTTCTAATTATGGGATGGCTCAGCCTTTGATTCTAGAGCTTTCTACTTACTGGAATCTATTTACTGTAAACAGGTACTTGTGATGTGGATCTGACCTAGCACACACCTTTAATCCAAGAGCTTTCTGTACACAGGATTAAATAAAGTTAACCCTAGGTCAAGAGGAGAAGCAAGAAACCAGCTGACGGGGATAAAACAGTAAGGAGAGACACTGAGCTGAAGGGTATTTAAGACAGCGTGGAAAAGGAGATTGTCAGCTCTGGGCTTTTTCCTCTAGGGTTTTCAGCTGAATAGGAAGATCAGCTGGGTGCTTTCACAGCCTCTCTGAGCTAGCAGGCTTTCACTCTAGCATCTGGCTCCTGAGTCTTCACTGGTAAAACGACTGGGATATTTTAGTTTATTAAAACAAACATGAAAAAAAGTATAAATGATGGGAGGAAAAAAGCTTGCATGCAAAGCATCAATGTCTGCAGATATGCATGTATCAGAGAGAAAACAATTAACAACTTGAAGGAAAATAAGCAACCACACCAATTGCCTCAAAGCCAATGGCCAATTCATTTTCATGCACCACCAATTATGACAATGAGTTTTTCCTTCATCAAATTGGCAAAAAATAGTAAAGATGAAGAAAACTGAAGCCTATGAGCATCACTGAAGAGTCTAAAATGTCATCAACAGCTGTAAGCATGAATGAGGTGAATCTGTATATATACACATACTCCATAGACTACAGCAAGCTTTAACATTATACGCTTCCAGTTTTGAAAAACCAAGCATACGCTGATTCTATGTAAGTGTATATTTGCACAGAAAAGGGTCTAAAATCAGAGTAAATTCCTAACAGTGAAAACTACAGCCAGAATCTAGAGTAGGCGATGGACTCAACTGTACTGTATTTTTTTCATGAGAGCACTTTTTATGAAAGCACTTCATTCCCAACAATTTTTGTTTGTTCATTTCTTTTTGTTTTTCCTCAAGACAAGGTTTCTCTGTGTAACCCTGACGGTCCTGGAACTCAGTGTGGCCAGAGCCCTGCCACACTGCTGGCTTGTAAAATGGCACATCCACTTTGGAGAACAGTTCATTTCCTAAAATGTTAAACACACACATACATACTGTAAGACCTACAGTTTTACTCCTAGACATCTTTCCAAGAAAGATGAAAATTTATCTACGTCAATGCTTATGCAATTTCCCATAGGAAATTTCTTCTAAATATCTCCCAACCTAGAAACAATACAAATCCCATCAACTAGCAAATGGATAAATGAAAGTGCCCGATCCACAGGACAGAATTAATCAGGAAAAGGAGTAACCACTGGCACATCCGAAACACACCTTAGCCCCCAAACCATTGCACCTAGTGCAAAGAGTTGGACAGAAAAGACTGCATTTACAGGAAGCACCTAGATAAAAGAGATCTATAGAAACAGCTGCCTAGTGACTGCTTGGGGCTGGAGATGCAAGCAGACTGGCTGTAAACCAAGAGGAGGGGACTTCCAGGGATACAACAACTGCTCCCAGGCAGGGATGGTGGGATGGTTGCACAATTCTATAATTTACTGTAAACTGGATAGTGAAAAGGAATAGATTTTATGGTATGTAAATATCACTTCAATTTGAAGAGACAAAGGGGATTTTCAGAGTTGGGGAGACCCACTAGTCTGAAGTTCACAGTTCCCTGTATTCTGTAGGCACTTCCTTGATTCTGGGATCTTGTTCCATCACTCTAAGAAGACAACTTCCTTGACCAATCACCTCCTAGAATTTCTCCAGGCACAGATGGTTCTACTTCCTGGCTTCTCAAGGTACTTGTGCCTACCTTTGAAACTTCCAGGCCTAAATGCATATGTATTGATCTCCTTTACTCCTAATCTGATTATTCTCCTGATGAATTCCTTGGCAGGAGTAAGAAATGTGGTATGGTTGGTCTTGTCTTTACTACATCCCTCATGCAAAACCTTTGTAATTCTGTCCTAAGTAGGATTTCTATTGCTGTGATGAAACACCATGACCAAAGCAACTCGGGGAGGAAAGGCTTTATTTGGCTTAAGTTTCCACATCATCAAAGGAAGTCAGGACAGGAACTCAAACATGGCAGGAACCTGGAGACGGGCTGATGCAGAGGCCATGGAGGGGTGCTGCTTACTGCATTGCTCCCCATAGCTTGCTCACCCTGCCTTCTTATGGAACCCAGGACCACCAGCCCAGAGGTAACACCTCCCACAATGGTCTAGGCCCTCCCCTATCAATCACTAATTAAGAAAATGCCCTACACAGCCTGATCTTATGGAGGCATTTTCTCAACCAAGGTTCCCTCCTCTCAGATGACTACAGTTTGGGCCACCTTGACATAAAACTAGCCAGCACAAATCCTAAATCATAAAAACTATACAAAAAGACACCATTTAAACAAGATTCAATTCCATGTTATCAGGAACAATGGCAAAAACATATGCTTTTAAAATTCCTAGGACCAACAAGATGCGAAAGGCACCTGTACAGCTTGAAGGTCTGAGTTCAATCCCCAGGTCTCTCAGGAAAGAATGGACTCCCACAAGTTGCTCCTTGACTTCCACACACATACTTGCATATACAAAATAAAATGTAATTTTAAAAAAATGTAAGTCCTGGGCTGGAGAGGTGGCTCAGAGGTTAAGAGCACTGGCTGTTCTTCCCAAGGTCCTGAGTTCAATTCCCAGCAACCACATGGTGGCTCACAGCCATCTACATTGAGATCTGCCCGGGCATATATGTAGAGCAAATACTGTAAACATAATAAATAAATAAATAAATAATGTAAAAAAAAAATGTAAGTCCTACCACCCTCTTGTCCAAATCATTATCTAATTCCCTTACAGTTTTTTCAGGAGACATTTTAGCTTATTAATTCCAGGGTCATTGTTCCCTACCCCAGTTTAAATAGTACCACCGTCACATTCCATATTTCAATGCTAAACACAAACACTTGACAAGCGACAAGAAATCTACCAGGTGTCTGGAACTTAATGAGACAGGAAACATATGGCTCCATATACCTCAACCAAGTCCTAATTTTAATCAACACAAAGCCCCAACTAGAAATGGACCTTCTGCTGGGACTCAGCCTAGAAAGAAGGCTTCTGATGGCACCTGTCTCTTAACATCATTAGCACCTGCTGGTTTTCCAAAACAAAGACAACAGACTCCGCTTAGAAAATCCTTGAGGAACTTCAGCAACCTCAAAGTGTAGACATTAGTTTTCTGTTTCTTAAATAACTTCTGGAAATTGCCAATTTTCTTATTTTCAAAGACTGCAATTTGTCTTCAAACCAAATGCCTCACAGAGATAGAGCGTATCAAGGCCAAGCACTGCTCACCATAAAAATGCCAACTTGTCACTTTAGAAAAACAAGCTTCAGGACAGCAGGGCCAATGCATCTAGAGCCATCGGTAATGAAGCAGTCACTGAGATGAATAAGCTCAGCTGAGGAGAGCAGCACACATTAACCATTAGGACAATGGGGGAGGCAGACAACTTCAGGGGTGGGGGCAGGGTTCCACTCTTTTTCTGACTTAGACTTCCAAAAATATTAGATAATACGAAATGGGTAATTTTAGTAACTAGAAACCACCCCAACTTGACAGTAAGAGGCACACTCTAAAGAAGGGAAGGTGCTGTGGTGGGGTGGATGGGGGATTGAGAGCATGCACGGTTCATTTTCAATGGCTGCTCCTGGGAGTGGGCAAGAGGAGGAGGGCTGGAGCACAGCAGGAAAACACATCCTTGCCTGAGAACTAAGATCAGATGCTGTACTGCTCTGTGCTACTGTAATGGAATAGTTGGCAAATTTGGAAAAAACAAAAACTTACTCTCATGGTTCTAGAAGCCATGGCATCCAAGCTTAAGGCAGCAGCAAGTTGTGGATCCAGTGAAAGTCAGTCTCTACTTCCAGGCAGTGCCTTGCTGATGCATCCTAGAGCGAGGGGGACAGGGCCTCACATGGAGGGAAGACAGGTGAGAACCCTTTATAAGGACCTGCACCCACCCCCACCACGAGCAAACCTTGTGGACTACTGACCTCTTTTTTTTTTTTTTCTTTTGGTTTTTCGAGACAGGGTTTCTCTGTGTACCCTTGGCTGTCCTGGACTCACTTTGTAGACCAGGCTAGCCTCGAACTCACAGAGATCAGCCTGCCTCTGCCTCCCAAGTGCTGGGATTGAAGGCGCAAGCCACTAGCCCAGTGGACTAATGACCTCTTAAAGGCACCACCTCCTAATATTCTCAGACCAACCTTTACGTTTTGTTACCTGATTTTGGAGGTGACATATTTAAAATTTGGTAACATACAACAATTCATTTAATCCTAAAGAGAGTCCTAGTAGCCAGGTGTGGTGGCGCACGCCTTTAATCCCAGCACTTGGGAGGCAGAGGTAGGCGAATCTTTGTGAGTTCGAGGCCAGCCTGGTCTACAAAGCGAGTCTAGGACAGCCAGAGATATTCAGAGAAACCCTGTCTCGAAAAGCCAAAAAAAAAAAAAAAAACAAAGCGAGTCCAGGACAGCCAGAGCTGTTACACAGAGAAACCCTATCTCGAAAAACCAAAAAAAAAAAAAAAAAAAAAGAGAGTCCTACTAGCCATTTAAAAGATGGGAAGACTAAAAAAAAAAAAAATGGTGAGAAGACTAAGGGATATAAAAGAAAGTAAGTTTAACCTGGCTCAAAACTAAGTAACAGACAAAATTGGTCTCTTCTACCATTTCACATCTTCTAGGTTGAGTTTGCTGAATTAACTAGCTCCAGCAATTGGTCAATTACAGGACACCTGGCAAAAGACTACTGTCATTTCTCAATTAACATCTAATTAGCCCTAATTAACTGAGTATGTCAAATAATTTTAATGTTACATTATGTTGTTGACAAAATTACCCTTCATTAAAGTTAGCAAACTGTAAAGCTCTTGAGGGCAGACCCAACAAACACTTGCAGAATATTGTTTAAAAGATTGGGACTTTGACATTTACTACTTGCAGGGAAGGTTGAAAATATTTGTCTTTTTCTGGAATTGAAAGCAAAGTAAAGCAAGGGCCTATCTGTCTAATTTTTAAGAAACAACTGCAAAGGCCGGGCGTGGTGGCGTGCGCCTTTAATCCCAGCACTTGGGAGGCAGAGGCAGGCGGATCATTGTGAGTTCGAGGCCACCCTGCTCTACAAAGTGAGTCCAGGACAGCCAGGGCTGTTACACAGAAAAACCCTGTCTTGAAAAACCATAAAAAAAAAAAAAAAAAAAGAAACTACTCCAAGACCAGAACTAGCCGGTCCTCTAGTTCTCACATTCGTACCTGTCCCTTTGAGGGTCTGCAACCTTATATTTGTGTTTAAACCATTTCGCGTGTGCTCTATCTCCTCTCCCTGACACAGAGGAACTTTAATGTGCACTTAGCATCTGATATAGACTCCACAGAACGTTTAATTAATAAAAAAGTGACCTCTTTTCCCCCTATGTTTCTGCCATACAGATGTTCAAAATCAATTTGGTTAATTAAAACATAAAAGAAATAAATACAAACGTCTGCAATAAGAATGAGATTCCCCGGCAACAATCAGCCTCGAATCAAAGTTGACTTCTGTCATCAGGTTCTAATTAAGAACGGCAGATAAAGCAGATGGAGGACAGCTTTAATCCTCACGCTAAGTTGATAGTGCTCCGGTGAAAACACAGAAAACTTGTTTGGACAAGCCAACTGAACAAACACGATATTGGATGTCTAGAGGAAAGCCGTTCTTAAAGAGTCTAGTTTCCAGTAGACGGCTATCTGGACCTGGACTAACAGCTGGCTGAAGGGGAAGGGATCACAATGTGGCTGACATTCCAGCCAGGCTGGGGTGGGGGAGGGGTGTGCTCTTTGCCCCTCCTTTATGAGTGTTTTGGCTGCACTTGTGTGTGTGCACCACATGCATGCCTGGTGCCCAAGGAGCCACGGGGAGTGTTGGAATCCCCGGAGCTGGAGTTACAGACAGGTGTGAGCTGTCCTACAAGTCCTAAGAATCAAACTCAGGTCCTTGCTCTTACCCTCCAGCCGCTTTTTAAAAAGGTTTCCTATTTTGGGACTGCTTAGTCTTCATCCCACTTTACTTATCCTTACCATTTATTCCACAATATAAAGGTACTTTCACAGAACTGGTGACTATGCCAAGTTCTCACCAAAGAAGTTTAGACTTGAGGCTGGAGAGATGGCTCAGTGGTTAAGAGCACTGGCTGCTCTTCCAAAGGACCCAAGTTCAAATCCCAGCACCCACATGGCAGTTCACAGCTGTCTGTAATTGCCAGATGTGGTGCCACATGCCTTTAATTCCAGCACTTCAGAGGAAGAGGAAGGTGAATATCTGTGAGTTTAAGGATAGCCTGGTCTACAGAGTGAGTTCCAGGATAGCCAGGGCTACACAGAGAAACCCTGTCTAGAAAAACAAACAAAAAAAGTTTAGAGTTCATTAAATTAGTTCAACTTTAGATGCAGGTTGTCAGGATCTAAGTTTGTCCATCTAAATGTGGTACTTTACCTATGTGAGATCTCTTTAGAAGTGACAGCTGGCCGGGCGGTGGTGGCTCACGCCTTTAATCCCAGCACTCGGGAGGCAGAGGCAGGCGGATCTCTGTGAGTTCGAGACCAGCCTGGTCTACAAAGCAAGTCCAGGACAGCCAGAGCTACACAGAGAAACCCTGTCTCGAAAAAACCAAAAAAAAAAAAAAAAAAAAGAAGTGACAGCTACTGAATTAAGGTAAGCATTATTAAATGCTAATAATGGGCACTTCTCTATCAAGTATAGTCTTGTAATCCACACAGCAAACTCTGGCCAGCTGAAGAAATGGCATAGGGTTATTTGTTCATAGGTTTATTCACCTCTGATTATTATATTATAGAATAATTGAAAAAAAACATTTTGTTTCTCTAGTTTTTCAAAAGAATTAATTTGTGCAAGTATATTACTGCAAAATTAGCATACATATACACATACAATGTGCATCATATTGAGAAATTTCCATTATTAGTGGTGTTTTAAAAGTTTCACTGTACTTGGGCAGTGGTGGCGCACACCTTTAGTCCCAGCACTCAGGAGGCAGAGGCAGGCGGATCTCTGTGAGTTCCAGATCAGCCTGGTCTACAAAGTGAGTCCAGGACAGCCAGGGTGGTGACACTAAGAACCCTTGTCTCAAAAAATCAAAAACAACAATCAAAAAATCTCATTCTAATTGCTATTTAATCAGTCACCACTTTCAATCCCTAGCACCCACGTAGTGGCTCACAACCACGATAACTCAGTTCTAGGTGATCCAACACCCTTGTCTGACCTCTATGGGCACCAGACATACATGTGACATATACACACACATGCAGGCAAAACCATCCTACACATAAATGAATCTAAAATCAACAAACAAGAGCTCATCTAATTTAACCCAATTTTCACAGACTGGATGGTAGGTTAGCCATTCTGTATTAAACTCAGTACACAAAGCCGTATACATCCCCGTTTCATACTGAGACCCTGGAATGATCCTTACATCAGTGATTAAGCTGAGACTGTAAACTAACCAAACACTTCACATGCAGATTCCAAGTACAGACTATAGCTTCCAGTAAGTTTTCCCTTTGTAAAAAAGGTAAATATTAGCTGGGCGGTGGTGGCGCACGCCTTTAATCCCAGCACTTGGGAGGCAGAGGCAGGCGGATCTTTGCAAGTTCGAGGCCAGCCTGGTCTACAAAGCGAGTCCAGGACAGCCAGGGCTGTTACACAGAGAAACCCTGTCTCGAAAAACCAAAAAAAAAAAAAGTAAATATTTTTCATAAGACATGCTTGAAGGGAGTCACTAGAGAAATTGCCTCACCTCTGCCAAAAACTACAGTAAGTCATTGAGCACAAGGAAGTCTTTCTCTCTTCCTGTGCCCAGCTGCTGCTTATAACTAAGTGTTAGAGCTTGCGTCATTGTGAAGACCTAAGTGTCAGTCAGTTACAAGACTCAAGATTACTCAGTGGGACAGCTCCAGTGTGGTGGCGTCTGCATTAGATCACATTATTTGCTAGAGAAAAGACAACAAGGAAGTAAAAAGAGCTGATATTTCTGATGGGATGTTTCTGTGAGCTAGTCAGAAATGGGGTCGACACTCAGACATAATATCACATGGGAAACAGAAGGTACAACACTAGAATCTTGGCTATGTGCACACTAGTGATGGAGGGAGGGATGAAGCTCAGTGGCAGAACACTTGCCTAGCGCGTACAAGGCCCTGGATTTGAGCCTCAGTAAGCTGAAGTAAAACAAATGTGTCAAGGCTTACAGTTTCCTGCTGTGATTAGGGCACAGTTGAAGAGCGTGGCATTGCTGCAGTAAATATTGGTTGCTCGATAGAACTGCATTCATGTAACCACAAAAGATGTCACAACACTTTAGTTAGTACCCCTCCACTAACCTTTCAGTCATAATCTGCTAAGTATGTACCAGTGACAGGCACATTAAAGTAGGAAGTGGCAGTGAAACTCAATATTTAAAGTATCCACCAAGTTAAGCAGAGCATGGTGGCATATGCCTAAAATCCAAGCACTCAAGAAATGGGGGCATGTGACCTACCAGTCTGAAGCTAGACTGGACTACATAGTGAGTTCCAGGACAGCCGGGGCTGTACAAAATAAGATCCTGTGTTGAATATGTACACGCAGACACACATGAGTGTGCTCTAAAAGTTTCAAATGAATTACAAATAAAAGACCAGTGTTTTTTCAGAGACTTTTAATGAGCACTTTATCAATGAGCCCATATTGGGCCCCTCATGTGGACCAGTTGGTTTGTTTACCCACTCAATTCTAGAAAGTATCACTACCCTCTCATTTTAGAGATGAGGAAGCCAAGGCTTACAAATAAACCAAAGGAACTTTCCCCTGCTGTGCAGCCATGAAACAGAAGGCCTGAGACTTGCCTGAGATCTGTGGCCTGAAGCCAAGGACACACATTTCCTGAGCACCAGACACTTTCCTTTATGAGTCTTTATTAGTAGCCAGGTACCACAGGCTACAGTTGCCTGAACTACAAACACACCACAAGTTTGTGGCTCTGCCTTAAGCAGACTTACCGCATTGGTTCACATTCTCCCTGGTGGTCTACAGTTAAACAGAGCATAGGATAATAAAATGAGCTCATTCAAAACTGGTAAAACCAGGATAACCATTTCTGCCTAAAGTCTCAAGGCACACATTAAAATCTGGATATTACTTTAAAAGGAGTTATTTTGTTGTTATTTGTTTTTGGTTTTGACACAAGGTCTTACCATGTAACTCTGACTGTCCTGGAACTCACTATGTGGACCAGACTGGCACAAAACTCACAAAGATCCACCTGCCTCTGCCTCCCCAGTGCTTAGATTCAAAGTGGACACCACACACCAAGCCTTGTAAAAAAAAAAAAAGAAAGAAAGAAAAGAAAAAGGGGGGTAGGTGGTTAAAAACAGTAATCTGAAACAGCCAATGGAACCGCAGCCAAGCCCCAGCTGACTTGAATGAACACAAGTTCAGATTCAACCCTGCCACAGGAAAGTGTTCCCGGGGGGCAGGCGGAACCCACCCAGCTTCAAATTATATTTACTCTCATTCTTTGCTTTCCATACAATATTGCTTTTTGAAACTAAATATACAGAAAAATCCAAGTTATTCAACATCGAAAAATGAAAAGCAGACTTCCTGAAACATCACACAACTCAGAAATTCTAGCTTCCTGTCCCAGGGCCACTCCAGAGCCAATATGGGCTAGAAAGTTTTAGTCTTGGAGGCCAATGAGATGACTCCACAGGTAGAGGCTCCTGCAGCCAAGCCCGAAGATCTGAGTTTGATCCCTGGGTCCCCTATAATAGGAAGAGAGAAATGACTGCTATAAGTTGTCCTCTGACCTCCACACATGCATTGTAGTGCCTGTGCATCTCTCTCTCTCACACACACACAATGTATAAATAAATAAAGTAATAAATAGTTAAATAAATAATTAAAATATTTGAAATTTCAGTGTTTGGATATTTGGATTTTAACGCTCAACCAGTAAAGTCTATGCAAATATTTCACAATCTGAGAAACTCCAAAAACTCTGGTCCCGAGCATTTTAGATAAGGGTTACCCAACCTCTAATGCTAAAGTGAGCAGTGTCCAGTCTAATATGGCTCACACTGACAGATCCTCTCCATGTAGCATCTTCAACTGTACCAAAATTCAACTCAGGAAATAGTGTCTTCAAAAGATGAATTTCTTTGGTTAGTGCTTAACTGCTTAGATGTGTAAGAAGTCCCAAAGCAAAGGAAGGCTACAAGAGCTGATGTTGGCAAGAAGGAAAGCCATACAACTCTCAAAACAATAGTTTGCTGGTATGCTATGAAAATGTAACTGAACATAATAAATGCTTGGCAAGTGTTCATGGGAAAATATTACCTGGTGCATAAAGGTCAAAGTTCAAACTACAGGCCCCAGCATTCAGAACCTTCTCTTGGTACATCCGTCTGGCCTTCTGGTCTTCCCCAAATTCTCTCTCCACTTTGGCTTGGCTCACTCATTTCAGAAGAAATAGCCTTTCCTATCCCCCTATCTCCTGCAGAAGCCTTGTCCATCCTTCAGGACCCTCCTCAGAAGCCAACTTCTCTTTAAAGTCTGACCCCCGTTTCACTATTTGACCGAAATACCAGTTTGCTCAGTAAATACTGGCAGGCTCGAGTTCCCTACAAGTGAAGACAATGCTGCAAATTCCTGGACCACACAGGGGATCAGGGTTTCCTCATCCTGCATCATCTGAACACATCTGCCAGCACAACACACTGCATACAACAATTGAGCAGGCGCCTCAGAACAGTGCTGCAGCACAGACTGAAGATGAAGCTACATAAGGACCCTTGTTGCCTTACAGATATTTGTTACTGGATTCATAAACTTACAAAAACACATCCATTAAAGATGACTGCAAATATAGTTTTCAGCTGGGGATGGTGTGCTGCATGTTACAATCCCAGAGCTCGGAAGGCAGAGGCAGGCGGATCTCTGTGAGTTCAAGTCCAGCCTGGCTTACGTAGCAAGTTCCAGGCCAGCCAGAGCTGCATAGTAAGACCCTGTCTCAATATCAATAACAACAGTAATAACAATACAACTTTATTTACAGAACTGCAGAAAGGCTAAGTGTCTTTGGGCACTTTAATGATCACGTCTAATTCTGCCACTCACTGGGTAACAGACTTGGTCTTTATAAGCTTCTGTCCTGACTGTAAACCAGAACTAGCAGTGACTGCGCCATAGGACTTCTCTGTTAAGTAAAATGAAAGCAGGTACCAGCATGCAGTAAAAATTCAATAAAGGGAGCTCTTAGTACCTAAAATCTCTCCCCTTTCTCCAGGTTAAAAGTTGTAAGTAATAATATAATCTAAGTAGTACCTGAAACCAGTATTGTGTTTTAGACTTTTATTTCCTATAATTCTTCACTGAGAAATCTCAGGCCTCAACCCATAACTGGTAGGTGGAATAGTGACATTTTAAAGTTCAGCAAACTTCCTTAAGCTATCCAGGTGACTCAACACATACCAGTGTTGTGTTTTCAACTTTGCATGGCATCAGTAGGCAATGATTCTAACTGTAATTTCCAGTTGTTTCCATGTAATACAGCTACCAACTTGGCCATGGCATCACCATCATATTACCAGTCCCAACTGGTAACCTTATAGACCTCCAACAGAACCCCTGTTCAAATTGAGAAGGATGTTTGAGTCACATGAATGTGTTTTTGTAAGCTTATGAATCCAGTAACAAATATCTCTAGTCACTGACTAGAGACCTATAGAGCATCCCAGAAGCTTCTCCAGAGGCCACACATGTCATATCACTCTGGACACCGGTTCCTTGGGCAACCAGCACTCATGTTTTCCACTGACATGCCAGTGAATCCCAGCAGGCTTATTGAAAAGGATATCCATTAGACATTTGAAAATATTAAAATGCAGACATTGCCTCAGTGTGCAATGTCTGCACACTGGTGCCATATGTCTGCACACTGGTGGCACATGTCTGCACACTAATGCCCTGAGCACTGACTCTCCCAATGTAGTTTTATGGGAACTGCCAGTGCTTTACCTTTCAGTGTCGGGGAGAGGGGTCTTTGTTAGAATCTTCAGATCAGCCCACCTCTCTACATCGTGCCAGAACAGCTCCCAACTGACTTTGGCAATGACTTGTCTCTTGCATCCCTTCTCCCCTCCAGTACATTTTCCACACAGAGAAAAATAAACCTTTCCAAAAGGCCATTTAGTCATGTCACGTTCACATAACCCCCAAAACTTCAAGTCTTCTTTGTTGCTCTTAGGGGAAATGCTGAAACCCTTAGCATTGCCTCAAGAGGCTTATCTACTCCAATCCTGCTCACGTCTCCTGACATACTGTGTAGCATCCACACCCTACTTCTCAATACTGCATACACACACGCACATGCATAATCACATGCTGCCTAGTTCCGTGTATTTTGGTTATCATACTCAAATTTCTTGCACATACAATGACACTTGTCACTTTATCATATCTCCCTGCAATTGTTTCTCTCCTACACCCGAAGTGCCCTGCTTAACATCTACTCAGCTGTTAATCCTAACTCACCCAAATACCACTTCCTTCCTCCTTTCCCTTCCTTCTCTCCTACCAGAGCTTGTAAGGCACACCCCATGCAGGTGCTGTTTACCTATGTGTTATTTGCTTAGTGTCCATTTGCTATCCACCTCACCCCCAAGACATACGTGGCCTGAGAACAACTGTGCTCAAAAAAAAAAAAAAAAAACCCAAACCTGGTTTTTTTTTTAATTATTTTTAACCTTAGTAATAGAAAATTATGAAAGGCCTATGGTTTTACCTGGGTGGATGTGCACGTGTATGTATGTTTCATCACTTTGTAAGGTTTTTTTTTTCATTCATTTTATTAACCCTGGTAAGAATTTAAAAGCATCATGGTGAAAGAACACTAGAGAACCAATACACTTTTCTAAAGCATAGAAACAAACGCATTCTAAGTCAGTAGTTTTACCTGAACCTATTCAAGACTTTAGAGCCACACGAACCATGGCTCTTAAATATAGAACTGAGTTCTTTATAGAGTTATTTTAAAACCCAGGGAACTATAAAAGGATTATATCACCTATGAAGCAGTAAAAAAAAAAAAAAAAAAAGATTAAAATGCATACCAGAGCAGGGATTACAAAACATATGACTGAAGAATCTTTTGCAGTTAAGTTAATAGCTGGAGCAGAGCAAGCCAGTAATCTGGAAAAAAAAAATCAGTTCCTTAGTGTTTTAGAGACACTTCCCATCCTACTTACAATTACGGTGAGCAGAAAATTCTGGCATTTAGTGAAATATATATATATACATATATATATATCATATCTGTGTGTGTATCACTATATATAATAAATATATATTCACTAGTACTTTTAAAAAAGAGAGAGAGATTTTATATATTAAATGTGACATATGTCGAGTCTTTTCTCAGAAGACAATCTTGGTTTCTTCAAGTTGGTATCTGTGTTAGTATGTTGTAGGGTTTTTCTTCTTGTGTGAAAAGTAAATAGATGGAAAATAAAAACCATGTCAAAGTCCCCAGCCCTTTCCCAATGGTGCTTAAAGTCCTAGCCCAGTTATAAATCAAAGGGGTTAAGTAACTCCTGCAGGCTACACAAAACACTGAAGTTCAGAACTGAAGCCGTAATGCCTCATGGGTGTTCAATTATTAATGTACTTCCCCTAAGGCTTAGCCCATCTAGCGCACCTGGCAAGAATTTGGGCTCAGTGGAGCTGCACAAGCTTGGGAGAACAGACAAAAATAAATAAATAAATAAAAAATAAAAACCTTTAGTTAGGACAACAATAAAGGCAGAGCTTTTAAAAGTCCTCTGTGGTGAGTGGCCTGACCCTACAAGAGACTTCTCTGTCAATGTCCAATTAGTATCACTAAATGCTTTTAGGTATCCAGAAAAGCAAAAAGACTCTGGACAAGAATCAATATATAAAAAAAAAAAAATGCCCAATGTGTCCATTACATAGAGAACAAGGACTCTAGGAACTCAAAGTGCTCCTTAACACAACATCCCAGAATCCCTCCCACTGAGATGCCCTGACCCTCACCACAGCCTTTGCCTTCCTTCAGAACTGTCCTGAAGGCACCTCCTTTCTACATTGCTAAAGCCCTGCTGAATACTCCCTCTAGCACCTGCTTTCCATGACCACTGCTCGGACTTTTCCCTCCATTCCTTGAGGTCTTGCGCAACAGGTAGAACAGGTTTCCATTTTCTACACTGCTGCATGTACTTTGGGCCAGATATTTATGGAAGCTGCCAGACCTGGAAAGACTCAAAGGCCTGAGACTCAGCCCTGTCAGTCTGGTAAAGCAATCAATGACCACAGAGCTGGCACAGTTCAGCTGATACAGCAACAGTTTATCAAGAACCTCCAAGTGGCAAGCCCAAAGGTGAACTAAACAAGATTCCTGCCCCTGAGTTCACGATCCAATAGGAGAGAATACCATCGAAAACAATGGTTACCTACAGGAAAAATGACAGTCTGCACTGCACCATGATATCTGAGGTATGAGCAGAGTCCTGTTGCCACATGGAAGAGGGAACAAACTCAGCCTGAAGGTTGATGGGAAAGACTTCCTCTGCAGAATCCAGCTCATATTAATATTCAGGAAAAGAAGAAAAGGAAAGGAAAGCCAAATGTAACCAGCCAGGAACAGCACATAAGAAGGCAAGAGAGATAAGAGCCTGGAATCCCATCCCAGTGTGGTCAGTCTGAAGGACAGGTGAGACGCAGGGGAGGGGGCCATTTTGGTTCTCTTGAATAGAAGAAAGTTAGCCTCTAGTTGAGGTAATAAGTATTTGTCTTACTCTTGGTCAATACGAGGCAGCTGGAGTGGTGATGGTGCTCAGCAGTGGAGCGCTTGCCTGCCACAAATAAGGCCCAAGGCTCTATTCCCAAGATTGCCCCCCCACCCCAAAATCAGGAAACACAGCTCCCAGTGCTCATCCTGTCAGTAACTAAACAATTCCTCTTGGGCACAAATGCCTGCCTGGAAAATGAGAAGTAAGGATTGCATTCACTACGTTTCTTCCCTCAGCCCTTTCACACTAAAGTGGAGAAGCCGAGAGCTAGTTTAGAGAAGGGCAGAGAAGGGAAACTTACAGAGTCACACTTTTTTGTCCAGAGAAAAGATACACAAATCACTGGACGAAAGTTACAAGACATATGTTCAATGTCAACTATCATCCCCAAAATTACTGATTTATTAAGAAGGGGGACAGTGAGATGGCTCAGCAGGAAAAGACACTTGCTGCCAAACCAGGTGACCTGAATTTAATCCCATATGGTGGGAGAGAAGCTGACCTACACACACACACACACACACACACACACACACTAAATGTAGTATTTTTTTAAGAGAAAAGGTACTTTATAATGTGGTATTCCTGAAAAAACAAACAACAAAAGACAAACCTTAATTCTAATTGTAAGAAAACAGTCACAACTCCAGACTGTGGAACCTTACACAAATTAACTAGCCTGGATTCTACAAATCACATGTCAGCATCTCCTCACCACCACAAAGAAACAAACAAACGAGAAAGGAAGATGGGGAAGAGGTAATGGAGGGAAGTGTAGTGAAAGACAAAAGGCAAAGAACTTTTCTAGATAAAATGCCATTAAAGATATATGATAAAGGAATATGGGCTGAATATAAAATAATATGCTGCCCCTAGAGGCATTGCAGATGTGGCTGCTGTGTCACATGTGCATCACTAGGTGGCAGAGAAGAGAGAGGCTATGTCTGTATTCAGTGTTCTGACCTATGAACATCTGAATGAATAGTAGCCTAACATTCCCGGGGGGGGAGGGGGAAGCAAGCCAGATACTAATACCACTTTAGTGCCATGAGGCCACCAGGCAAGCATCAGATGGGCTCCCAGGACAAAAAGCAAGCCAGAGACTAGGGGAGCCCTGCCTGGCCCTGGATGAGGGGGTTGTGGGTGAGCCAGCCCTGAGGTGAACCAGCGCTGCCTTTTGTCTGCGGTGGTGTTGGCAAGGAAGAGATCCCCTCCCTTTGGCCCTCACACCAGTAGTGGACAGGGGATCTTGTCCTGATGGGGTCAAAAGAGCAGGAGAGCTGTCCCCTGCCCTTCACAAGCTGCACCACTTGGGAGAGCAGGCCCTGCACTTTGTCTGGGCAACACACTACAGCTGGCGCTGGATATGGGGTTGTGGGAGAACCAGCCCTGACTTATGTCTGCTTTGTGGTGTTGGTGAGGGAGAGATCCCCTTTACTATCTTGCCCTCACTACAAGTAGCAGGCAGGGGTGTTGGATCTGATGGAGTCACGAAAGCAGGAAAGCTGGTTCAACCCCTTACCAGCTGCAGCACTCAGGGGAATAGGCACTGCAAGTGGGGGTTGCAGGCCCAGAACCAGGGCTTTGAGTTGGCTCCCCCAATATACACCCCATGGATGAACTGATGGAGTACATGAAGAAACCAGTACCACAGACCCAAAACTACAGGATCTCCATGACAAGACAATAACAGCATATCTAAGAGGGGTCCCAGTGAAGTTACAGTATTCACAAAGTAGCAGAAGTCAGAGGCCTCATACCAGACCAAGGAGTCATTATAATGAACATTTGCAAGCAAAAATATGTGGACAAAAGGGAATATTGTAGGACACACTGAGATACATTACAGCTTCCACAATCAGATTTTTTTTAATGTGGGGGGGAGGTTGCAAGAGTGGAGGGTGGGTCTGAGGGGAGGTAGAGATAGAGGGAACAGGGTATATATGAAATTCACACACACACAAAAAAAAAAACAATAAAAAAGCTGGGCATGGTGGTGCATGCCTTTAATCCCAGCACTCAGGAGGCAGAGACAGGTGGATCTCTGTGAGTTTGAAGCCAGCCTGGTCTACAAAATGAGTCCATGATATCTAAGGCTTATATACGGAGAAACCCTGCCTCAAAAAAAACATAAATAAATAAGCCAGGCAGTGGTGGTGCACGCCTTTAATCCCAGCACTTGGGAGGCAGAGGCAGGCAGATCTCTGTGAGTTTGAGGCCAGCCTGGTCTACAAAGCGAGTCCAGGACAACCAGAGCTGTTATATAGAGAAACCCTGTCTCGAAAAACCAAAAAAAAATTTTTTAATTAAAAAAAAATTTAAATAAATAAATAGAAAAAAGATAATATGCATGTATTGATGTTAAATTTGTTGGTGTTTAAATTTTGGAGAACCTCTTAGACTTAATTTTTTTTCATTTTACATCTATTTTTTTAATACGTTTATTCAACTTACATCTCAATCAAGGCCCCTTCCCTCCTCCCATCCCGGTCCCCATTTTACATTTATTTATTCAATGTGTGAGTGTGTGTGTGTGTGTGTGTGTGTGTGTGAGAGAGAGAGAGAGAGAGAGAGAGAGAGAACAACTTACAGGAATCAGTTCTCTCTTTCCACTATGCTGACAGCAAATGCTCTTACCAGCTGAGCTATTTCTACTTACTAAAAAATACATGCTAAAGTATTTAGGAGTAAGTAATGTTTACAATTTACTTTTAAATGACCATGGTTCAGTAAAGAAAGAAGTATTTGAGCACACACATATTATATAAAAAGACACATGTGACAAAATCTTAACAAGTGATGAATCTAGGTAAATGATTTATAGAAATTCACTGTATTACTAAACTTTGGTTGCAGAGGATAATAAGAGGATAATGTAGAAAAATGGAAAGGAATCACTCAGGTAAATGTAATAGTCATGAGAATGGGAAGACTTTAAAGACTAAAGAGAATTAAGAAATATGAAGTTTAGCTGGGTGTGGTGGCCCACACCTTTAATCCCAGCACTTGTGAGCCAGAGGCAGGCGAATCTCTGTGAGTTTGAGGCCAGCCTGGTCTACAAAGCAAGTCCAGGACAGTCAGAGCTCTGTTACACAGAGAAACCCTGTCTCAGGAAAAAAAAAAAAAAATATATATATATATATATATATATATATATATATATGAAGTTTCCATTTTATGACACAGGGAAGGGGGTGTAAGTTCCAGAATCATTTCAGGGGAAAACACATTTTAACTAGGTATTAAAGGCTGAGCAGAGTTTCAGATGGACAGAAACATGAGCAGGTGTTAGCCAGACACATGGGTACTGACACCTATGCACCATGTAGACATGGAGTAACTGCTTTGGACAGCAGGTAAAGGCGGACGCTAGAGCCAGAGAATGGGAGCTCTTCAAACTCTCAGCAGCATCTGGACTATGCAGAAGATGACAGGAATGCTGGAAAACATTTACTAATTTTCTTCCAAATAATCAAAGAAATGCCTGGTTGATTTAGGGAGTACAGAGAAGCATACAAAGAATTTAATGACTGTCTTAGTTAAGGCTTCTATTGTTGTAATAAAACACCAGGACCAAAAGCAACTTTGGAATAAAAGGGATTATTCCATTTTATAGTTTGTAGTCCATCATTGAGGGAAATTAGGGCATGAACTCAAAGCAAGAACCTAAAGAAGTGGTAGAAACTGAAGCAGAGGATTGAAGGAATACTGCTTACTGGCTTGCTCTCCATGGCTTGCTCAGCCTGCTTTCTTATAGAACCCTGGACTGCCAGCCAAGGGGTGGCTGCACACACAATGGGTTGGGTCCTTCCCCATCAATCACTAATTTAAAAAATGACCTACAGGCTCACCTACAGTCTGAGTATATGGAGGCATTTTCTCAATGAAAGTACACTTCTCTCAGATGGTTCTAGCTTGTGTCAGGTGACATAAAACCAATAAGGACAACAATCATCTCAATTTTAACATTTCAGACTATTTCTAACAAGTTTTTTTTTTTACATGTATTCATTGTGGGAATGCTCATGTGTAGAGGTCAAAAGACAAGTTACAGGAATCAGTTCTCTGCTTCCACCATGTAAATCCTAGGATGGAACTCAGGCTTCAGACTTGGCAGCGAGCACCTTTACCCACTGAGCCATCTCTCTGGCTCTTATTAGTCTTTTTTATTTTTTAAAGTAAAACACAAGGTCTCATTCTGTTGTTGTAAGTGAGCTCAAGAAATCCTCCGCCTTAGCCTCCTGAGTACCTGGGACCACAGATGCATGCCACCTTAGGAAACTTTAAGATAAGTTGAAATTATATTTTTCTTTCCATCCAAAGTACTTACTCTTCCATACTATTAAGAGTCTTGGGGCTGGAGAGATGGGTCAGCGGCTAAGAACACTGGCTGCTCTTCCAAAGGACCCAGGTTCAAACCCCAACACCCACATGGCAATTCACAGCTGTCTGTAATTACTGGGCATGGTGGCACACGCCTTTAATCCCAGCACTTGAGAGGCAGAGGCAGGCGGATCTCTGCAAGTTCAAGGCCAGCCTGGTCTACAAAGTGAGTCCAGGACAGCCAACAGCCAGGGCTACACAGAGAAACCCTGTCTAGAAAAACAAAAACAAAAGTTGTAAATGTAACCACAATTACTCTGTCATGTGTATATATATATACTCAGGGCTGCTCGAGCAGTCTCCAATGCCAGACTTTTAGACTAATGCTCTTAACTATAGAGCCATCTCCCCAGCTCCTATTTTATAATTTTTTGCTATTAAAAATATTTAGGGCGGCTGGAGAATTGGCTCAGTCATCAAAAGTGCCTAACAAATCTGCATAAGACCCAGGTTTGTTCCCAGGAGCTACATGCAGTTCACAATCACCAGTAACGCTAGCTCCTGGGGATCTGACCCCCTCTTCTGCCCTCTGAGGGCTCCCACACACATGTGGTGCACATAAACTCACAAAGACAAACACATTAAATAAATACATACTTACATACATACATACATACATCTTTATTAAAAAAAAATAGGGCCAGAAAGATGGCTCCCTAGGTAAAAGTGCTTTGCTACCAAACCTGGCATCCTGCATTTGACCCTCAAGACTCTCGTGGTAGAAAGAGATAACATATTCCTTTGAGTAGCTCACTGACCTCCACATATGCCTCAAACACACTAAATAAATTAACCTAAAATAAATATTCAAGCTGGGTGGGGTGGCACATGCCTTTAATCCCAGCACTCAGGAGGCACAGGCAGAAGGATCTCTGGGAGTTTGAGGCCAGCCTGGTCTATTTACCAAGTTCCAAGCTAGCCAGAGTTATATGTGAGACCATGTGTGTGTGACAATTATATATAGAAAGAACTTATCATATGATCCAACAGTTTCACAGTTCTGGGTATGTATGGCAAAGAAGTAAAAGTGGACACTCAAATATGTGAATACTCATGTTCATGTTCATAGCAGCATAACTCAGAAGACCAAAAGACAGAGGTAACCTGTGTCCACCAGAAGACACATATACCAAAGGTGTTATACATAGTCAATAAAATATTACATAGTTAGTTTTGAAACATGCCATAACATGGGTGAACTTGAAGGATATGATGGAAAGTCACACACAAAAGGACAAATACTATCTAGTACCACTTAAAAGATTCCTAAAATAGTTAAGTCAGAGACAGAGAGTAGGACCAGGAGTAGTGGCACATGCCTCTAATTCCCAGCACACAGGAGGCAGAGACAGGTGGGTCTAGGCTAGCCTGGGCTACACAGTAAGTTCCAGGCCAACCAAAATCTATATAGTAAGACCCTGCCTCCAAAAAAAAACCCAAAACAAAACAAAAAAGCCCAATCCCCAAAAAAACAAACAAAAAAATCCCAAAACAACAACAAAAACAAAGACACAGAAAGTAGAATAGTAGTTTTCAGAGGCCGTGAGAAGCTATCACGTGGAAGAGCAGGTAAACATTCAATGGACACACAGTTTGCACTTTGCAAGATTCAAAAAATTTTACAAGGGTTGCACAGCCTTGTGAAAGCCTTTAACACTCCTGACCTGCACACCTAACATGGAAAGCTTCATGTTATTGATATTTATAACTTTTAAATCTTAAAATATTTAGAAGAGCCGGGCGGTGGTGGCGCACGCCTTTAATCCCAGCACTTGGGAGGCAGAGGCAGGCGGATCTTTGTGAGTTCGAGGCCAGCCTGGTCTACAAAGTGAGTCCAGGACAGCCAAGGATACACAGAGAAACCCTGTCTCGAAAAACCAAAAAAAAAAAAAAAAATACTTAGAAGAGCACTCTGTGTTTTCAGTTGCTAATTGGTTCCTGAGATCACAGATGTCTGGAGTGGAGCTAGGGAAAGGATACGGAAGAAAGTGTCTGGTTCCTAAACATATGGCCATTACCTTCTTGGACAACTATACCACTAGCCTTGGTATTACAAAGAGCTCTCAAGTCACACCACATGTCAATCATATTCCCTCAACAAGTCCCTCCCTATATACCAGGTCCTCATGTGGAAAAAGGCAAAATAAAAAGGACAGTGACACAAAAGTGTTTTGGGGAAGAGATTGGAATTTTAGATGGCAAATGTCACAGCCTTATTAAAGTGGCCTCTGAGTGAAAACCTGACCCAGGAAAGGGAGACAGCCACAATACTGTCTCAAGCAAGGACATTCCAGGGAAAGGGAGCAGTGGCTACAAAGGCCACAGGAGCATGCTGGAGTCTCTGCTGTGCTGTTAGAACAGGGAAAGCCAGGGTTCAGGAGCAAAGAATTAAGGATGGAGACATAGGGGTCCACACACCTCATGGCCCTCAACAGCCCTACATTACTTTTCTCTGTCATAGTTACTCCTGTAAAGACAGGACACTTTTCACCATCTGGTACAATGCTATATTCAAGTATTATCATCCTGGCTGAAGCATGCTTCATGGAACAAAATGAAGGAAACCATCTTAGAAATTGTGCAATAACCAAGAAAGAGAAAGAGAGAACCCCTCATTAATTCATCTTAAAGGGACTAATGAACTGAGCATGTAGATGCGCACCTATAACCCCAGACTTTAGGAGGCAAAGGCAGGAACATCACTGGTTCAAAGTCAGACTGAGTTACACTGCAAGCCTTTGTGGCAAAATACATGAAGAGGAGGAGGGGGGGGAAGGAGGAGGAGAAAACACATTAATCTAATTTGAAAACAAAATGCACTATGGAGCATATAAAACACAGCAGAACAAATAAAAAGAATTCCAAGGGCCTGGAGAGTAGCAGTGGGAACTAAATTTAAAAAAAAAAAAAAAAAAAAACCAGCCGGGCGGTGGTGGCGCACGCCTTTAATCCCAGCACTTGGGAGGCAGAGGCAGGCGGATCTTTGCGAGTTCGAGGCCAGCCTGGTCTACAAAGCGAGTCCAGGACAGCCAGAGCTGTTAAACAGAGAAACCCTGTCTCGAAAAACCAAAAAAAAAAAAACCTTCTTTAAAAGCAAATCATTAAGCCGGGCGGTGGTGGCGCACGCCTTTAATCCCAGCACTTGGGAGGCAGAAGCAGGCGGATCTTTGTGAGTTCGAGGCCAGCCTGGTCTACAAAGTGAGTCCAGGACAGCCAAGGATACACAGAGAAACCCTGTCTCGAAAAAAAAAAAAAACAAAACAAAAAAAAAAGCAAATCATTAACAAGATTCAAGGAGAAAACAGTATAAATTCATATGTATAACCCATTACAAAACAGAAGATGGGTCTAATTTATCTCTGTATTGCCCACAGTTCTTTATTAGATCACTCAATAAAGCTTACAGATTAAAAATAAATGAAAGAGAGCTTTCTGAAGATGGAGAAAGTCCATGAAAGGGAGCAACAAGGACAAAAATCTCAGGAAAGGCGGACTAAGGAATGGAAGGGAAATTCAAGAGGACAGAGAGAGGGTAGAGGTGCTGTGAGAGCCAAGCTGGAGAGGAGAGTGGTCCACAGCTACTGCCAAACTCAGCTAGGAGCCAAAACAGCTAGGAAGAATGACAACCAAGATGCCAGTGACATCATTGGCTAAGACCGTCTGAAGCCAGATTGTTGGGAATTCAAGCTGAAGCGGCGTACAAGAAAAGTAAGTCACTAGCTGTTTTTCTTCAGAAAATTTTCAGTTTAAAAAAAAAAAAGTAAAAATAGGTAATGATTGTCCTCTATCCAAAACCCTGCTAGATATCGCTGTTTACCTTTGAACGGGTGGTAGAACCAAGTAACCTTTATGGGAATATTTATAACATTCAGTATGGCTAGGGCCTCAAGCTACCAGGTTGAGTGAATGAACGCAGGAAAGGAATATCACTGTGATTTGTGGAAAGGACAGCAAACCTTCTCATCTTCTCTAATATGTGACTTGAGAGCGGCCTTCAGAGGTCACAGAGAAAGCACAAACCTCTGACTTGTTGGATATTTAGCTAATGGGAGCTAAGCCAGCTTAAACCAATTAAGTCTCTTTGGCCAGCATATTTGCTTCAGCCTCTGTGGTCCCTTCCCCCTTTGTGGATATGTTGGAGGGCCAAGGCATCCTCCAACACCTTGACACATCAGTCAGCCCCTGCTCCAGAGGGAGGCACAAAGATGCTTCCAGGAGGTCTATGCTAACTGGTGAGCTTCACCATTCAGTAATCAGGTCAAACCTGATAGATACTTTTAAGTATCCAGGAATAGAGTAAATAATAAATGTTTATTTGTGTAATATACATGGGTAATGGTGTCTGTCAGCAAAGTAAACATCAACTTCTCTTAAAATGCTTGTTTTCTGCCGGGTGTGGTGGTGCACGCCTTTAGTCTCAGCACACGGGAGGTAGAGGCGGGTGGATCTCTGTGAGTTTAAGGCCAGTCTGGTCTGCAAAGTGAGTCCAGGGCAGCCAAGGCTACACAGAGAAACCCTGTCTCGAAAAACCAAACAACAAAAAACAAAAATTCTTGTTTTCCTTAAATTAGCTAACAAAATGGAGACAGAGTCTACTTGTCATCATCTTGCATTATTTTAAGGCAGACTTTAGTAAACTTTAGCATCTATATGACACCAATCACATCCTTAGGTGATTTTGTCATTATACAAAATCCTGAACACACACACACACACAAAATGTCCTATTGCTCTTTGGGTCAAGAACAAACAAAATTAAATCAAACCTTGCTAACTGGCTACTGATGGATTCTGGGGAGAGACAACCACTGTCTTCAGTTGAGTGCCACTGATGAGCTCACCAGGCTCCAGTGAAAAGCTTCAAAACCCATTGTCACATAGTTGGCCCTGGTTAAACTCAGTGAGTCACAAAGTAAAATAAAAAGACATAAATGAGAAAAGACTTGTAGAGAGAAGGGTGGGGACAGGGGTGAGGAGTGACAGCAATTAGAACATATTATATACAAGTGTGAATTTGTCAAAGAACAAATTTAATCAAAGTTATGAAGAAAGCATAATGCAATCAGAAGAAACAGTATGAATGAGATGAGTGAGGATGCTGACAGAACACAGCAGAATGCTTTATGGTACACTGTTTCACAAGTAAGAGTACATACACTCTGGTAGCTACTGTAGTAGCTGGGCAATGGTGGCGCGTGCCTTTAATCCCAGCAGAGGCAGGTGGATCTCTAAATTGGAGCCCAATCTGACCTACAAAGCGAGTTTCAGGCAGCCAGAACTATGCAGAGAAACTCTGTCTCAAAATAACCAAGGGTAGAGGGAGAAAAGAATACACACTTAAAGAGTGGCATGAAATATAATAAATTCATAAGCCAATATCATTCGTTATCATTATCAGACAGGTACTATATGTTTTATGTGCTATACTTTCCAATGACTGGCAGTGCAGTGGGTACATCTATACCACCATCAACACAAACACATGATTAATACATTCCACTCCAACATGGCAACCAAAGCAGGGAACAGAAGTTTTTCCACTCCACAATAATCTGATGGGACCACCATCCCATGCTGTTTATCACTGACCAAAATGTCTTATGCTATGTGACTGCAATTAAATAGAAAGTTTCTATATGGATTTTTAAAAAATCATATTGTTTATGTGAGACCATATAAAATTTCATAGAACTAAACTAATACTTGGTCCTTATCAAAGTTAAAAGGTCTTTTTATTTTAGTAATCAGCATAAGACAGTCTAGAAACTTCTAAGTGCTCTTTAAGCGTGGAGTTCCAGAGCACAGCTTTTATTCCTTTGTCTCCTTTTAACAATCTTGATTGGGTTTGCAGTGGTCATTTCTACAGACAAATGGATCCACCAGTTCCCAAATCTCAAGTGTCCCCTTCGGGATTGCAGCTTTATGCTAAAAGTACACATCTAGTTAGAGCTGAACTCTTTCAGCCATTTTTCATTTCATTGGAGCTATGGAAGAGTTGTATTCTAGACAGACAACAAAAAGTCTAAATAAACTGGATTTTGTTCATCTGGTAATATGTTTTGAAATCAAATGCAACCCCAAACTCAAATTCCTGTATTTCAAACACACAAAGAGCAGAAGGCTTCACTGTATCTCCCTGGTTTCCTGGAACCCAAAGTCTTCAAGGACATCCTGCTGTGACAGCATACAATGCAGAGGGTGACAGAAAGGAGGGATCTCTGCTCAGTAGTCAACACTGCAGATAAGATATTATTCCTGACAAGCTTTAAATCATGGACACTCTTGGATGACCAAAGGAAACTTGACTTAGACAAGATGGCCGAGCATGTTGTATTGTTCTAGCTGTTTTTCTTCTTAATTTTCTCCATAAAATCTGCTCAAAGACAGTTCTAAGTCTTGCTTGGGTCTCAGGACTGTCTAAACCCCAAATGCTCAGGGACTCTGAGTCCAGTCAGCACATTTTTTTTTTTTTTGGTTTTTTCGAGACAGGGTTTCTCTGTGTAGCCCTGGCTGTCCTGGACTCACTTTGTAGACCAGGCTGGCCTCGAACTCACAAAGATCCACCTGCCTCTGCCTCCCAAGTGCTGGAATTAAAGGCGTGCGCCACCACCGCCAGCACATTTTAAGATCACAGACTTGTGGTAAGAGTTTTGTTTATTTTAAAAAAGTTACGGCCAGGCATGGTGTCACATGCCTTTAATCCCAGCACTCGAGAGGCAGAGGCAGGTGAATCTCTGGCGCTCGAGACCAGCTTGGACTACAAAGTGAATGCAGGACATCCAGGACCATTACACAAAGAAACTCTATGGGGGGGTTATGAGAATGTTTTTGTTTAATTCCAGGGGTGCAGCTGCTTCAGTTAGTCCACAGGTGTAATCAATATGTGCCTCATGCTCTAGCAGGAGCGTGGCTTAGCCAGCTGGAGGAAGTTTAACTCTGAGGACTTGGGAGAGGGATAAAAAGCCAGACTCCAGAGGAGAAGGGGTGGGGGTGGGTGGGGAGTGCTGGGGTGTGCTTGGAAGTCCTTGGAAGCAGTTACTGCTTTTCTTGCTGCTGGTACTTCCCCAACACTGCTCCTGGTTCATCCTGTCGCTGTATCTACTGATGTGCTGTGTTTCCTGGTTTACGGGACTAGTGGATATCCTGACTACTGAGTTTGGTATTGCCCCTAAAAAGAACCTGATGACCCTTATCAACAGGAAGTAGCTCTAAGAGACCTACACCCGTCCTTTTCCCCTCTAACTTTCTCTTCCACCTAGGGTTGTGGGGTTGGAAGGAACAAGGGTTGGAAGGGGGTAGAGGTATTAAGTACTGTAAAATTAATTAGAGAGTAAAATAAACTCACTTTCAACCCAGACTGGCAATCGGAAAAACTGAGGCTTTGCGCATTGGGAAATTTTCAGAAGATGCCTTCGGTCTGTCTTTGCTGAATGGGAAAACACTGACCCTCTTGGATTACCACTCCCCACACACAGGAGTTAAGAGGGGGCAGGGGAAGAAAAGAGGGCTGGGGAGGTAGCTCTGAGAATGCTTGCCTGGCATGCATGAGGCCCTGAAATTCACTTCAGTACTGAGTACAAAGATTCATTTTCTTTTCTAGTGACCTGGAAAGCCAAATGCTGGTCACACTGCCGTTGTGCACCACACTGCCACTGCTGGTGGCAGTATGAAAAGAGCTAACTCAAAGCCAGGGCTTCCTCTAGCCTCTGCAAAGAAAACTCTTGGGGAATGATCTCCTGAAGAATTTAGATACCAGCCAGATTGCTTTCTGAATTCATCAAATATCCCTGGACTGCTACAAAACCACTATAAGTATTAATTCCAGCTGTCACATAGCCCATGCTGGCCTCCAACTTGCTGTGTAGCTAAGAGTGATTTTGAACTTCTGATCCTCCTGCCTCCACCTCTAAGTACAAGAATTATAGGAATTACCACTGCACCTGTTTTACGTGGTGCTGGAGAGCAAACCGAAGATTTCATGTATGTTAAGCAAACACTCTACCAACTGTGCAACATCCCCCATGCCTAAAATTTTAAAGAAAAATATAAAATTTACTGTAATCAAATGAAATAAGTAAATGTAAGGTAACCCCAAGGAATACAAATGCTGTTCAAAATATTTTTAAAGGTTTTTTTGTTTGTTTATTTGTTTTGTTTTGATTTTTGAGACAAGGTTTCTCTCTGTAACCCTGGCTGTCCTGGAACTCACTCTGTAGTCTAGGCTGTCCTCAAAATCAGATCCTCCAGCCTCTGCCTCCAGAGTGCTGGGATTAAAGGCATGTGCCACCATACCTGGCTATGATTGATTGTTTGGTTTTTGGAGACTAAGTTTCTCTGTGTATCCATGACTGTCCTGGACTCACTTTGCAGACCAGGCAAACTTTGAACTCACAGAAATCCACCTGCCTCTACCTCCTGAGTGCTGGTATTAAAGGCGTGCACCACCAAGACCAGCTAATAGTTTTATTTTTCTGTGTATTAGTGTTTGCCTGCATTCATGTATATGCATGCCTAGTGCTGAAGGAGGCCAGATGACACCAGATCCTGTATAACCAGAGTTATAGTTGGCTATGAGCCTCCAAATGGGAGATGGGAACCGAACCCATGTCCACTGCAAGAGCAGCAATACTCTTAACCACTGAGCCATCTTTCCAGCTTAAGAAGTTCATGTATTTTTAAAAATGTTTTTCTATTTTAAGAACCATTTATTATCTAATAAGTTCAACATGTTACAGAATGTAAGATCAATCTTCAAAAAACTTCTATCTCTACACATTAGTTATGAACAATTAGAAAATAAAGGAATTCCTATGATATAAAATAAAGGAATTTATTATGGTATAAAAAATAAATGAAATACTTAGGAATATATTTAATAAAAGGAAACCACCAACAGTGCATGGAAGGAAAAGGAAGACCTAATGAGTATGAGGGTACTCCCTATTACTGGATGAAGAGTTACTGTTATCAATATCACAATACTCTCCAAACTGACCATAGATGCAATGCAAATCCCTACCGAAAGTATAACTTTTTAAAAATAGAAATGGAGAAGTTGGCCCATGAAAACTGAAAGGTGCATACTTCCCAATTTAAAAACTCATTACAAAGCTACATGAACCAAGAAAGTGTAGTATCAGCATAAGAATATCAGCAGAGAAATTTAAGGATCAGAAGTAAGCCTTCCTTTTTATGGTCCACTGATTCTTGACAGCATGTCAAGACAATTCAATGGAGAAAGAATGGTCTTTTTCAACAAACATACTGTGACAACTGGATAACCACACTGAGGAGAATGAAAGTGAACCCTACCTAACCCTGTGCATTAACCTGAGTGGATTAAAGACTTGAGCGTAAGACCTAAGGCTGTGAAGCTCAAAGAGGAAAACATGAGCGTAAATCTATCTTTGTGACGGTGGCTTTGGCAAGTGTGCCTTACACACAACACAAAAGTATGACCACAGAAAAATGACACTTTGGCTTTACTAACATTAAAGACTTTCCTGTTTCAAAGTGAAAAGGTAACTCACAGAATGGGATTATATTTACACATCAAATATCTGACTAGCATTCCACATATAACAAGAGCTCTTGCCGGGTGGTGGTGGCGCACACCTTTAATCCCAGCGCTTGGGAGGCAGAGGCAGGCGGATCTCTGTGAGTTCGAGGCCAGCCTGGTCTACAAAGCAAGTCCAGGACGGACAACCAGGGCTGTTACACAGAGAAACCCTGTCTTGAAAAACTAAAAAAAAAAAAAAAAAAAGAGCTCTTAAAATTCAAAAGAAGACTCAGCAGTTAAGTGCACATACTGCTCTTGCTGAGGGCTGCTGGAGTTCAGTTCTCAGCGCCCATGTCAGGCAGCTCACAATACCAGTGATTCCAGCCCCAGGGGATCAGATGCTGACCTCTGTGAGCACTTGAGTTCACATGCACACACACACCCACACACACATTTGCACAAATACATTATTATAAATTAAACAACATAAATAAAGAAATGGGCAAAGGGCCTACACAGACATTCCCCCAAAAATATGGTGGTGGCTGTAAGCACAAGAAGAGATATTTAACATCTTTACAACTGCAAAGATGCAAATCAAAGTCACAGGAAGTATTACTTCACATTGTCTAGGATGTCTATAAGGATCAGAGAGAGACAGAGAGAGATGGAGGGAAGGACAGTAACAAAGTATGAAGATTTGTAGAGACTACAACCTCACACACTTCTGGCAAGAATATAAAATGGGACAGTCACTTTGGAAGAGAGCTTAGAAATTTCTCAGAATATTAACAACTGAGTAACCACATGACTCCTACGTAGTTACCTAAGAGATCTGAAAACCCAAGTCCACACAAAAACCCATGTGCCAATGTTCACTGCAGCATCATTCATACAGCAAAAAGGGCAAACACCACAAATGTCTGTCCACAGACAAGTGCATAAACGAGATGTGTTAAATCCTTGGGATGAAATATTTGACCATCAAAAACAGTAAGGTGCTGATTCATACTGCAGCATGAATGAACTGTGAATACAATTATTGCTGAGAAAAAGGAGCCAGTCCTGAGAGTGCACATCACTGTCATTGAGATGTAATATCTAGATAGGGTCACCCAGAGATAGAAAACAGAGAATGGAAGTAGGAACTGTGGGAGCAGGAAGTGGGGAGCAACTGCTTCCAGGTGTGGGGATTCTTTTGGGGGCATGGAGGATGAAAATGTTTTGAAAGGACAGTAGTAATGGTTGCACAACCTTGAGAATACAGTAAAATTCACGACATACACTTTAAAGGGGTAAACTACATCTCAATTTTTAAAAATTGTAAAAGAACTATTTGTTTCAGCAATAAAATGCTGCAAGGAGAGAGAGATGAAGTAATATTGAGTTCCTTAGCATGAGCAAAGGTGAGTTTTTCCAAGACCAGGACACATAATATTCTTAGCAGATTTGAATTTTTCCAAGTGTGTCACTGTACAAAGTTAACAAGTAGACTTTTGCAAAGATAAGCTACGATCACCCACCCACACCCATCAACTGCTTTTACTTTTTTTCACACCCGCATCTAGTTTAGGCATGTCCATATTTTTACAAGTCTGTAAGTTTTACAAATAATCACCCTACATTTCCCACACAGCCTTCAAAATTATCATTAAATGATTGTAATTAGCAGACATCTCTAATTTCCTTAATGTTCCCCTCTATGCCCTGTCTTCGGGTGTTATTTCACCATTCATAGGTAATGTTACAACATACATGAATATGAAGGCCAACATGACCCTTTTCTTTTCTTGAATCACTAAATAAAGATTTCAGAGAAGAAACTGCTAACCCAAAGGACAGTTTTAGGACTCCTGGATGTCTCTCAAAAGTGTCACAACTGGCTGGAAGTGGTGTCGCACAACTTTAATCCCAGTATTCGGGAGGGAGAGGCAGTCAGATCTCTGTGAGTTCAAGGCTAGCCTGGTCTACAGAATGAGTCCAGGACAGCCAGAGATACACAGAGAAACCCTGTCTTGAAAAACGAAACAAGCAAAAAGTGTCACAATTACACTGCTCTACGTGACACAAACTCGCTCTATTGACATCACTGTTTTTATACTTTTGATATAATCAATGTTGAAGCCATTTTATCAGAGTAATCTGAGAATTGCCTTTTGAATTAAAACCTGGGACATTCAAGGGCTTTCAAAATCCATGAGAACTTGCTTTAGCCATTTCTATCATCTTTGTTATCCCTTCTTGTCACCTATAGTCCAAAAGTGAGTATTGTAATCTTGATATTTGTACTTTAGAGAAACTAGAACATGTAATAAATTACAGCCAGTTTGTCCAGTTAACAAACAGCCTGAGGGCAAACATAGAATTCAATCACATTGAAAAAGAGGGCTGGGGATGGCCAGTGGGGAAGGAGGCTTGCCACCAAGTTCAACCCCAGGACCCACATGGTGGAAGAAGAGGACCTACTTCTCTGACCTCCACATTTGCATCAGAGCACACATATATACACACTAATTATGATAATAAAGAAAACTGTTTTTATAAAAGAGAAATTGGTGGTGGGGGCTGGCGGGGGCTGGATTATACTAATTTTAGTCTCTTTTAAGATTCTAACATTTACAACCACTATAAGCTTCTGTGCTATGATTTCCCTGGCTGTCAATCTCCAGTCTGGACTAAGAACTGCTACTGTGAACTTGCCCATGAAAAATTCATGTTGAAACTTAATCCCTACCATGAGGGTACTAAGAGTTGCCGCCCTCAAAGCAGGCCGGGTCATGAGGGTGGCCTCAAGAATAACTCAGGCCCTTATCATCAGGCTGGAGAGAACTAGCCTAAGGCTCTTTTCTGGCTCTGTCACTTTTTTTTTGGGGGGGGGGGTGTTGAGACAGGGTTTCTCTGTGTACTCCTGGCTGTCCTGGACTCACTTTGTAGACCAGGCTGGCGCTGAACTCACAGAGATCTGCCTGCCTCTGCCTCCCGAATACTGGGATTAAAGGTGTGCGCCACCATGCCCGGCTTGCCCTGTCACTTTTCTGTCATATCAGGACAAGGTAAGAAATCCTTAACTAGACACCAAATGCCCTGATCTTAGACGACGTCCCAGCCTAGAGAACTGGGAAAACTATTGCAAATTACCCAGTTTCTGGATTTTGTTTCATTAGCAAGAACTTAATCTGTCCCTGCCACTATATACAATTACCAATAAAATACTATTATAATATAAATAATAACTAACTATGAATTCACTTCCAGGCCCTGTTAGAAACAGTTTATTTATTTTCACTTTTTTTTTTTCTTCTGAGACCAAGGTCTTACTATGTATCTCATGCTGGCCTTAAAATCAGCATCCTCCTGCTTCAGTATCCCAAGCACTAGGATTACAGGTGTGCACCACCCTGCCTGGCTCACATGGGTTGTAAAATATCTCCATTTTTTTTTTTTTTGGTTTTTTCGAGACAGGGTTTCTCTGTGTAACAGCCCTGGCTGTCCTGGACTTGCTTTGTAGACCAGGCTGGCCTCGAACTCACAGAGATCCGCCTGCCTCTGCCTCCCAAAATATCTCCATTTTTATACTATGGTCAAAGAGATAAGTTACTATTCAAAGCACATCCAAAAGAAGCCTACTTTTCTTAACTACATTAACAAGTAGCCTTCTTCCCACAGCATGCAAAATCAAAACAAAACACTGCAGCCCAGGTCTGACAGCACGCCATATGAAGACAGACCCTAGCCAGTACAGTATTTATGCTCAGTAACTGCACTGAAACAAAATGAGAGAAGGCTATGGGCAGTTAAGCCAACAGAGTTTCTTTCCTCATGGGGGTCTAGTGCACAGTGGCTGCAAAGAGAGGCCTCCTTGATACTATACACAGCCTGCTGCTTGAATGCATTCCCCTAAGAGACCTTGAGAGAGTTTTCTGCTGGGTGTGCATGTCTGATCTCAGTGCTAGACTCCACACAGGTATGTGGGTGCCACTGGAAATCCCCAGGGCATGTGACTTGACCAGGACATCAGGTCCATCTGCACCAAGCTGCAGAATAGGGAGAATGTGATTGAGGTCCTGTGTGGTGCCAAGTTCAAGTTCCCTTGCCACCAGAAGATCCACATCTCAAAGAAGAGGGGCTTCCCCATTTAATGAAGATGAATTTGAAGACACCATAGCTGAGAAGCAGCTTATCCCTGAGGGCTACGGGGTCAAATATATCCCCAGTCGTGGCCCCTGGACAAGGGGTAGACCCTGCACCCCTGACAATTTTCACTGTGCTGAGTCCCACCTCCATCAGTCATATTTACTAATAAATCCCACATCAAGTCTGAAAACAAATAGGTAAGTAAATAAAGAAAATCAAAACAGGAGAAGTGCTTGGTACTGCCAATTGCCCATCACTACCAACAATATATGTTCCACAAAGGTCACTTGCTGTTAGCTCCTATCTCCTGTTCCAAAGCCAGTTCTGCCACTGTGTGACACCCCAGCCTTGATGAACATCTCAACAGAATATAGAAATGAAAAGAGCCAAAAAGCTTATATCCCACAGACTTAAATCCAACCTTCATCACTCTAAAAGAAATAACAACTAACGAGAAAATACGTCACCAAATGAAAAAAAAGAAAAAGAGTACTTGCATTTAACAGCGGGGGCTTTACGCAACCCACAGAGCAATACCCACATCCCCAAATACCCTCTCACATCGCCGTAATAGAGTAAAACCTCAGTTATCAACTAAGTTAAAATAAAACACAACATAAAATCCAATTACACAATCAGACCTATTATCTATGTAACAAAATACCAGTTGACAATTGTTTGAGTGCAAGATATCTAAAACACTGACATCAAAGTCGTTAGATAAAAACCAATGGCAAGCCTAAAAACTTGATTTCTCAGTGATATGGCTAACCTTTAACTCTGAATAAGAGGAGGGAGGGTTGGCCCATAAGCGTGGAAAGAACGCCAGTCCAGAAGTCAGCCTAGACGGCTGGTCCAGTGGATGTGCCTAGGTAGTAAGGCATGGCCCCAAATACTCTCCTTTCTAGGGTTACTCTCCGTATTCCAGGGGTTGAGGAGCTATGTCTGCCACCCAGGTCTTCCCCTATGAACATCCTCGGGGTAGCTGTGGTGGATTCCACAGGCCCTTCCCCAGAACCTATAGGTCACAGAGTCTCTGAGTGAAGCCTAGAATCTTCCCTTAATAAATGATCCAGATAAATCTTGTCACCTGGTAAAAAACATTGGGAAACATCAGACTAGAAAATTTTCAAGCTGTGCACTCTCTCACTCCTGATTCTATACTATCTGACTTCTCAGTTACATTAGAACATCATGCAAAATTACAATAGTTTAACACTAGGTACTGCACACACAAAAAATAAAATCACAGAAACATACAGATCTACTCCCTCTGACACCATTCATACCTTTTTTGTTTGTTTGTTTTTCAGAACAGGGTTTCTCTGTGTAGTTCTGTCTGTCCTGCACTCACTCTGTAGACCAGGCTGGCCTCAAACTCACAGAGATCCGCCTGCCTGTGCCTCCCTAGTGTTGGGATTAAAGGCTTTCGCCACCGCACCTGGCTCCATTCACACCTTTAAACATCATTTTTAAGATGTCCATCTACATTTTAGACAAGGAGAATTTGGATTTGGCAAGGGAAAAAATATTCCCATCATAAGCTCTTAACACAGTAATAGGCAAAGACTTACTGGACTGTTACAGAAACAGAGAATTATGTACCTAATGAGTTTATTTTTTTAAATAGTCATACATAGCCCAGTCTGGGCTTATTGTGTAGCCAAGGATGACCATGAACTCCTGACCCTTCTGCCTCTACTTCCCAAGGGCTAAGATTACAAATGTGTGCCACTCTGTTCAACTGATATGATGCTGAGGATTGAACCCCAGGTTTTGTAAATGTTAGATAAGTATCATTCCAACTGAGCTACCGCCCTGGTCCAAATCTAATGTTTTCAATGGAAATTATACATGAATCCTTGCTTTGAAGAACCCTACCAAGTCCTACACAAACCATGAGTCCTGCAATACTGGAATGCAATTGTTACCAAGGGAAAGAAAGAAAAAAGAAAAAGAAACAATAACTGGTTACTAATTCTTCAAAGTCACCTCGGTGTAGATAACTGGGTCGCTAGAGTCCACAATCTTTTGATAAGAAGGTAATGACAGGTATAGGAGGAGTCTGACAGGCTTTCTGGATACAAAACAAGCACCTATTTGTCGAGCTTTTCTTCCCACTACATTGTTTTCTAGAGTTCTCATCATCTTCTAATGCGAATTTCTGAGCTTATTTTCTGATTTAGATTTATAAGCAACTACAAAACTAATGACTGGTGGAGCTATGTGGACTGGGCTTGAAAAGGATGCTCATTAGCAACTAAGTATTAATACGGCAGCTACAAAAAAATGAAAATAAAACCAAGGTTGAAACAGAAAACTGAGTCTGACAAATCATCATGTGACTCTCAAATGGGAAACATGTAGGAAAGCAGATGACACATTATTACATAATTTAGCCATTAGAAAACAGCTGTAGAGGTGGAGAGTTGGCTCAGTCATTAAGAGCACTTGTTGTTTCAAAGGACCAGGATTAGATTCCCAGCACCCACATGGAGGCTCAACACTTCCTCAGGCACCAGGAATGCATGTGGTGCCCAGATATATACACTCATACATATAAAATAACAAAGAAAACAGTTGTAAAGCAGCTGTTATAGCAGCACACGAAGGTAGTACATTACTGCAAAACATCTTCAAAAGGCATCTCAGTGCTGGATGTGTAACTCTTACAAAAAAAATTTCTTGGTGTTACGGTTCCACAAGCAAAAGCATCAGTATATTACAATATTTAAAAAGAGGACACCAACCTCTACCCACTATCACCAAAGCATTGGCTCTAAAAGCAACGAATACATATTACATATAAACACATGTAGAGGCCTATTGCCCACTAGGCTCTGAATTGATGTTTTGACAAAATCCCAAATCTCACACTCATTAAAACAGAAATACTGGGGCTGAAGAGATGGGTCAGTGGTTAAGGGCACTTGCTGTTCTTTTAGAGAACCCAGCTTCAGTTCCCAGCACCCATATGGTGGTTCACAACCTATTCATTACTCCAGTTCCAGGGAATCTGGTGCCCTTTCCTGACTTCCATGGACACCCAGCATGAGCATAGGCCCATACATACTCATTTATAAAATAATACATTTAATATAATGGAAATATCATTATTTGGAACACTAGAATAAGAGAATGATTTAAGAGAGTGAGTTCTGGGGGTAGACATGTACCTCAGCAGATGGAATAAACAAACACCCCAGCTAATTCTGATGTCACACGGACATGAGTTAAAACCCCAAATAGGTGCATTACTATGTGACCTTGAACAAATCATTCAGTCTAAGTCTCAATAGTGTCATTGGTAAAATAGAGTAACACTGCATACAGACATCATGAGATCTCAAGAGGGCTCTTCGCAGAAGAACCCAAGCCCTGTGCCCGGCAGACAATTAGTAAAAGTACAAACCATCTTTATCAGCATCATTACTGCCTTCCCTGCTCAAGCAAAGCTACAAGTTACCTGTAGATATAGTTGTAAAAATTCTCGCCATGCCAAAGACACTCAGGATGCTCACACAAAAGTAGCATCTTGGGGCTGGAGAGATGGCTCAGCGGTTAAGAGCACTGACTGCTCTTTCAAAGGACCCGGGTTCAAATCCCAGCACCCACATGGCAGTTCGAAACTGTCTGTAATGGCCAGGCGTGGTGGCGCACGCCTTTAGTCCTAGCAAGAGAGGCAAGTGGATCTCTATGAGTTCGAGGCTAGCCTGGTCTACAGAGTGAGTTCCAGGACAGTCAGGGATACACATAGAAACCTTGTCTCAAAAAAAAAAAAAAAAAAGTAGCATCTCTTTCCCAAACCTTCTTTCTCTACCTAAGAGAAAACTAGTCAGACTGATTATCAACAGTGACAAAAAAAGCTTCAACAGGGACCAGCTCAGTTACACATGGAATGTCCAATGAGATTTAGGCTAATGATCTAACCAGTTTGGGATTATAGTGGGATTGGGGAGTCTTGATTTTGTTCTGTTTTTTAGAAATGAAGAGGAGAAAAGGAGGAAGAAAGTTTTCAGACCATCGCACACACCATGAGCCATTCACCACAAACACATAAAACAGATGTTAACAGGGGCTAGTGAGACAAAGGTGCTTGAGTCTGACCCAAGTTCAATCTCCAGGGTGAAAGGAGAGAGCCGACTGCCACAAGCTGTTCTCCGATCTCCACACACACACACACACACACACACACACACACACACACACTCACTCACACACACACAGGCACACACTGCGCACACACATGCTCACACACACAAACTCACACACGTTCTCACACGCACTCGCACATGCTCTCACACACAGACTCACACACGCTCTCACACACTCACATTCACACACTTGTACACACTCACACACGCTGCACGCACACGCACACTCACACTGCACATACACACTCTCACACACACACACAGATAAATAAACTTTAAAAAATCTTTCACTTATTACACAGAACTGAGAGTGTAGCCCACTGGTAAAGGGCTTGCCTACCATAGAGGCCATGAGTTCAATTCCCAATACATTAGAAAAAATTATAACTAAATCAGAAAATCATGAAAAGAAAATCAGGTGAATGCTTTTAACTCATATATTAAAAAGAACTACTACAATATATTAATACTTGTTTTAAAAAGTATCTCTAGGGGCTGAAGAGATGGCTCAGTGGTTAAGAGCACTGACTGCTCTTCTAGAGGACCCGAGTTCAAATCCCAGCACCCACATGACAGTTCACAGTGGTCTATAACTCCTGTTTCAAACAATCTGACAGATACACATGTAGTCAAAACACCAATGTATATAAAATAAAAATAAATAAATTATTATAAAAAAAAAAGTATCTCTAAATTTAATTACAACTTTCGGTTAGTGTACCAAATATAGCCTAATTTATAGTATATCAGTTAATGTATGTATTACTCCAGAGTGTGAAGAGTATTGTGAAGATCATTGGTTTAATCAATACAAAATATATTTTTCCATTTTGTAAAATATATTGGAATCAAAATATAAGTTATTGTTTCAATTTCTGTATTTCTTTTTCTTTTTGAGAGTTGAATGTAGTTTCATAAACTTTTTTCTAAAAGAAAAAACCAAGTGGCTAAAGAAATGGCTTTAGTTAAGCACTTACTCTTCATGCAGAGGACCTGAGTTTAGTTCCCAGCACCCACATGGCTGCTGGCTCACACCCATTTAATAACTCCAGTTCCAGGGGATCTGACAGTTCTTCTGACCTCTAAGGGGCCCTGCAAGTACTAAGTATACATACATATGCTAAGGTGCACACACAATCACATAAAATTAAATAAATTATTTTTTATTAAAAAACAGAATTAATAATAACTCATTTTAAGGTTAAAATGGCCAAATTCATTTTCAAAAATCAAGGGGAATGTTAAAAAAAAACAATTATCCCTAGTCTTTTTAAAAAATTATTTATTTATTTTTATCTTATGTGCATTGGTATTTTGCCTGCATTATGTTTGTTTGAGGGTGTCAGATCTAGGAGTTACAGACAGTTGTGAGCTGCCATGTGGGTGCTGGGAATTGAACCCAGGTCCTGTGGAAGAGCAGCCTGTGCTCTTAACCACTGAGCTATCTCTCCAGCCCCTATTCCTAGTTTTTAAGTAGCAAACAACCATTCTTTTAAAAACATGGCTTAAATCTCCAATTTGCCACCGTCTTTGCTTTTCAGAATATGTTAGTAGACTGAATGTATCTTCCATTTGTGCTGCTTCTTAACCAAACAGTGCACATCTCCTTGGAGTAGAACTAAAGTAAAGCATTATGTGTTATTTTTCTAGAACTTATAGGAAAATGTCAATAGTTTCATTGTTTGAGGAACACATTTCAAAAGGTACTGTGAGCCAGGCTGCGTCATGAGCACCTGTGGTCCCAACACCTGGAAGACTGCAGCAGGAGGGTCATGAGTTCCAAAGAGTCAGTTACATAGAAACTTCCTGGCCAGACCCTGAAGAGAGAAGGGTACCAATAAGAGATGATTTTGAGGGGAAAACAGCTTCTCCTAAAATCAAAATTAAAAAAAAATTAAATCAGCCACAGAAAACTGGTTCAAGCACAATTAATCCATAACAAATTTCAAAATCATGTAGAATTTCCTAAACTCTGAGTTGGATTAGGAAATAACAACTAAATTCTAAAAGAAAGAAGATACAGACATAAAGAAAAGCCTCTAATAGGGAGTACAAACTAGTGGTTGTTGTTTTTTCTTTTAAAGGACTGGACCTATGTGGAACTGTGGTCTCAAGCAATCCTCCTGCCTCTGCCTCCCAAGCAGCTGGAACTACGGGTAGACATCATCAGGCCTGACCCAGCCTAGTGTTAATCTATAAGTTGTGAAAATCTGAACAACAACAAGGGACACAATAAATTAAACCAGCACTGGGAATTCAGAGGCATCCTCAAGCATTTCAAAACGTTTCCCTGTGTTACAGAGTGAAGGAAGACACAAGTTCAATGCTCTAGTAAACGCTTGGCAGTGAGTGAGTACCCCAAAAGCTCTGTAGCTAGAGATACTGGACATTTCTTTTTCTCCTCCTGCTTTTAAATGCAAATTACTAAGCCCTGAAGCACATTCTGCTCTATTTTGTTTATATGAAAATTACTGCATTGTGGTCCTGTTCCAGAGAGGACACCATTCATCCAAGAAAAGAGAGTGAGGACAAGCACACACACACTGCATGTTCAAAGGATCCCATCCAGTGAGATATCACCAGGTACATATGGCCTCTGTCAGGGTAGCGACCCCATTAGTGATCAAAATTCCAAGTGAAGAATGACAATTTAGTTTTCAGGTCATGCAAGGTTACACACACATTGCAATGCTGCTGCATGCCAAGCACCAATGACAAAACTCAGCATCCCTTGGTTTTCAACAGCACTAGCTATTTACTGGAAACTTTCAAAGCCACAATAATAATAGTACAAGTTGCTATTCATCTATTTGTGACAAAATAAGACAGGCAATACCACAGTGCAAAAAATGATGTGCTGTGAGTGTTCACACAGCAGACCCTGGGCCTCTGCCTCTTCCCGGCTAATACCCTAGAGCCTGAAGGCTGTTCTGGAGACATACTTCACGTTAATGTATCAAGGGATCAAGGTTAAAAGAACATTTTAAAACTGGAAATAAGTCATAATTAAGAATGGTATTCATCCCATTGTCACAGGTTCAAGCTTTCTACCAAAACCACACTTGCTTTAGGATATTTTACTTGCTGTCAGATAAACATAAACAGTGAAGAAAGTAAGACAGATACAGCCTCATAAAAAGTTAACTTACCTCTAGTCTTTCTAAGTTACATATTAATAACTAAGTTTGCTTTAACAAAACAAAATCCCTCTTTTCCAGTTAGAGAAGTCACATCCAAATTGTGTGTGTGTGTGTGTGTGTGTGTGTGTGTGTGTGTGTGTGTGTGTGTGTTTAATGGTACTTTCTTTACTCCTGCTCCACCTCAATCCACCCTGCAGGATGCCAGATAGCCAAGAACAAAATCTATCAAAGATGTACTTCCAATCTTTGAAATGTCAACATGGATGTTTAAGGAAGAGCAAAAGGATTACACTGGGTTTTTAAAGGCTACTTAAATAGTTTCCAAACATCTGTGATCAGATGGAACCGAAGGGCATCACAGAGTCAGCCTGTACTTTCACCTACCTACTCAGAACCCAGACAATGAATGAAGCAGATCCCTCAAGACCAGAGGCCCCAACGGGTCAAATTTCAAGCACTGATATTACAAAGCCTGTTTTTTGATGATGTGCAAAAGTAATGACAGTCTTGGGTTTTGAAACCTAGAAGTGCTTACTAGTTCAATCTGTCCCCAAGTCCGTGTCACCCTGTCAACTTTGCAATTAAGAGAAGGAGAAATTCTGATCAACTCCCCTTGGGGGGTTGGTCTAGGGGCAGCAGACTCAAGGAGGGAGGAGAATGGAGACAGAAAGAGAAAAGCCAATTTAAAAACAGCAAAATTTCCCACCTTTCTTAAATTCTTCCAGCATAGCATCCAACTTGGTGTCATTGAAAACAAAGTGCAAGGGGTGGTTGTAAAATTTGGTGATGGTTTTCAAGGGAGTACAGTCATCTGGATCCACGAAGGCCAAGTCTTTGACAAAGAGCAGGTCCACGATGTTGGAACGCTCTCCTTCGAACACTGGGATTCGAGTGTAGCCACTCTCCATGATCTCGGACATGGTATTGAAGTCCAGGATGGCCTCGCCGGTGATCATGAAGCAGTCCCGGAGGGGAGTCATCACATCCTCCACCGTCTTGGTGCGGAGCTCCAGCGCCCCTTGGATGATGTTCAGCTCCTCCTTAACGAGGTCGTTATAGGGGTCAGTAACCCGGAGCATCTCCAGCAGTTTTTCCCGGTTATAGACAGTTCCTATCTCCTGGCCCAGGACGCAGTCCAGCAGTTTGCTAACTGGGTAAGAAGCGGGGAAGGTCATCATCATGAAAAACTTGGTGAGGAAGATGGTGTTAGCCCCTACCGCCAGGCCGTGTCGGGAGCAGATGGCTTGGGGCACGATTTCCCCGAAGATAACGATGCCAATGGTGGAGACCACCACCGCCACAAGGCCTGAGCCCGCGATGTCGTCCAGCAGGATAGTGAGCGTGGTATTGACCAGCACGTTGCCCAGCAGCAGCGAGCACAGCAGGTAGTTGCCCTGCCTGCGCACCGGCTCGATGCGCTTGGCATAGTTCTTCTCTTTCTCCGTGCCGCAGTTTTGCACGATGCGCAGCTCCATCGGGTCCAGAGCCATGAGCCCCAGGTTGAGGCCGCTGAACATGCCCGACAAGCACAGCAGCAGCGAGATGAAGATCACTTGCAGCCAGAAGGGCAGTAAGAACTTCTTCTCCTCGCCCACGATCATCTTGGTGTCCTCACCGTCGTGGTAAATCCAGGTGGTCTCGGCCCACGGAGGAGGCGGGAGTCCGGCCACCCCCGCGCCACCCTTGCCCCCGACGGCGCCACTCGCAGACCCGGAGCCGCCGGTGCCCAGTGCGGGCGTGGAGAGAGACGTGCACAGGTAATAAGACTTGCTCTTCTCCATCTTGCGCAGCGGTTTGATCTCGATCTCGATGATGCCCGATGTGCGGCGATTGAGAATGATGTGGGGCAAGATGATGATGTCTGAGGTGCGGATGCCGCAGCGCTGGGGGCCGCTGTCCGGCTCCGGAGGCGCCGGGCCCCCCAGCCCGCGCTCGCCGGGTGTGTGCCGGCGCCGCTCGTGCTCGGTGAAGGCGATGCGGGACCAGGTCTCGTTGTTGATGTTCTGCCCGTAGACCCGCAGCTTGACCCGGGTCCGCTCGCTCACCCGCAGCGCACCCCCTTCCATGAAAGACACGTCGTTCGTGTCCTCCAGCCGCAGTCCGATGATCACGGTCTCCTCGTTCTCGCCGGCAGCCGTGCAGCCGCCCGCGCCGCAGCAGCAGCTCAGTAGTAGCAGCGGCAGCAGCCGGCTCGCAGCCGCCTGCAGGACCCCCCCGGCCACGGGCACTGAGGCTGCGGCGCGCCGCCATCTTCCAAGTGGGCAGTGCGGCGGCTGCCTGCCCGCCCGCCATCTTTACTTAGGGTTCACAAGCGCCACAGCCAATCATAGGGTGGCTGTTCCAGCTGAGGCTTCATCCTTCCCACCCGGCGGCGCGAGCGCAGGCACCGGCGCCCGAGCGGGACTGCAACCGCGCGTTCGCGCCCGGCACTCAGCAGTCCGTCTCTCTGAATGACACTGACTCGGACTGAGCCAGCTTAGGAACCCCCCGGCTCGCGTGAGGTGGGAGGGGAGGGAGGGGCGTGCTAGCCTCTCCCTGGAGAGGCAGGTCGGCCAGCCAATCGAGAGCGGGTGCCCGCCTTCCCAGCCAGGGGGCTGGAATGGGGGCGTGGCCGCAGTCGGCGTGCCGCACCAATGGCACCGGAGGTGGGCGGGGAGATGAGGGCCACTGTCCTCCTCAGCATGCCAAGTTTCCAACTGAAAGGCGCGTGACTCTTGTGTATGCGAGGGGAGGAGGCGTGGCCATCCCGGGCCCAAGAGCCAGTCAGAGGTGAGCGCTGTAGAGAAGGAGGCGTGGTCTTCCGCCAGGTGGCCAATGAAAAGGAGCGGTCCGCGGGTGCGGCGCTCCCTGTGGGGGTCTCTGTAGTAGATCCCCGCGCGCTGCTTGGCAGCTCTGCACTACTGCCCTGAGGCGCGAGGCCGCGGCTCCTTGCTGCAGGGCCTTGCGGGCTCCACAGGGCTCCAAGTCAGTGCAGGAATGGCTGAGCCCTCCTGCCATGAGAGGACCAGAGCCGACTGGAGACGGCTTAGGGTGCACAGAGCCTAAAATAATCAAATCGGGATACTGATCAAGCCCCCCCCCAGCCCACCACTCACGCATACCGCGCCGCGGGAGATTCGCGGTGACAGGGTGACCCTAGCAACGCCATGGACCCGCTGTCTCCACGCCTCTGAGCTCCCGCAGCTGCTCGCGATCACGTGGCGCCACCTGCCGGCCCTCACGGGCGTCCTGAATTATTTTCTAGACCTCAGCAAACCTCCAAAAGTGTACTCAGGTGCCCAAACTTTGTAACCATAGGAATCATTCTCCTGTAGTCGTGCTATAATCACTGAATGAGATGAGGCCTATTTTGTTGTGGTTGTTGTTGTTGGTTTTTAACGGGCACCCAGGTCCAGGCAATTTTAGGGAATAGGAAGGAGAAAATATCCTGAGAAGGGCCATAAAAGTTTATTCTGAAATACACTGGTCAAACTCTGTTAGGTCTGGAGAAGATGGATTCTGGAGCATAGATCACCAAGACCCTCGAGTTCATTGCATCAGGATTAAATATACGGTAGCTTCCAAACTTAACTTTCTGCCTCACAACTTAAGCCCTTTTAAAAAACGTTTCCTACTCTTACTTTGTATTCCATAATCACAACACCCTTCCTTTTTGTCAACACCCAAAGCATTTTTTATCATTTCCTGGACAATTAATTCCTGGGCTCACTTCAGTGGTCTCCTTACCAGTCTCTCCTCTTTTATGCCTGTCCTCTTCTTTTCCCCCTGGCCTTGCACCTAGTGACTTCTCAAGCCAGGGCCTCTTGCTCCCTTGTTTGAACCCTCCCCTGAGTCCTCATCTCCCTGGGGTGAAAGCCCGAGTACCCTAGTACCCGAATTGCCTACAGGGTTCTGCAAGCTCTGCCCCTAACCTTACCCCTGCCCCAGGCAGCCTCTCTCCTAGTTGTTTCTCAGTCACTGCAGGGGGATCTCTCTCTGGGGTCTTTGCTTTTCCTGGTTCCAGTAGGTGGGACTCAACTTCTTCCAGATGCCATCATAGCCCTCTTTCAAGGCCTTGGTTAAAGACCACCATACTCCATCTTTCCTTTATTTTTCTTCAAAGAAAAGATCACTTACCAATATTGTTTGTAAAGTATTCATTTGGTTGATAATCTGTTCTCTCAAGAATTGTGTCTGTAGTGCACTGTTACATCACCACAGCCTAGAACAACTATAGATATTCAAAATATCATATAAAAAGTGCTAACGAGGGGACTGGAGAGATAGCTCAGTGGTTAAGAACATTGGCTGCTCTTCCAGAGGACTAAGGTTCAATCCCCAGCACCCACATGGCAGCACATGACTGTTTGTAACTCCATTGTTTGACACCCTCACACAGTCATACATGCAGGCAAAACACCAATGCACATAAAATAAAAATAAATTGAAAAATAAAAAGTACTAAAGAGCTGGGCTTGGTGGCTCACACCTTTAATCCCAGCACTCGGGAAGCAGAGGCAGGCAGATCTCTGTGAGTTTGAGGCTAGCCTGGCCTACAAAGTGAGTCCAAAACAACCAAAGATACACACAGAGAAACTAAAAAAAAAAAGTTCTAAAGAAATAAAGGAACTTTTACTTTATTGTAAATAATGTTCAACTCTAGTTCTAGCCTCTGATTTCTGGTGTTTTCTCCTACTTCATATTTCTCATACTGCTATATTGGAAAAATTAGTTCAGATGAAGAAAATGTGATCCTTAGGTTTCTTTTGTGTTTATAAGAGTGGCATTCACAGTTTATAAGTTGGGGTTCTTAGATGTCTGACAAAGGTTAAGGACAAACACAGTCCTTCTAAGCCAGCTGATTGAAAATGTGACCATGAGTGTGTTCCGGACTGAGAGGGAAGATGGTTAGAGGTTCTCGAATATTGAATGCACAGTTTGGGGATGGGAGTGTGGAGACAGGAAGAAGTGCTTGCCAGACCTCCAGACATTTCCTGTGCGTGCAGAGAAAGCAGTGATCAGGGAAGTGCTGTCTTAGCAATCTAGAAGCTAGCTAGAAGTTCAAGACTTGAGCAAAACAAAAAAGCCCCTCCCAGCAGACACCACAAAATAAGCCAGTTTCAGATTCACAAGAGGGTCACGGAGTAATCGTTTGTTTTCCTCAGTAGTGGGTATGGGCTGGTATTCTTCATAGATACCCAAGACTTACAACACTGTCTAGACACGTTTTTCTCCCAAGTGAGTCATCCTTCAGGCTCAGAGGTTTTTTAAGTTCAAAAGCTTGCTCTTTCCTCAGAGAGAAGCTGCTGGTGTGGGTTTGTAGTAAGTAGCTTCTAGGAACATTGAAACCTATCCCTCTAGGGTAGAAGACAAGGGCAGTGATGTTCATAGAAGGCCTCTTCTGAAATTGGGTGGGGGGAGATAACACCACAGAACATTAACTTCTGACCATATTTTAGTCCATAAAAAGCTACAAAGGACTGAAATTCTTAAAGGGTGGCCACCAGTGTCTAGCTCACTTGGTTTTCACTTTGCCTGACCTTGAATGAGTCATTCAAGCTAAGCCAAAACCTCCATGCAAATTACCTTCCTTAACTAATCTTCCCCTCCAGAATCCTTCACTAGAAAGTAAGGAGGCAAGCCGGGCGGTGGTGGCGCACGCCTTTAATCCCAGCACTTGGGAGGCAGAGGCAGGCGGATCTCTGTGAGTTCGAGGCCAGCCTAGTCTACAAAGTGAGTCTAGGACAGCCAGAGCTGTTATACAGAGAAACCCTGTCTCGAATAACCCAAAAAAAAAAAAGTAAGGAGGTGGATTTAGCTCAGTGGTAGAGTGCTTGCCTAGCAAGCGCAAGGCTCTGGGTTCGGTCCTCAGTTCTGGAAAAAAAAAAAAAACAAAAACAAAAAAACAAGGTAACTGAAAATAAGGAAGAAGAATGACAGCTCAATTTTCTTCGTCCAGAAGGAAAACTCCCAAGTCTGCAGGTTTGAGAATTAGTAAGGAAAACTCCCAAGTCTGCAGGTTTGGGACTTAGTTCTATAGCCAGACCCAAATGTCTCTCCAATGTTGATGCATTGGTTTTTCCAAGAGATTGCAAGGAAAAGCACACATGGTTCTCTACACATTTTGCTAACATAAGGTCTAATTAATAGAGAAGATTTTTGTTCAGAAATGGTCTGGTTTGTAGAAAAGTATTCAAAGTTAATGCTCTTAGTGGTATTTGGGGTTTGGGAGATAGCACTCAAGGCCTGAACATATGCCCTGAAGCTGAACTACACTCCAGACAAGAGTGACATCTGAATGCCACCAGAACACAAAGTCTTCAGAGGAAAACCAGGAACTAGGAAAACATTGGACCTATACAAACTTGCCCTAGAATCCACTCTGTTGGCCCAGAGGGCTTTCTCAGAAGCAACACTATCCACTTGTTTAAATACATAGAGCCCTTTCAGGCAAAAGGAGAAATTTCACCACAATTCATAAAACACTCAGTTAAAATAAAATCTGCAGCTTACTTACTTTCTCAAGAGGCCTTGCAGGCTTTTGTTTAGTACTTCCCCATTTCCCTCTTTTTTTCTAGATATTTTCTGGACACTTACTGAGAAGAGAAAGGAAAATGTGGCTTCTTGACAGTCATGAGAAAAGGTTTCTCTTTAAAAAGGATCTGAATTCTTTGAAACTAGCCTTTGCTGAAATCTTGTCCTCAGCTACCCAAAAGGAAGTAAATATAGAAGTCACCCTAATACTGCCTAACGATGACCATTGCTTCTTCTTGATATGCCTCCTCCCTCCACCTTCTTCCTCCCAACTCCCACTGTCTCTGGTCTGACTCTATCTTCAGAAAGGGCCTGGAAGGTGAACAGCGCCCCACACCTTTTAAAATTACATTCCTGGAAGGCTAGGAATAGAGCTCAGTTGGTAGAATGTTTTCCTAGTATCTGTGAATCCCTGGGTTCAGTTCTCAGCACCCCATAAAACCAGACTTGGCCATACATACCTAGGGTCCTAACCCTGGAGAGACAGAGGGGGAAGGAAGGATGAGGAGTCCAAGGTCATCCATCCGTTACATAGCAAGTTCAAGGCCAGCTTGAACTACATGGAGAGTTTGTTCCCCAACCTACATTTGGTGGGGTGAGGACCAGCAGGGAAAATTGGGGTGGGCAGAAGAAAAAACCCCAGGGCCTAAATGTATGAATCTGAGCCCTCTCATGAGGATCACGCCTGCATGCATCTGACATCAGAGTTGGAGCGTGTGTTTCTCTCATACTAGCTCAGCTTGCTGCCACAGGCTTTGACTCACATCTTCTGAGGATGAAGCTAAAATATGCTTGTCAGTCCACCACATCTCACCGGGCAAGCGCCGACTTCTGCCGCTCTTTCCAGCCGCTCCAAGGTACCCGTGTATTTTAGCTGTTACTAAACTGAAGGCTTATCTCTTATATCTCTCCCTAATTTTTTGCTTCCTTACATTTCCTTGTCATATCATTTTTATCTCTGTGCATCCGTGTGTGAGCATCGGCATGCACACACTGCCACATGTGTGGAGGTTAGATGACAACCTCTGACCTCTGTTCTTAACTTTCCACCTTGCTTGAGACCGGATCTCAGGTTTGGGTTTTAGGTTTTTTTTTTTTTTGTTTTGTTTTGTTTTTTTGGTTTTTGGTTTTTTCCACTGCAGATGCCAGGCTGACTGGGGTGTGGGTTCCTGAGGATTCTCCTGACTTCACCTTCCACTTCTAGTAGATATGCTGGGATTACAGACATGATTACAGAGTGTGTCAGTGTGCCACACTCATACAGCAAGCACTTTACCCACTAAGCCATCTCCCCAGCCTTTCATTTTATTTTCTTATTTATGTATATATGTATGTATGCATTTATTTGAGACATGTGCCCAAGTCTCATATATCTCAGGCTGCCTTTGAACCTGCTATGTAGCTGAGGATGACCCTGAATTCCTGATCTTTTCATCTCCACCTTCGAGTGCTGGAATTACAGGCATGCCCAACCATGTATGTGTGTGGGTGGAGATTAAATCCAGTGCATCCTGTACACTAGGCAAGCACTCTACCAGCTGAGCTACATCCCCTGAGCCCCTGCTTCTTAAATTTTAAATAAAAAGTGTTATATTTCTTATCCCAATTCTTTTTCCTCACTCATTTATAGATCTATAAGTTTGTGTACACTGCTTATCTAATGAGTTCTAAGCACAGTTCTAGACAGTAGGGAGCTACAATATTGAATCCGCAGTTGTCCCAAGATGGAAATGGTGATGCACATCTGTAATCAGCACTCAGGAGGAGGCTGAGGCAGGAAGATCCCGAGTTTGAAAGTTTGCGGCCATCCTGGGCTATACAGTGAAACTCCACCAAATCCACCCCACAAAAACCAAACCAAACCAAAACAAAACAAAAAAACTTGCTAGTAAGGAAGCTAGCAACAAATGCTTACAATGCTTACACAGTAAAGAATAGAACATTTTAAAGGATGCCTAGCTAAGAAGGCTGAGGCTGAAGGATCCAGAGTTCAGTGCCAATTTAAACAACATACGTAGACTTTGTCTCAAAAAGAAGAAGGAAGAAGGGCTGGAGAGATGGCTCAGAGGTTAAGAGCACTGACTGCTCTTCCAGAGACCCTGAGTTCAATTCCCAGCAACCACGTTGGCTTACAACCATCCATAAAGAGATCTGGTGCCCTCTTCTGGTCTGCAGGTGTACCTGCAGACAGAACACTGTATGCATAACAAAATAAAAATCTTAAAAAGAAAAAAAAAGAAAGAGGAGAAGGAAAAGAAGAAAAGAAACTGAGGCAGGCTAGAGATATGGCTAAGCGGTTAAAGGCAGCACTGGCTGCTCTTCCAGATAATCCTGTGTTTAGATTACATTTAATTGGTTCAGCAGCATTAATCCTTAACCCACCATTATAAATGAACACACAGACACCACATGGATGTTAACAAGCCTTGGCCTGAATTGTGCAATCTGAGCCCATCTAAGCTATCTCATAATTCTATTTCCTAAATACGACCCCATATATGCATATGTCCCTTTGGATTGCTATTCTCCACGTTATGCCAATGTTCCAGGCCATGTGGAATGATCTTTAATCTACCCCATCATGTGTCTCCTTCTTCCTGCTCCTTGCTTCTTCTTCCCATCAACCTCTCTGCTTCAGAAGCCCACACACCTTAGTCCCACCTACCTCTGTCTTTACCCAATCTCAGGCCTCAGCATTTATTTAACCAGAGACAACGTAAATAACAGACAGCAAACAGGACCAATTAAATAACATTTAGAATGCTTAACATCACCCCATCAATTCCCTCCTTTTGTCTAATAAAAAGGCTAAATTTTTTAGCTCATGTAGTAAAAACAGTAAGAACCAGTATTAAACAATCAAGAAAACCATATATAAAAGTTACACACACAGCCGGGTGGTGGTGGCGCACGCCTTTAATCCCAGCACTTGGGAGGCAGAGGCAGGCGAATCTTTGTGAGTTCAAGGCCAGCCTGGTCTACAAAGTGAGTCCAGGACAGCCAAGGATACACAGAGAAACCCTGTCTCGAAAAACCAAAAAAAAAAAAAAAAAAGTTACACACACAATGTTTAGCCTATTTGTATCAGGCAATCTTGAAGAAGAAAAAAAATCATCTATCTTGCTGTGTCTAAAGTTCTGAACCTAAATAATTTTTATCATATCCTACATTTATAAAGCTAGAGATTTTATTTAGACTTAAAAATATCCTTTTAAATCCTAAACAACTCAAATTCAATTGAAATTTTATAACTATTATTCCTTCAACCCCATCAAAGATAAAAAAGGGGATAAAGTTATTATTTGAGTGAGTAGGAAGTACAAGAGAGCAGCTTCCTAGACAGTCCCAAATATCTCTTGATACCATTGGCGCATCATCATCAGCCTATGGTCAAGCATATCTCACAGACATAATTGTGAAGCAGGAAATAAGAAGGATTTTCCCACTCTGTCTCTACAGAATCAGAACATTGATTTACCTGCATTTAAGCTCTGGTCCACCTTTGGACTGTATATAGTCTGTTGAGAGAGTAGGAGCATTTTTGCCCAGTAGGAATTATCTCCTGATGGAGGTTTCTTTTTAATGCCATTTTCTTCTTCCAAGTCAAATGGGAGTTGTCAGGAGCTGACTGTCTTAAGTCAAACAATTCTTAAAATAATAAAAACATCTTTAAATGCCATTTTCTGTATGCCTCTAAGGGTTTTGAAGACATTTATTGACTTATTTATAAATCTATCTGTCTATCTATGTTAGAACAAGCAAACTGTATGTTTTTAACCATTTATTACCTGTTTAATCTAGTAAGCCTATTTTGTGATAAATTAAGACTAGTATTTGACATGACCAGGAGCTTCACTGGCCAGCCATCAGCCTGTATTATCCAAACTCCTAAATAGATTGCAATAGCAACCCATAAAAGGATTGGAAGTAAACTTGTACTTTTAAATGAGTTGTATAGGCATAATACCTTATATAAGAGTTGAAATATGCATATATGTGTGTCAGAATATAAAATACTATACCAATGAATCAAAAATTAACCTTATTTTTGTATCAATATACAAAATTCTACACCAATGTATCAAAAGATAACCTTATTTTGAGAATAACAATAGTTTTAAGTTTCTGAGCAGATTCAATAATCTACCCTTATATCTTATCATTTCTATATTATATACACATATTTCCCCCTCTTTTTCTTTTCAAGTCTTTTCCCCCTATATAAAAGAGAAAGAAAGATAGAGAAAAGTCTTTGAATCTAATCTCCTATACCTTGCTTAACAAGACCATTTCATAATTTGTAACCAGTCCCCCTAAATGGCAATATCTATGACCACAAAAAATCACCCATCCCACCTTTTGGGAATGGGATGTCACTCTCTTAAAATTGCTTCCTGCTGATTTGGGATGCAGGAAACCTGTTTGGGGGCCCAAATAAAATGGAAAAATGGTTAAGCAAGTTAATAGTAACATTTGTTGTCCAGTCTCTATGTACTCAGCAATTCGAATGTCCTGAGCAGTTTGTAGTCCAAAGGTGGACTTTGGATGGTAAAATTCAGGACTTTATTGAAGTTCTGTCTGAAACAGTCTGTGGGCTGGACCATCTTGGCAAACCGTTTTGAAGTTGTTCTGGATGTAGAATTTGGAGGAAACAACTATTGAGGCAGTCTGTGAGAATGGATCATCTGTGCTACTTGTCTTCTTTGGTATCTGGTTCCTTTGTTCTGAAAATATATAATTTCTTACAAGTAACATATGTCTCTCTCTCTTTATTTTTTTCTTTTGAGACAGGATTTCTCTTTGTATCCTTGTCCTGGACTCACTTTGTAGACCAGGCTGACCTTGAATTCAGAGATCACCTGCCTCTGTCTCCCAAGTGCTGGGATTAAAGGCATTCACCATCACACCTGGCTCCTAACATATCTCTTTTAAGAGCAAAATGTCTCCTGAAATCAGTTCTCCAGTGGGAGCCCCATACCTAAGGGGACTGGATTGTGACCCCTTTCTCTTTATATAAATTTAAGATTATGTGTATTTTCCATTAGATCAGTAAGGACATTATTAAATTTAACATCAAGGGGAAAATGTGTCATTTTTTAATTCTAGACTATCTTTAGTAAGCAGCCTTATCTTATCAGCAGGGGTCCCACCCTGTCTTCATTGTTTAAACTAGGCTGGTCTAGAATTCAGAGATCTGCCTGTTTCTGCCTCCAGTATGAGGGGATTAAGGGCATGTGTCAGTACCACCCTGCTCAAACATTTCACTTAAATCCCAGATATTAGTAACTCTGTAACCCAGGGAGCAACTTTGAATTGTAGTGACAATTTGAAATCTGTCCAAAATCCTTAAAAATCTCTTATGTTTTAGCAATGCCAAACCAGAAAAATACCCTTCCTACCTCCCAATATAGGAAAATCAAAGACATCTAAACAAAACTCAAGCAAAGAAACAACATTCCAAAAGCCTTGGTCTAACCATGCCATCCCATGTTGCAATTAAAGTTTTGTTCATTGTTTCTTAGAATCTAGTTTTGACTGCATTGTATTGGAGGGCCAATACCAGAAGTCAATGAGAAACATCTAGTAGCCAGGGAACTCTGAGCTCCGGCTGCCATCAATTGTCTTATCTCTGGGGAAAGGACTTCCTCCTTCCCCCATTGTCATTGTTGGTAACTTAGAATTCCATCTGTAAATTCTTGCCTTTGTTAAGCCTATCTTAGTCTGATCTTTCTCAAAAAGGATACAGAGAGCCACAATTGTCAGTGTAAAAATCATCTGTATGCTAAGAGAAACAAACTCAATTACAATCCAAATGTATTGAGACATTATGAATTCCTCTATTTGTAATCTAAGCAGTTAATTCCATTCCTAAATTCATCTAGAAGGCTGCCAGATTTTTAGTACATAAGGACAGCCGTAGCTCTTCACCTTTGCTGCAAAGCAGTAGCTTTTGTTAAGGGAGCCACACCTTTGAAATGCATTTGGATTCGGCTCCCCGCTCTTTGGTTAGGAAATCGCCTTTCACCCAGGCCTTTTCAGGCTGTAAGCATGGATTCTAATTGCCCCACACTGGGCGCCATTTGTAGAAAAAAAATGGCTAATTAAATTATTTACCAGTCTTTAGATTATATTTAATTGGTTCAGCAGCATTAATCCTTAACCCACCATTATAAATGAACACACAGACACCACATGGATGTTAACAAGCCTTGGCCTGAATTGTGCAATCTGAGCCCATCTAAGCTAGCTCATAATTCTATTTCCTAAATATGATCCCATATATACATATGTCCCTTTGGACTGCTATTCTCCATGTTATGCCAATGCTCCAGGCCACGTGGAATGATCTTTAATCTACTCCATCTACTCCTGGCTTCTTCTTCCCATCAACCTCTCTGCTTCAGAAGCCTGCACACCTTAGTTCTGACTATCTCTGTCTTTGCCCAATCTAAGGCCTCAGCATTTAAATAATCAGAGACAATGTAAGTAACAGACAGCAAGCAGGACCAATTAATTAACATTTAAAATGCTTAACATCACCCATCAGACCCCACATCCTCTTCTGACCTCCATGGGCAATCATAATGTCATACATTCACACAGACATATATATATATATATATATAAACATTTCAATTGTTTTTAAAACTGAGGAAAACAGGCCAAGCATGGTGGCACACACCTTTAATCCCAGCACTTTGGAGGCAGAGGTAAGCAAACCTCTGCGAGTTCAAGGCCAGCCTGGTCTACAGAGTGAGTCCAGGACAGCCAGGGATTTTACAGAGAAACCCTGTCTTGAAAAGCAAACAAAACAAAACAAAAACCCAAAAAAACTGAGGAAAGTATCATGGTCTTCAAGTTGTTCCCTGAACAATAGAGGTTTTAGGTGGAGTAGACTTCTCCATTCATCTCAGCCTTGGGAGCTGAGACAGAAGGATCACAAATTCAAGATCATTCTGAGCTACATAAGGAGACTTTGTCTCAAAAGAAAGAGAGAAGGAAGGAAGGAAGGAAGCAAGCAAGCAAGCTAAGTGGATGGAAGAGACAGTTCACTCAGTAAAATGCTTCCCTGTAAGCATCAGGACACAGGTCAAAATCCCCATAACCCACATTATAAGAGCCAAGTATAGAGTTGTATGTTTGCCATCCTAATACTAGAGTAACAGAGGCAGGGAGAAGGATAAAGTTTGATTGGTCAGTTAGAGTAGCCTGCTTGGTGAGTTCCATACCAATGACAGGCCTTGCCTCAAAAACAAATAAACAAACAAACAAATAAATAAATAATAGAAATAAAGGAACAGGTGGATGGACACTAAGAACCAACCCCAGAAGTTCCTCTGACTTCTCACACACATTCAGTACTCACACACACATACAGTACTCTCACACACACATTCATTACTACACACATTCAGTACTCTCACATACACATACAGTACTCTCACATACACATACAGTACCCTCACACACACATACAGTACTTTCAAGTACACATACAGTACTCTCACACACATTCAGTATCTCACATACACATTCAATACTCTCTCACACATTCAGTACTCACTCACACATTTAGTATCTCACATACACATTCAGTATCTCACATACACATACAGTACCCTCACACACACGTATAGTAGTCTCAAATACACATACAGTACTCTCACACACATTCAGTATCTCACATACACATTCAGTACTCTCTCACACATACAGTACTCTTACACAAGTATAGTGCTCATACATATATAGTACTCTCAGACACACTTATATAATACTCTCACACACATGTACAGTATTCTCCAAAACACACATACAATACTCTCACACACATACAGTACTCTCAGACACACAGACAGACTCATACATTCACACACATGCACATGCACACACACAAAGAGTTTTTTAGATATTTAGCATAAGAGCTATTCCAAGAAAGGTACACTTGCTTGGGCTACCATAACTAAGTATGGTGGACTGGCTGGTTTCACCAACAGAGATTTACCTTCTTACTGTCCTGAAGGTTTGAAATCCTCTGATAAAGCAAGATGTATCAGAGTTGTTTATGATGAGGTTTACTCCTTGGCTTGCAAGCAGACACTTAGTCCTCACACACCTGTCTTCTGAGACTGTGGAGGAAGCCCGCTCTCTGGCATCCTCTCTTACAAGGATACTAATCCACTGAATCAGGACTCAGCCCTTATGACTTCACTTATCCTTAACTTACTTCATTAGAAGTCCCTCCCCCTCTTCTTCCCTTCTCCCTCCCCTTCTTTCCCTCCTCCTCTTCCTCTTCTTTTTAGTTGTTTTGTTTTGGGACAAAGTCATACTACTTAGCCCAAGCTGGCTTCAACTTCTCAATCCTCCTGCCTCAACCTCCCAAGTGCTGAGATTACAGATATGTGCTATCACATCTGGTTAGTGTCTATTTTAAAACATAGGCATAGTAAAAAAGTATGCTTCAACATATGACTAGAGGGGAGTAACATGAACATTAATACCTAACAAAGGGACAGAGAGAAAGATGAAAAGCCTTTTTTGTTTTGTTTTGTTTTGGTTTTTTTGTTTTGTTTTGTTTTTTGAGGTAGGGTCTCTCTGTGTAACAGCCCTGGCTGTCCTGGACTCACTCTGTAGACCAGGCTGGCCTCGAACTCACAGAGATCCTCTTGCCTCAGCCTCCCAAGTGCTGGGATTAAAGACGTTGTGTGCCATCACACCTGGCCATATTAACCAATGGGAAGGCAGAGGTAAGGCTGGTGAGGCAACACTAACTTTAGAACAGTGTGTGCTTGGAAAGTCAGTTCTATTGTCCATGAGAAAGACCACCAGGGATCTTTGGGTATTGTTGGGGTGGATCTGTGTGATGGGATGAGTATCAAGTTTCAAAGAAGGTTTTACTGTTTAGGAGTGAGGAGCTAAGGCAAGTGCTCAGTCAAAGATAGGAAGTCTGGCCTGGAAGTACCAAGTGGCATCAAGGCTCCGCTGATTTAGAAATCCAGGGAGCTTCATTTTTGTTTGTTTCCTGTGTGCATATGTATTTCATGTATGCATCTGTATGGGAGCATGCACGTCTGAGTAGAGAAAGCATTCGAAGGCCAGAGGACAAGGTGGATTGTCTTCCTCTCTCACACTCCGTTGAACCTATGACTGACTAATTCAGCAAGGTTGGCTGACCATTGAGCTCCAGGGATTCCCCTGTCTCTGCACTCCCAACACTGGGGTTTCAGAAGAGCTCCACATGTAGCTTTTACATAATGCGGGGATCAGAACTCAGGTCCTCATACTTGTGGACAACTCTTTACTGAGCATGCATCTGCCTGGCCCAAATTTGAGGAACTCCTGCCACTGAGCAGAAGGCACCTTTGCAGTTTACAAAGCTCTTTCTCACATACAGTCCTGCGTCACTTAAGGCTGTGAACACATCCTGAGTAATGAGTCACTGGGTAATTTTGTCACTGTGTAAACATCAAGTGCACTTACATAGATCTAGCTGGTGCAGGTTTGTCGCTCCACGTGACCTCGTGCGGTCAGCTAGAGATGTGAGGCTGTGCCAGATTCACATAACATACTGTCTTCCAGAAGACTTCTTTAAAAAATAAGTAAAAGGGCCAGGCATGGTGGCGCACGCCTTTAATCCCAGCCCTTGGGAGGCAGAGGCAGGTGGATCACTGTGAGTTCGAGGCCAGCTTGGTCTACAAAGCGAGTCCAGGACAGCCAGGGCTGTTACACAGAGAAACCCTGTCTCAACCCCCCCCCAAAAAAAATAATAATAAGTAAAAGGAGTAGACTTTAAAATAACAACAAGCTTGGTGTGGTGGCGCACGCCTTTAATCCCAGCACTCGGGAGGCAGAGGCAGGTGGATCTTTATGAGTTAGAGGCCAACCTGGTCTACAAAGTGAGTTCGGGACAACCAGGGATACACAGAAAAACCCTGTCTCAAAACACCAAAAATAAATAAATAAATAAATAAAATTAGTAAAAAATGAAATAACAAAAAGTATAGTAAAAAGCGACATGGTTCGAAAAACCAAAAAAAAAAAAAAAGAAAAGAAAAAAAGAAAAACACAGAAGCCAAGTGTGGTAATCCCCAGAACTTGGGGTGTCCTATTATTAGCCGGGCGGTGGTGGCGCACGCCTTTAATCCCAGCACTTGGGAGGCAGAGGCAGGCGGATCTTTGCGAGTTCGAGGCCAGCCTGGTCTACAAAGTGAGTCCAGGACAGCCAGGGCTACACAGAGAAACCTTGTCTCGAAAAACCAAAAAAAAAAAAAAGCAGCATGGTAGCGCTCAAGAAGCTGAGGCAGGAGGATGGTAAGTTTTAGGCCACACTGGGTTACAAAGCATATATATAGTGTTAATCATATAATCTTACATTCATGGCAGGGGTAGGTTTGCTTATTCCAGCAGCATCACAAACATGTAAATGATATGTTGTCCTATGACATTTGACATTATATGTTACTAAGCAATGGGGATTTTTCAGCTCCGCATTATAATCTTTTTAAATGTGTATGTGTGTGTGCTCATGTGAATCTGTGTGCAACACAAGTTTGTAGGTGCCCTTGCAGGCTAGAGGGCATTCAATCCCCAGGAGATGGAGGTGCAGGCATCTGTGAGCCACCTGATATGGGTGCTGAGAACCTTTGGAGAAGTGCGTGGTCTTTAGTGATGAGCTTATCTCTCTACCCATCTCTACCATAATCTACGGAGCTGCCATCATATGTCTAGTACATCCCTGATGAAACCATCACTTTAAGAACACGAGGCTTCATCACCTTAAACTGCCCCTCGTGGTTAGAATATGCCACTTCTCTAGCCATGGATGGGACAGAAACAAAGTCTGATATCACATGACACAAGAGTCCCCAAAAGATTAGATAGGACACCATCGCTTCCATTCAGTAAGTCCATACCTGGATTACAAGCTATTGTCCCCAGGGTCTCAATGGGAATTAGGAATTTTAGATCAAGCATGCAGTTTACCAGGTTGGTCTAGACTCCTGATCATAAGTCAGACTTCCTGATATATTCCGTTTAAGCTTTTAAAGATGTTTAAGCTGAGGTGTCATACCACACACCTTTAATCGAGACACTAGGGAGACTGAGACACCAAGATCATCTCATAGGGAAAGAGCCTGTCTCAAAAGACAAAATAGGGGGCTGGAGAGATGGCTCAGGGGTTTAGAGCACTTGTTGCTCTTGCAGAGAACCCAGGTTCGGTTCCCAGCGCTCACACGGTGACTCACAACCATCAGTAACTACAGTCCCAGGGAATTCCAGGCCCTCTCCTGGTCTCCACAGACACCATACACATATGGTCTTCCTACATACATGCTGACAAAATACTCATATGTGTAAAAAATTACAAATGTTTAAAAATTACCCAAACACAGAAATTTAAAAAAAGATACTATTAATAATTAGCCCAGTTTAGGGGGTGGAGAGATAGCTCAGTGGTTAAAATTACTGGCTGCTCTTCCAGAGACCTGGGTTCAATTCCCAGCACCCACATGGTGCCTCACAACTGTCTGTAACTCCAGTTTCAGAGGATCCAACACCCTCACATAGACATAAATACAAGTAAAATGTCAATGCACATGAAATAAAAGTAAATTTAAAAAATAATAATTAGCCCCCCCCAAAAAAAGAGTGAAAGAAATCCAGGTGTGTGGTGCACACCTTTAATCCCAGCACTTGAGAGGTAGAGACAAGCAGATCTCTATGAGTTCGAGGTCATCCTGATCTACAAAGTGAGTCCAGGACAGTCAGGACTACACAGAGAAAATCCTGTCTTGAAAAACCAAAATAATAATAATAATAATTAGCCCAGTTTAAAGCTTAAAGCAGAGCAGTTCTAGACAAAGGCAAATAATATGCTCACATTATAGTAATTGTGGTCAGGGATGTGCATGAGTGCATGTATGTGTGTACATGTGTATGCATGTGTGTGTAAGCAATCGCATGCATTGTACATATGTGTGCAGATGTGTGCGTGCACCTGCACACCTTGGGAGGGACAAAAATCAACATCTTCAATCACCCCTCCAGTTTATTTTTTGAAACAAGGTCTCTCACTGAAACTGGAGCTCATTGATTGGCTAGACTGGCTGGCTGTAAGCCCCAAAGATCCACCCTTCTCTGCCTCCACAGTTCAGGGGTTACAGGGCATACTGACATGCCTACATTCATGGGGACTGGGCATCCAAATGCAGGTCCTCATGTTTGCATGGCAAATACTATACCAACTGGGCCATTTCCCTAGCCCTATCTTCGATTAGACTTACCACGACCATTCCTGCTAAGAAAAGCCCTTTCTAGATCACACTCCTCCCTCCCCCTGTACTGTAGCTGTAATCACTGCTCTTACCTTTATACAATTTATTTATTCATTCATTCATTCATTCATTTATTTTGGCTTTTCAAGGCATGGTTTCTCTGTGTAACAGAGCCCTGGCTGTCCTGGACTTGCTCTGTAGACCAGGCTGGCCTTGAACTCACAGAGATCCGCCTGCCTCAGACTCCCCAGCGCTGAAATTAAAGGTGTGTGCCACCACACCTGGCTTCTTTATAAAATCTTGTCCTCCCCTATCCCATCCCTCTCCCTCAAGCCTTCCAGCCCCACCCACACCCTCAGTGCAGAGGATCCTGGCCTCACGAATGTCATGGAAGTGTAATTACATTGAGCCCCAGCCCCAGCTCCTTTTACTTTAAAGGCAAGGTCTCACTCCCAGTTGCCCAGGCTAGCTTTGAAGTCTCCTTTTAGGGCAGGCAGTCCTTGACCTTTCAACACTCTTGCTCAGTCTCAAAACTAACCAGGAAGAGAAGCCCCAAGCTACCAACTCCAGCAGTTACTGTATTGTTTAAGTTAGGAAGCCCCTGGAGGAGACCAAAGACAAACCACAAGATGCAAGGGGCGTGGCACCAGGAGACCCGGTTCTGGTCTTGCTGCCAACACTGCAGTCCCACCATTCAGATCATTTCCATAGACACAGCTGAAGCTTTTCCTTCCGTGAAATTTGAAAAGGCAGCACTGGGATGTGGGTGTGAGGGAGACATTCTCAGTGAAGACACTCTGGTTATGGGGCATGGCTGGATCCATGCAGAATGAAGAATCTCACCCTCCACCACAAGTAAGTGCCATTTTTAAAGGGTTGCACTGACTTTGTGAGTTTCTGCTACATTATTTAAAAGAGGGAAAAAGAAATCTCCTTCATGGTGCTTCCGTAGGTAGATCTAGTTGAAAGGAATAATAAGGTTAATTGATAAAAAGAAAGTAAGGACAAATAAAAGATGAACCGGTAGGCCCAGAAGCCACACTAGTCATCCAGGACTTGCTGTGCAAACCTTCCCTCCCCAGCACTTGACATTTGAGCTGTTGCAATCTAAAGGAAGTTCCTTTAACATTCACAAAGGAAGCTGTATGGGAGAAGCTTGTTAACTCTAGGAACAGAGGCTAAACTGTCCAGGCCACTTCACTGGACACAGCTAGGTTCTGAGCTATATGTCACATTACCATAAGCAGCCCCAGCCCTGAGGTTCCCTCCTGTGAGGCTCCCTGCCGGGCTCCATAAGCCTGCTTGACTGCCGTTTGTAATGAATTAAAGATATGTCACAAGTTATCATTAGGATTGTATAATTCCAGCTTCACATTTACAAATGAGTTCAGTCTGGGAGCTGGGGAGAAAATTCAGTGAGCAAAATGCTTTCTACATAAGCATGAAGGCCTCAGTTGGGTCCCTGGCAGCCATATAAAGTTAATAAATTATGTGTGTGCATATGTATATATGTACACACATATACGAATAATATATGTAATACATTATATATTAAAGCCAGGCATGATGGCATGTACTTGCAATCCCAGCACTGAGGTGGACATGGGCAGATCCAGGAGCTCATTAACTAGCCAGCCTCGATTACTCAGCAAGCTCCAAACCAATTAAAAAAAAAAATCCAAGGTGGACAGTGTCTGAGCAAAAGTAAACCATTGACCTACTCATACACAGAGTTCATAAGTCTCTCTACTGGATCCTAAGACAAAATCTATGAAATAACCCTTTTTACAACCCAAATTGGGGTAGGTAGCTGAAGGCATATGGTTACTCACAAGGATCAGGACACATGCCACAAGTTTTTCGAATCACACTGAGTTGTTTTGACACTCTTCTTGGTCCACTGGTTCACAATCTTCCATTTTTGTGGCCAGTGAATGGGACAATGCCTAGTATAAGAGACTTACCAATTTTCATTTTTATTTAAGGGTATGTGTGTGTGCCATTTGCACACAATGTGCATACTGTGCTCAAGGAGGTCAGAAGAGGGTGTCAGACCCCCTGGAACTGGAGAACTGGAGGTTGTGAGCTGCCTAATGGGGGTGCCAGGAAACCAATTCCCGGTTCTCTCCAAGCTCAACCTCTGAGCCATCTCTGCAACCCTCACAGCAGCCTTAATTACTGTGGCAAAAGGAAAGAACAGGATGGTGCCCCATCACCTATCAGTCAGGGAGCACAATTCCCATCTGAATGTGGCATTAGTGACAACCACGGTGGCTTTCTTGGAGGCGAGTGAGGAGGAAACTTTGCTGCTGGTGCTTTCACAAGGGGGTAGGGCCTCTCTGACTGCATTCCTCAACCATCCAAGCTAGGTTAGGCAGCCAATGGGCTCCAAGGTTCCTCAACCATCCAGCTAGCTTAGGCAGCCAATGGGCTCCAAGGTTCCTCAACCATCCAGCTAGGTT